>CM017580.2:11735261-11869553 GCA_007844105.2 Rhamnella rubrinervis | reverse complement strand
AATCACACCTACTGAACGATGCTCAAGTTAATTTATCACATAAAATCACATATTTATATAAAAATTACAAAGTATAGTTACCGACCTTTCTTCCAAACAAGCTAAACACACTTCCAAGCTTGAAAATCATCACAAATAATACTGGATCTCCTTGATGGTAACCTTTAACCCTAGAAATTTTCTTCAAAATTCTTTTATATTTTCACTTTTCCCTCACTTCTCTCTTTAGGTTTTTTATTCTCTCTAGAAAACCATTGAAATGAAATAATGAGCAAGACAACGAGGGTGGTCTACCACTTTGTGGTTAAAATATCCCCAAACCAATTAAAATAATAGTAAATTAAAGTTGAAAAAGATATTTACTTAAAATATTAAAATAATAAATAGTATTCAAACTTGGTTAAAATTCCTCACTCCTCACTAGGTACTTTTCTACTCACAAAATGCCGAGTAATTGTAAACTTCTTGTTTCAAAGGAAATAGATAAAAAGACGATCAACAAAAAATACCAAAATCAACAAATTTAAAAAAAACGCTGATTATTACATTGTATATCACATTCTACCATACCGAGCTAATCGCCTGTAGGCATGTTGTGGTCGAGTGGTTGAGAAACCTCTTAATAAATCTTCCCATTAGTTCTCACTACCTCTTTCAATCTATGTCCATTGTGATTGTTAGGCTGCAATTACAAAGGCGAAAAGCAAAATTTATAATGGAAAAAGCAGACATGAGTCTGGTGTGGTGAGCCTATACTATGTAAGGTCAAAGTTGAATTTGGCCAATCCTTTGACAAAATCACTGATAAGAGACTAATGGTACAAATGTCAAGGGATGAGACTTTGCCTAGATCATGAGAAAAGGATGATAGTAATCTCACTTATGTGATTTGAGATCCCATGAAGTAAGTTCATTGAGGTAAGAACAAGTCACCGTTATCTTGAGAGCATTATCACAATTTTTTATTAGACCGTATCTGGGATGGGTCCCATCTTAAGGAAATTCTACCAAAATTTATACAAAAATTTCGGCAGACCTCCCCAAAACTTGACTAACCTATTTGTATCTACATATAAAAATTTCATTATCATCCACATATCTAATGACGACAATAAATGCCACTGGATTTCCTACAACATAATAATCTTTAATTGAAATATAAACTAATGAGACTATTTTAATGAGTGGATTCATAAAATAATATAAATAAATTTATTAAAAATAATAATCATAATTATAAAAACCATAACAATAATAATAACAATAGTAATGGAAATAAAGTAAACATCTTTATGCCAGTTTACATCATACTCGAAAAATTTAGTACACCAATTCATCTACCCAAAATCACGTGGGAGGAAAATCCATCGTACTACCCTCGCATCCTAAGATATAACAGGAGGGTGGAACCATCATACTACCTTCGCTCTATGGCATAACGGAGATAGATCATATACTTGCATACATGTCACACGTGAATACAATATCTCATACATAAATCAACAATTGTATCCAGTGACATGGTATGTATACATCAGAAATTGGTTAAATCCATCATCAATTCCAAATGAAAATCAATTTCACCATTCTATTAGTGAAATTATACCAAAACACCCATTTGATATCTCAATAATCTAATAAATAATTATAATTAAAATATAAGAAAAATATTTACTTCCAACAAATAATTTTAATTCCAAATGTCATCTCAAAATAAAACCCATTCTTTAAATTTTATAAAAGTAATTTAAATTCAGGCCATGTAATCCACTCAAGATGGGATCACTCATGATCCTCAAAAGGCCCAATCCTCAGGCTCACACGAATTGCAGATCCTAAATAATACCAAAATAATTTTATTTAATTTCACTTAATTTAAAACAATGATTTCCTACACTTAAAGCAGCCTTAATTAATAAATATGTGGACATCCTTCCACAAATTATCCAATTTCATCAATCCAAATTCATCTATAACCCTTAATTATATCCATAATTCTTAATACCACACAAATTTATTCAATTTACACAAATTGAGGTCCAAATTATGAAAAATCTCAAAATTACCATAACCCTCAAGTTGAGAATTTTTGCAAACCTTAACCAAAATTGACATATTATATACCAAATAAAAGCTCTCAACACAAGGATCTTGAATCTACCTCGTCACCGAAAGTGCTTGGTTCGAGGAATCTCGCTAGAAAGTGGTGGGGTTCAAGATTTCATGATTCTTACAAAATGAGATATTTACGCTAAAAATAAATTTAGATTCAAGCTCGAGGGTTGAAAAGTGGGAAAGCATCCTTATTTCAGAAAAACTCACAAAAATGGAGAAGAGAGAGGGGATTGGTTTTTCTCCAATCTAGTTATCCGGTCGGTAGTGGTTGCTTGGCTGGCGGCGGAGGTGCCAAGGTGGTTGGGAGGCAAGTGGTAGAGTGCCCTGGTACAAGTGGGACAATGAGGTGGAGGTTGTTTTCCAAATGGTCTAAAGAGAAGAGAAAGAAAAAGAGAAATAGGAAGAGAGAGAGAGGGCTTCTACTAAAATGAGAGGAAAAGGGGAAAAAGAAAGAAAAATAAAGAAAAGAAAAGGCCTACTGGTCATAATTTTTTCAAATTTATGATTTTACCCCCTGCTTTTAGAATCATAACTTCCACACCGTAGATTCATTCATGCATAATGTCTATCTACAAACTCATATCGACAAGCCCTACACAATGATACCAAAGTCAAAAAAACAATTCCTCAAGTTGAAAAAGTCAACTTTTAGCCTCATTTAATGCACCCAAAAGTCAAATTTTAGTCAAATGAGTTTTTATTGTACAATTTTGAGTATGAGTCGTATACATTTTTGTATTTAATTAGTTAGGGTGTATTTAATTACTTTGTATTATAATTTTTCTTCTCTCGTGTCTCAATGATCAATTGAAGGAAGGATCCCGATTGGGAATGAAATTAAAACTTTTGAATAGCTTCATTCCAAGCTATAAAGGATTAGGGCTTTCCAAATTGCATAGATGTGTGTTAGTGGTGTTGTCAAAACACCTAGAGTAGAGATTGAATAGGTTCTGTTGGGTTTTGAAATTGGATTCCTTATTGGGTTTGGAAGTGTTATTGGACCACTTGTGTTTCATAGGAAATGAAGGAAATTATAATTTGATCAAGTTGTGGACGTTACTTTTAGCATCATACCTCACATACTTCTAAGGAAGTATCTCAAAGTGCAACTCAAGAATACACTATGAGAAAAATAAAAACTAATTCACAGGAATTCCAATTTGAAAATACACATACAAACACGAAAGTAAGAGAGATGAAAAGGTGTGGAAGACAAGTGACTTACCATAGCATTTTTCCAATTCTTTTTATGAGTCATCTATTTATACTTTTATTTTTCTCAAATTAATATTTAATTTAAAATTTTGGCAATACTAATCTCAGACCATGATATAATATTTCGATTGTATGTTACCTATAAGGCTTAGTTGTGGTATTGTCGAATAAAACTGGACAAGTTACCAACGTATATATATATATAAAGCCTTAGCAACCTTTATAGAAATTAGAAAATACTTCTTATTTCTCATCACAAAAATTGTCTCCAATAATGTAAACCCTTCATGGTCTCCAATAATGCGGTACTTCATAGAAAAGAAAAACGCATATGTTTTGTGATTATAAAATTTTTAGAAAATGAAAAAACATTGAAAAACTTGTATGGCTAGGTAACTCAACAAACAATATTGTTTATGTAATTTCTTGTTATCTGAAATATAATACATGCACCTTAGAGTACTCATTGAAGATTTTGATATTGGTTTGAAAATTGATCTGTCTATTACAATAGAGAAGTCATACAATATATGCACTTGTAGTCAAACCTATGAGATGTACCTAGTAAATACAACTAAAAATCAGGAACAAAATATATGCTAATTACAATATACGAGGAATGAAATTATGTTTTGTGCTAATGCATCTTTCTTTTACTACAGAAAGGAATGATATTATGTGAAATTTGATTCCTTTTCATGCCCCCCCGTAAGATTGAGCTTCTCTTTAGAATGACAATCTTGGATTGATGTTGTTGAAAGTGGTGATGAGGCAGAGGCTTGGTAAATGAGCCAGCAAGTTGATTCAATGTGTCTACATGGGTAACACGAAGAGTCTTGCTAGACACTTGATCATGAACAACATGAAAATCAATGGCAATGCGTTTCATACTGGAATGAAATACCAGTATGACACACAAGTTTGTTGCTCCTACATTGTCACAAAATATTGTTGGAGTTGTGCAAGAGGGCATATGCAACTCAGCCAATAAATTCCATATCCAATTAAGTTCAACAGCCGTTGAAGTAATTGGTCTATACTCCGCTTTAGTATAGGAACAAGCAAGAAACTTTTGTTTCTTAAAGCACCAACTGATAGGATGGGCACCAAGAAAGGTAATATAGGGTGGTGGTAGAGGGTCATCATGGTTTCCAACCCAATCAGATCCGAAATGCATGAAAATGATGGGGTGAGTTGAACCGAAAAGAATGCCATAATTGGCGGTTCCTTTAAGATAGCGTGAACAAATGCTTGACACAGACTAGTGCATGGTAGATGGACGATGCATGAATTGAGATAATTTATCCACAACAAATGAGATATCTAGACGAAAAGTAGAGAGATATTGCACGGAGCCATGTGCTTGATGATAGGCAACAACATCACATGTAAGAGGCATCATGAAGCATTAGTGGTTCACTGAGGATAGAAGAGTGGATATTTCCTTTGTCGCACTCATGTTTGTTTTTCCAATAAATCCATGATGTATTTGTGTTAGACAAATAAACCCTTTTAGTGAATACAACTTCCACACCCAAAAAATAATGAGGGTCCAAGATCCTGCTGAGAATCAAGAGAGAGCTTGTTATGATAAAGATAAAATTACCACATAGATTAGAGTTGGTTGATTGTCACTAATTACTTTATGAACTATTTAGAATTAGTTAGTGGGTTTAGTTACGTAACCAATATATAAACGCTTTCAGCTTTGTAAACTTTACTTTACTACTATTGAAATGGAAAAGGCTTCTAGAATTCTCCTCACCTATCTTCTCTCAGATATTCAAGCTTTCACATGGTATCGAGCCATCGCGGACTAACGCCAATGGCTTCTCCGATTACCGACAAGGAAATCTCACTGAGTAGCCCATGACGTATTGATCTATCTTTTTTTTCTCTTAGTCTTCAAGAATTGTTGTGGCATACATCAATGACTTCTTCGATTAATGAAATCTCATAAGATTCTAGCTTCTCGCTGCCGTCGACAAGCAGTATCAATATCAACCTTCCGCTCAAGCTCGATAAAGAAAATTATCTGGTATGGAGGTCATTAGTTGAGCCAACAATCACTGCTTTTGGCATGGACGAATATGTATTTGGTCTAAAAAAATGTCCTCAATTAAAGCACGATGGTAGTGATGATGATTCTTTAGTCAAAGATTTTCTAAATTGGAAGAAGGTAGATTCATCAATCGTTCTTTGGCTTTTCTCCACCACGACCAAAGAATTAATATCTGAATTGGTAGGTATCAAAACCTCTTATGGTGTTTGGCTTGGTAGAACAACAATTTGGTACCCAGTCATAGCCAAAAATTATGCCATTATAGTCTGAATTACAAAATACAAAGAAAGAAATCATGAGTGTTAATGAGTTTTGGCAGAAGATGAAGAAACTTAGTAATAGTCTCACTCTTACTGGTAGACCATTCTCTGACAGTGATTTTGTTTCATATGTGCTTAATGGTTTTGGGACTCAATATGATTCAAATGCCTTTTCTTATTCAAAATGAAAAGTACCTTGACTGCTCAAGAAGTTAAACGGCTCGCTTCGCCTATGAAAGTCGCTTGTAGAATAGTACCTTCTCTCAAATTTATCGTGAGACACCAATTGCTCATCTCACTTCACATTCTAACATGGATCATCTGTGTCTCCGGATCGCCAAAGTAGATTCAACCCAAGTATTAGCAGTACCTTGAATGCTCTTAATCTCATAAACAATGGAATTGTTGGTGACACTTCTACTACTATTTCTACAAGTGCATTCAACTCTGTGATTGTTCCTAATACTTCAAATGTTGGGCAAACAACTCAAGGTCTTGGAGGTTTTGGTCAGCAACCCTTTCTGGTTCAGAATTCTGCACAGTTTAATCGTGGAGGCTTTAGAGGCCGTGGTGGAAGATTCAGAGGGGGACCTAACTCCAAACCTACATGTTAGATTTGTGGACGCTTTGGTCATGCAGCCTTAACCTGTTACTTTCTTCAATCCCCTCAATTCATGCAAGGCACTTACACTACTCAATTTCAACCATCATTACAACCTCCACAACTATGTTTTTATTCCAATAACATTCAATCTCGTCCACCTTCCTTTGCTTCTCTACAACCAGCTTATGGATCAATGAATAACCAAGTTCCACAAAATCAAGGCTTTCTTACTCAGTACTCTCCTTCTCCACGTGTTTTAAGTGATTCTCACTTTTCTAACACTTCCAGCCAATACAGTACCTTGCCCTCATGTTATCAATCACTAGACCCACCATCCTTGACCACGACATTAATTGCTTCACCAACTACTGTTGCAGACCCTTCTTGGTACCTTGACACAGGTGCTACCAATCATGTGTGTCAAAATACAAAGTCTTTTAACTTTCTCTCCTTACACTGGTGCTGATCAACTAAGTGTGGGAAATGGTCAAAATCTTGCCATTACTCACACTGGTAATGTTACTCTTTTTACCTCTTCTTTTCCCTTACATCTTCAACATGTTGTCCCTGACATTACCAAGAATTTAGTCATCATTACCTCACTTACTAGAGACAACCATGTCTTTACTGATTTTCATTTTACTTCTTGTTTGATTAAGGATTCCAAAACAAGTCAAGTGCTTCTGGTGGGCTTGCTTAGAAACGGGTTGTATCAACTCCAACCCTATGTTCCTTCTCAGCATACTACAGTTACCAGTCAGCTTGTCTCTTTTCCTATTCACACATCTTCTTTTCCCCGTATTTTGCCTTTTGTGTTTTCAGCAAATAAAATTGTTGTATCTCTTCTTCATAACTAGTTGGATCATCCTTGTCCCAGTGTATTGACTCAAGTCATAAACTCTTGTAAAAATGTTTCCTTATCAAATAAAATTGTTCCCTTTTGTGAGTTCTGTCAGTTTGGTAAAAGTCATCATTTTCATTTTTCTCGTTTTGAAAATAAAACATGTGAACCTCTTGAATTGGTGCACTGATCGATGGAGCCACCACATTGTCAAAAGCAGGCTATCATTACTATATTCATTTTTTAGATGATTATACAAGATTTGTCTGGGTAGATCCATTGAAAACAAAAGGTGAAACTCTTTCAGCCTTTATTGCCTTTAAAGCATTAGCTGAAAAACAACTCAACGAAAATATCAAGACGGTCCAATCAGATTGTGATGGTGAGTTTTAGGCCTTCATTCCATTCCTTCGCCAACATGGTATTAAATTCCAGCAATCATGTCCTTATGTTCATCATCAAAATGGACGTGCAGAATGCAAACATCGACATTTGGTTGAAATGGGTCTCTGTCTACTTGCTCATGCCCATATGCCAGTTACTTATTAGCTTGAAGCATTTCGAACAGCTGCTTTTCTCATTAACAGAATGCCAACTGCTGTCCTTTCCAATATTTCTCCATTTCAGAAGCTATATGGACCGCCTCCCATTATCAAAATTTATGGTCTTTGGTTGTGGATGTTATCCTCACTGAGGCCTTATAATCACAAAGAAGCTTTAGTTTTGTTTTGGAAAATGTGTTTTTCTTGGATACCCTCAACATCATAAAGGCTTCTTGTGTCTAGCGTGATTCGGTAGAGTGTTTGTGGCTGCTAGTGTATCTTTCACTGAAAATGATTTTCCTTTTTCTATAGGATTTTTAGCTAAGAAAAGTGGTGATCTTTTGCCTTCTTCTTCAAATCACATAGTTCTACCATTGCATAAGCTCTATCCCACCTCAAAAAGTCGGGTAGCTCCACAAGACACAAGTAAATACACACTGATTTATTACCACCAACAATTACGAACAATCATTATGTCCTCGCTCCTACCACTTCACATGTAACTTATACAAATGACATTGCACCATTTGTTTCATCTACTTCAAGCATCTCAGTTGTTTCTTCTCAAATTTTCACTTCTCATCCTATGTTAACTCGATCCAAGACTGGTCATCTTAAACCAAGAATCTTCACCACTATGTCTTCTAAGCATCCTCTTCCATTGTTAAACACTCATGATGTTCCTACATCAATTCAGTAAGCTTTGACTGATTCCTGATGGTTATCTGCTATGCAACAAGAGTTTGATGCTTTCCAAAATAATAATACTTGGTCTTTGGTTCCTTGGTCACCTGCGATGAATGTGATTGGAAATAAATGGGTTTTTCGTGTCAAAACTAATCCGGATGGTTCAGTCTCTCGGTATAAAGCTCGTCTAGTTGCAAAGGGGTTTCATCAAACTCCTGGTTTGGATTTTTCTGAGACATTTAATCCAGTAGTACGCTCTGCAACTATCAGGATTGTTCTTACTCTCGCTATTACACATGACTGCCCATTCAACAACTAGATATTAACAATGCATTTCTTAATGGTGAACTTACTAAAACAGTTTACATGCAGCAGCCAGATGGCTTTGTTGATTGTCAAAAACCTACCTATGTTTGTAAACTTCACAAATCTCTGTATGGTTTGCGTCAAGCACCTAGAGGTTGGTTCACTAAGCTTCAATCAGCTTTACTTGCATGGGGTTTTATTGGCTCAAAGGAGATCATTCTCTCTTCATCTATCATAAGGATACTGTGTTTGTTGTCATGATTGTTTATGTTGATGATATACTTATTACAGGCAATCATTCGCAGACTATTAACAACTTCATCTCATATTTGAATAAAACTTTTTCCTTGAAAGATCTTAGACCTTTGAACTATTTTCTTGGCATAAAAGCTACTCGAACCTTTTTTGGTCTCTGTTTGTCTCAAGCTAAGTATATTTTTGATATGTTGAAACGAACTCACATGGATGGTGCTAAAGGTAGTTCCACCCTTATTATTGCTGGAAAACCATTGTCTATTGATGATGGAGATCCTCTTCCTAATGCCTCCCTTTATAGAAGCACTATTGGAGCCTTACAGTATATCAGATTGACACGTCCTGAAATTTCCTTTGCTGTTAATCGTCTCAATCAGTTTCTTCATTGTCCCAAAACAACACATTGGCAGGCTTGTAAACATTTACTTCGGTATCTCAAGCAAACTCTTCACTTTGGTCTTCTTTTTCAACCAATCAAGCATTTCACACTGACTGGCTTTGCAGACTCTAATTGGGTTGGCAACCCTGATGATAGACGCTCCACCAGTGGTTTCTGTGTTTATTTTGGTTCCAACTTGGTTTCTTGGAGTTCACGCAAGCAGCAGGTAGTTGCTTGTTCTAGTACAGAAGCTAAGTATCGTGCCATTGCTCATCTAAGTGCAATGATTACTTGGCTTCAACAACTTCTTGGAGAGCTTAATTTTGTTTCCACCTCTTGTCCAATTATTTGGACTGATAATCTTGGTGCTGCATCATTAGCCTCTGATCTAGTGATGCATGCACGTACCAAACATATAGAGATTGACATCCATTTTGTTTGGGACAAGGTTCTTCAACAGCAACTTCAAATTCACCATATACCTACTGATCAATAGTTTGCAGATCTGTTCACTAAGGCTCTCAGTCGAGATAGGTTTGAGTGGCTTCGAAGCAAACTTCACGTGGTTTCACCCGGCCATTGAGGGGCTGTGATAAAGATAAAATTGCCACGTAGATTAGAGTTGGTTGATTGTAACTAATTACTTTACTGAACTGTTTAAAATTAGTTAATGGGTTTAGTTACAGAATCAGTATATAAACGTTTTCAGCTTTGTAAACTTTACTTTACTACTTTCGTAGAAATGGAAAAGGCTTCTAGAATTCTCTTCACCTATCCTCTCTGTATATTCAAGCTTTCACTTGTGAATAAATTGATCAATTTGAGTAGAAGACGAACCATTGATGATAATATCGTCAACATACACAAGAAGAAAGATACTTACCAATCCTTGATGAAGAATGAACAATGAGGTATCTGTCTTGGAGTTAACAAAACCATGCACAATGAGAAATCAATGAAGTTCATTGTACCATGCTTGCGGGGCTTGACACAGGCTATATATTGCCTTATTCAGTTTGCAGACATGATGTGGAAATTCTGAATTCACAAATCCTGGAGGTTGCTCCTTATACGCAACATCTGATAATGTTCCCTGCAAAAAGGCATTGTTAACATCAAGTTAGCGCAAAGGCCAATGGTTAATGATAGCAATTCTCAGAATAAGTCTGATGGTTGCTGGTTTAACAATTGGGCTAAATGTCTCTGTGAAATCAAGTCTAGGCAGCTAATGAAAGCCCTTTTTCAACAAGATGTTAAAGCGAGCAATGGCACCATCGGGAGTGCGTTTGGTTCGAAAAATCCATTTACACCCTACAACATTGTGCTTTGTAGAAGGTGGAACCAATGTCCAACAATTATTGTGAAGTAGTGCCTCAAACTCCTCACACATAGCAGAGCACCAGTGAGAATGTTTTTTTTCTTGAGTATAATTGACAGGATCAGGTTGGTCAGTGGGAGAAGAATTAGTTGCCAAAAATATTTTTTGGTTTATAAATATTATTTTTGGATCAAATAACCATGGAATGACCCTTATTTGTTGGAGAGGGAGAGAAAGGGGTACCTATGAGGATGGGAGTGTAGGAGCATCCTGTGGTGCTTGACCAGTAAAAGAGTCCGTGTACTGCAGAGGACTACGTTGAAGAGATGAACCATGAGGAAAGTCATGCACTGGGTTATTTTGAGTGACACGAGAGTTTGTGTGGGTGGCATTGGAACTGCATGGGTTGGTGAAGAGTGCACAATAGCACGTGGTGGAGAGGTGGATATGGGTGATTGTTGCATGGTGGTGGGAATTAATGTGGAGATGGGTGAGGAATTTGGTGGGTATTAGAGTTGGAATCAAGTATATATGGGCGCTACGTGGGGGCCACTGCAGAATTAGGGAGACAAGACCATGTGAGAAATTTATGTGGTGGAGAGGAAGATTGTTTAAGTGGAAACACTGATTCAATAAAACAAATGTCCTGAGATGAATTTTTTCTTTTCGTGTTTAAATTAAAACATTTATGAGCATTATGCTTAGAGGAGTACCCAATAAAAATGCAAGGATGTGACCGGGGAGATAATTTATGTGCTGTATAAGGATGACAGATGTGGGTAACACAGATAGCCAAACACACGAAGCTTGAGGTAGTTTGGTGTTGTGCCAAAAAGTTTAGCAAACGGTGAGGTATATTACCAAATTGGTGTTATGAGGCGATTGATGAGATAGGTGGCTGTTTGAAACGTGACTGACTATAATTTAAGTGGTAAAGATGCATGATGAACGAGTGGTAAACATCTGTATATAATAATTCAAGAGGCTTGGTGCAATTTATTGAAGAGGAGCCAAAAGGTAAACGATGAATTTTATTACAAACACACAAATTGCAATGACTAGGAGGAGAAATAGAGCTAGATACCAGGTAAATCATGTGTGGAAATTAATTTTTGTAGTAGAGAAAAGGAGGGGTGACCCACTCCGCAATGCAAGAGATCCATGGGTGCTGCAGTGGAGGTGAAGGCGACAGGTTTGGTGGTTAGAGAAGTAGTAGTCCGCTTGTACACATTCCCTTTACTCCGGCCTTCGACCAAGGATGTCACCGTACTCAGATCCTTCACGGTAAAAAAATTTGGAAAAAATTCAATGGATGTATGATTTTGTTTATAGAATTGAGAGACGAATAACAAATTTCTTTTAATTAATGGGGCACATAAAACATTATCAAGTTTAAAATTAGAAGTGGGTGAAGAAGGAATGAATGAACCAATATGAGTAATGGGAATGGTTTTACCGTCGCCGATTTGGATGTGATCGGTACCACCATAGTCCAAGTGGACAAACAGATTTTGAAGGTGTGCAGTGATGTGATGATCTGTGAGGCTCCAGAGTCAACTAACCAACTGCAATTTGTTCTAGATGAGTTAGAGGCAGAGTAATTAACCTGTGGTGAAGATTGAGGAAAAAAGGCTGGTTGTGGACGTGATCTGCATACTTTGGCAGAGTGACCAATTCGATCAGTTTTGAGTAGCACCAGTGGGCGGACACCATTGATATTGTTGAGACTGATTTGCACCTTGAGAATAATTAGGAGCACTTGGATTGAAAAACTGATTACCAAAATTGTTTCGATTGCCTTGCTGTCCGTGTGAACGCTTTGATCCACCAAACTTCGACCTTCTGTTGTTGTTGCCATTTTTGCCTCTGTTGTTACTTCACCGCTAATTGTGTTGTACGGTAATTGGTCCTGTTTAGAAAAAGACACGCTCTGATACCATGAAGATTTTGATACTGGTTTGAAAATTAATGTATCTGTCGCAATAGAGATGTCATACAATATATAAACTTGTAGTCAAACCTATGAGCTGTACCTACAGTAAATACAACTAAAACTCAGGAACCAAATATTTGCTAATTACAATATACAATGATGAAATTATGAGAGATTTGATTCCTTTTCACTCATGTGGGTGGCTTTTTATTTAAAAATATTAATCGAAGCAAAATTAGGGGACTGTCCGTACTAATTATATAGGTAATGAGGGTCTATTGGTTGGTCCCATCTGTTTTTTCTTGTAATTTTAATAAAGCTATCAAGTAATCATTTTTTTCTTGTTTTTGTAGAAAATTTAAAACTAATCTGTATAAATAGTTTGTATCAGTAGATATCAAGTAGTAAATGCATACATATCCAAATATATATATATATATATATGCACCTAGTAGAGCATCATTTACTTAGTTAAAAATAGAAAGTTCAATATGTATACACTGCTACATATTGGGCTTCAACGACGCTTATAAAAAACATACATTTATATACAATGGCGTTTTTTTCTTTAAACGACGTCACAGTGGTAAAAAAACACACTTGCCAAAAATTCAGTAAAATAGAGTATAAACAACATCGCAACATAAAGTATCATTGGTTTTTCACATTAACAACGGTTTTTATTGAAGTGATGTCAAATTGAAAAAGAAATTTTGGGGAAATTTGAAAAAACCGACGTGTAAATTTGGGGGAAAAAATTTCCCTCTTTATTTCGTTGCTCTAAAATTTCAAAGACATTTCCCTGAATAGAAACCCAAATCTGAACCCTCTCCCAAATCTGATCCTGTTCTCAAGGAAAATGCACCAAACACCAAGGATCCCTAAGCGTCGGGAAATTTTTTTAACTTAGGACTTTGCAGACAGCCCCCCTCCTCACTCTGCAAACTTACCTCTCTCCTCCTCTCTAACCCACGCCCTCATCTGCAACTCTACCCGCCCCTAATCCACGTTGGACCACTCGAATCCGGTGCCTCCACACCCAGATCCGGCGCCGCCCCTAACCGCCCTCTTATCTTATCCATCTCCCTCAATCTCACTCATCTGCTCCACCCGCCCCTAACCCACACCGGACTGGCCGAATCCGGTGCCTTCACACTCAGATCCGGCGCTGTTGAATCGTCGTTCTTCCTCCACGGCCGTGATTCTTCTTCTTCCTCCGTCATCGTGCCCATTTGTGGCTGGGTAAGTTGTCTTTTTCGATTTTGTGTCTCTGCTGCCAAAGGGCTATCGTTGAGGGCGGAATTTTGTCTGCATTCATCTTTTTCTTAGCTGTCAATTATAATTGAGTTGCTTTAGCTTTTTTTCCTCAATATTTGATTATGTAATATTGTTATGAATCATGTAATGATGCCTTTTATTTCATTAGGCAAGGGTTTTACAGCTTGCGTTTTCTCTGCTGTTGGCTTCCCAGTTTCCATTGTTCTATCTTCGTCACAGTTTCCATTGTTCTATCTTCGTCAACGGAACAAATTTTCAAGTTAATTTGTATCATTTTTCTCTTTATTTTGTACAAAAAAATCAATTTCATTTTGTATTTTTGTGAGAATTTTTGGGTTTGATTTTCTTTCCCAAAATTACTTCATATTAATTTCTCAACATTGATTTTTTTTATTTGGGTTTTATTTAATTTTTGATTTGTGAAGAAGTTGTTGTCACCATTGATGTTCATGAAGCCAAGGATTTGATCAAGTCTGGCTATGGCCATTTGGATGTTAGGTACTTGTAAAGAATCTTCTCTGTTCCTTATTTTCAGAGAATTAATTGTTCTGCTTCTTCTCAAATTACCGAATGATATGTGTATGGGTGCATATTTTCACTTGGTCTGAATTTCTAAACTATTATGGTTTTTTTTAATCATATTTGCCTTTGATTTATGTGCAATTTCCAATAGGACGGTGGGGAGTTTAAGAAGGGTCATGTGGATGCACCAAAGATATTCAATATTCCTTACGTGTTCAATACACTACAAGTTACTTAACTTTCTTCTTGCTCTTCATGCCTTCATTATATATATATATATATATATATGTGCCTCATAAGGAAATCAAACTTTGGAATTTCAGGTAGGGTGAGCAATTCTGAATTATTGAAGGAGGTTTCATCTGCATGCAACAAAGAGGGCCCTCTCATTGTGGTAATATGTCTATTTCACTGTTCATTCATAAGCTTAGATTGTCCTGCAGTGAAATACAGTTTTTGACATCAAATTGGGAGCTGGAAAGAAAGTTACTATTGCGAAAGTTTTTCCTTTTCCTTTTAATTCAATTTTTATTGGGATAATTGCAAATTGAAATTAATCAATGTTCAAAACTCAGTGGTATCTGACTAAGATATTATCCATATAGGTCAAAGTGGGGTCAGATCCTTGTCTGCAACTGCTGATCTGCTGAAAGCTGTAAGTAGATTCAAATTTATGTTGCAAATTCTTGGTCTATATATTTCCAACATGGAGCTATGATATAATGTTTAAAAAGTGATGGGTCACATTAGGGTACTTAAATATATTAACTTCCTACAATTTAGAAAAAAATAAAAAATCTGATTCAATTATGGTTCATAACTCTGTCTTTTCCTTGTGTTTTTATTATAATACTGTTTTAATGAGTTGTGTTATGGATGAGTTGAAGAGTTCTCCTGCGTATATAGCATGCTGGACTATCCCATGTGGATAGAAATTCATTAATAGTATTATTATTATTATTTGAATTTATACTCCTGGGATTTTGTTGAAGAATTTGCTAGCTCTGTAAAGTTTGTAAAAGTTGGGTGTGGTTTTTGTAAATGGGTGGAGCAGATGTATTTGTGTATGAGCCATAGGAGTGCAGTGTGCATGGAATTCTAATTTCGAGAGGGTTTTCTTAAGTGACTTGTCATTCAATCTAGCTTCATACTACTTTTATATGTTCTCTTTGAGTGTTCTTATTGAATACAATACTATGATATTTGTCACTAAACTGCGTATGAGAATACTATAATATTTTCATCATCTTTAACTTACAGAGTGTTTGAGTGGCTGAGTCGACATCAATGGAGTCATGGAGTGGAATGCATAATGCATCCGCAGATAATAGTTGCCTCCTGACTGATGTGGAGTTCATTCGATGCAAACATGCAGCATCATTATTGTTCTATATGTATGTTTGCATTCACTTTAGGATTAATTTAATTTTTTATAATATTACATAGATAAATGTTAGTGGTATAGAATACTGGTTAATAGGGCAAGCATTACTTATCTGGATATGCACATTCTACTATACAATCCCATTCTTCTTGTTAAGAGCGGGAAATTGTGACATGCTGATTTGTGCACTTGCTCTAATAATTCAAAAAGGCATGTTAATAAAGTCATCTTTGTATGTTGAAAATTAATATAATAGTTTTTGTAGATGCAAGGTTTCTCTTAACACACTGAAATTATCTGGTCTTGTATCCAACTTTCAAGGTTCTTGTCAATTACCAGTTTGAGGTTCTTGTCAATTACCAGTTTGAAGAAAATGTTTTTAACTTTTGATTTCTGTTTGTCTTTCAGCTTGAAACACTTCTAAAGTTTTTCCCTGTGTCATCATATCGGAATCTCACTCTTTAGTGTTACAAGTATGTTGAAAGTAGTTCAAGCCTTTGAAAAGTATATAATTATTATTTCTCCTTGTGCAGTCTCACATACGTGTGTTGGAGAGCAATCCAGAGAATACAAAAGCATTGCTCTTGGGTCTTGAATATCTTATTAACATCTCTTATGTAGATGACACAGAAGTGTTTAAGATTTTGTCTTGATAATTCCTGATTCGAGGTCACTATTACCTTTTGGTTTCCGGAGTGAATATTCGCTTCTGAACTGATTTGCAAACACTTTCATTTTCTGATTTATTATAATTGGTATGTCTCCCTGAGGAGACTTAAAATGACCTCTTTCTGGACCTCTCATCTGGGTTATATGGTTGCTGCTTTCTGTATCTTTTATTCTCTTAGCTTGCAACTTGGTAACTGCATGCTGTTACTCCACAATTGACATCCCATAGCAAATGATGTAGGATTGTTTACTCATATTTGAAGTTTCACCTGTACTGTTATGGGCATAATACCAACTTAAACAGTCATTGGGTTTAGGAATTAATATTAAACGGTCATTGGGTTTAGGAATTAATATAGTTTTGCTAAGATAGTGTCCAAGAATTGTACTTTTACGTTTCATTTGAGTTCCTTAATGGTTGAAGCTTTTTTGTAGTTAACTATCTCTGAATAACATGTCAATTTGCATTTATATAAGCATTGTCTTATTGGAAGTGATATGTGAATAGTTTGAATTGCTATTATGTTTAAAGCACCAGAAAATTTTTTTCTGCTATTGCAGGAACCAAGTAAGGGTACAAGAAACCTCATGTTCCTGGCAGCCATTGCTGATTCTCAGCCCCAACCTCCTAGAATGCATGCTCACGTACAATCCAATATCCAAAATTGAAACTTTTTGTAGTTATTGAAGGCTGTTATGTAAATGGTTATTAAAGTAGTTGTTGAATATAAACTAACCCTTCCATATCAACTGCTTTTCTGGTTTTATTCTCTGGCTACCTTGCCCAAACCATGCTATTTGAGTGACATAATAGAAGTGGACTGAGTTGTGCTATCAGCCTATGTTGACTGAAGAAAGACTACTATGCTTGTGGGGCTGCATTCAGAGCAGTTTCTTCTATACCTGTTAAATAAATTTTGAACTAATATATTCCTGAAGGGTGCCTTTAAGTTTGTTTATGTTACAGCCTACTAATGACGATTTGTGACATATACATGTTGACTACTACTTGATATTTTGTTTGCTACTATCTTGTGGCCTTTTCAAATTCTAAACTGCTGGCCCGTTCACTTGTCAATGCCTCTGATGGGGTTATCGGTGGGAAATGAAAAAGCTGAGGAATAAGCTTAGAAGAGGAAGGCAAAGAGAGAAATAACCATAAAGAATGTCGTACCCCTTCACCTTTTTTCCTTCCACCTTTTATTATCTTTTTACTTGGGATCAACAAGTGCCTCTAGATTTTTACCGAAAAAAAAAAAAAACAAGTGCCTCTAGATTCTTCCACGTGTTTCTTTTGGTGTTTAGATTTGTTTCTTTCTTCCATAGAAAGCCACGTGGCAGCCTCTCATTCATAGATATGGTGAATAACCATTATTGGAGCCCAAGATTCTCCTTTTGGAGACAAGTGGGTGTGTGATCCCAATTTTAAGGTGAAATGACAGAGATAACTTGTCCACTGCAGAATTTCTTGCTTGTATAATTTTCCGGTAACAGCCTAATCCTTACGAGGATAAAATTACCAGCTCATATAATTTTCGCTTAGGAAATTTCCCCCAACAATCTCTTCTTTTTTTCTTTTCTTTTTTTAAATAGATTTCAATCTCTAAATTAATATTGTCATATTAGTGTAATAATTAATATTAAATTTCTAAGTAATACCCTCTAAATTTGAATATCTAAAAAGTCTCTCTCCATCCAATCCATAAGTGATCTGTGTGCGAAGAGTATCTATGATTTTCTACAATTTGGGTATTTGTTTTTTTTTTCTCAAGAAAAAGAAAAAAAGAGAAAAGAATGGTCAAATTTTTCTGGTACTAGTAAGGGTAATGAGTTAATTTTGTGGTTGTTGCTAATTATAAAATAAATAAATGTTCAGAAAGAAGGTGGTGGTTTGTAGGTTGGTCAACAATTTTGATGTTAGAAGTACAATGGAGCATGCGTTTACTCAATTTTGAACAATTTTGGAGCTTCGATAATGGAATACTTGGCAACTACGTTGGTCTCACTCAAGAAATATTTTGAGGAAAATATATTTTAAAATTTTGTGCAATTTATAGTTTTTAAAGATTTGCCAAAAAAAATAATAATAATAAATAAACAAATTCTTAAAGTGGGATACACTACCAAAAAGTAAGTTTTTTGTGGCATAAAAATTACGGCATTTTTTTTAAAAAATCACAAAAAATTTAATTTATTACATTTTTATAGATATGTCTGCAAATATAATCACTTTTTAATTTGGATCATTTTTATTGTAGTATTTTTTTAAATTTATTGCATATGTTATAAAAGTAATGGCGTTACAAAAAATTTATCTCATATACTTTATTAGTAATGGCCTTTAAAAATTTCCTAGAAGCTTATTAAATTAATTGTGATATATTAATTATTGTATAATATATAACTGATTGGTACAAAAGAAAAAAAAAACACACACACAAATTTTACTGACTGGCATGCTTTAGCCAAGTGAATCACCCTCTCACTGCATCTTCTCTCTCGCTGCCCTCTCTACAACTCACTCCCCGCCACCCCCTCCTCTATCTTCCTCAATCTCACTCGACGCCGCTGCTAACCCACGCCCTTATCTCCTCCATCTCCGTCAATCTCACTCATCTTCTCCACGCGGCTCCTAACCCGTGTCATCCCTAGCCCACGTCGGATTGCCAGAATTCGGTGCCTCCACACCCAGATCTAGCAGCTTCGAATCCTTTGTCGTCATGCCAATTTGTGAATGGGTAAGGGGTTTTTCATCTTAAATTTCAGTTTTTATACTTAGATTTTTAGGATTTATTTTTTAAAATTTTTTTGGGATTTTTGTTCAAATAAATTTGTTAAAAAATGTTTGCTTAATTTATCTTTACAAAGTTCAAATAGTCAAATTAGATGTGAGTTCTACTTGAATTTCCAAGGTTAGCTTATTTCATAATTCATTATATTTTTCTTCTCTGTTCTCACTTTCAGAAGTTTCGTTTATTTAAAATTTCCAATGTCAGATTTGAAATTGATATTGTATTTCAAGTTTTATTCCAAGGACTTCTTAGAAAGAGAATGGCTTCATTGATGCGTAATGATATTTTATCTTTTTCCTTTGTTTTTTATTCTACTTGTTTATGTTTCTAATCCAATGTTCTTGTTAATGGGTTTTCATTGTTCGGTTTTGTGCTAATATTTATCTAATTGAGTTTTAATTGGGAGTCGAAGTAGCATGCAAGTAGAAGGGGGCGACAGCCTCTGCATAAAGGCTTAGAGGATCATTTTCAATGTAAGGTACCCAATTTAAAAACAACTTAATTTATGTGCCGGGTAAATTAATATAAGTGCATTGTTTAATGACTTTTGTTCCTTTTAGTATGTTTGATTTCCAGCAGTATGTATTTTTCACTAAATTTTGCTCAATGATGATTAAGGATAATTTTATTTGCCTTTACAATTTGTTGGAAGTGAGGTTATAATTTTTAAGATGAGAACTGCTTTGTGTTTAGTTACAATAAAATTCAGATGTTGAAATGTGACAATATTATGCTATCTTTTGCTGAACTCTTCTGAAGTGTGACACTACCAATATTTTAGGCATTATTTGCATACCATCAATTTTGTAAAATTTGGCATGTAAGTTTTCCTTTTCCTTTGTTCTATTATTTTTTCTTTTTTAATACCGATTGGTTTTGAATCACTTTTTGAATGTATATGTTAATCAACATATATATTTTTAAGTTCAATAGAATTTGAACAACAATTTTATTAATTCTTTTAGTAGAAATGACTGTAAACTCTTTGGGTATCTGGAAAGGAATTTAATACATCAAATTTGTTTCCCAAACATGTTCATAAGAGCATTTGGATAGTTTACCGTCCAATTTTCTATTAATACATGTGTGCTTATGCAAGTTATTCTTAATGGAAAACATATACACGCCAATGTTGCAAATTTGAGATCATTGTTCAAGCTGTTTTGCTTAGTATGTATTAGTTTGTTTGGTGAGCTTAGTTGCATGCAACTGGTGTTAGTTGAAACGCCTCATAGGGATCTAGTGATGTGGAATTCCAATCTTGTTGCATATGCTTAACAAAATTTCTCTTATCAAGTACTTTTATTTATAGTGCTGTGGTGAGCATTGGAATGAGACTGAATGAGGTTAGTTTGGTCAACGTTCATTCTTCATGCTCATCTTTGAAGGCCATACAAGAGAGCAAGGAAATTCATGGTATATGAGTAGTACCTAAAATGTATGTATGTATTTTATCAATTATGTTTCTTTTTCTTTGTTTTTTAATTTATTTATTTTTCTATAATACTCTCTTTCATTCTTTACTAGATCCTAAACTCTAAGTACAGGGCTAATGAAAACTAAAATATATTCATCTAGGTTGTGATCATAGTAATTGCCTAGAAAAAGCTAATAACATGTTCAAACCTATTGATAGTATGTAGATTGCAGTTGGAACTCATGAGTATATAATTTGTTTGATTTTTTTTTTTTTAAATTTTTCTTTGTTTGATTGTCTAGGATGAGAAAAGAAGCAAAATGACTTCTCAAGGAGTCTTTCAGAACTTTGGATGGATTGTAGCTGATCGATGGTTCTAAATTTGTAGCTTACCAAGTTAGAGACAAGGAATTATATTTTTCTATACTCCAAAGGGAATTATCTTTCAATTGACCCAAATTCAAAGAAGAATAAAGTGAATATGGCATTACATTAATGGAAGCACCTAAGTCTAGCATGACACGTTCTACTTTAGTATTTCCAATTACATAAGGTATTGCGGCGTGCACGGTCTTTGCACTTTGGGGTAGCTTCCTTTGGAGCACCGTAAACGCTTTCACTCACGCTTACTTTTTCATCCCTCACAATTTCTTCTTGTTAGTGCATAATTCCTTAAGAAACTTAGCATACCAAGAACTTGTTTAATTGCATCAAGCAAATGTATGTTTACCTCCACCTTCGAAAAGTATGAGGAGCTCCTTCTCCGCTCTTCCTTCTTATTCTTGTTCAACCTATTAGGAAAAGGTGGAGTATAGTTAGAAGTATTAAGGACAGATTCAGATTTTACCTTCAATGGTAGCCGGACTTCAACTTCTTCCACCAATCAGTCTTCTTAGATTCCATTTATGCTTGCTTCTTAGGCAACTCAACCTCTTTACCACTCAGTAGTGTTATTGCCTTTGTCTCCTCTCGGATTAATCTACCGAGATGAAAGTTTTTCAAAGCTTGAGCCTCAAGCTTGCTCATTAACGCGGCCAACCGACTCATTTGACTCTCCAAATTCTCAATACTAGCTCTTGTTTCCTCCGAAATTGTTGGGTATTAGTGGCAAGTGCTTTAATAATATCATCCAACGACATGCCCGACTTAGGAGACTCGGATGTTGTGGTGGCCTTGGTTGGAATGGTTGTTGATACCAATTCGGGTGGGATTATTTCCATAGGAAAAATTAGGATGGTCTTTCCAACCCGGATTGCATGTATTTGAATAAAGGTCATATTTCCACCGTGGTCGTCCTACCGTCCAGAAAATCCACCAATAGCATTGACTTGTTTTGTAGTATCCTATTTTTATAACGCTGGACACATATCACCGCATGCCCTCGAGTCAAGAAAATACCACATGCCTTGATGGTTTGAACTTGAGCTTGTTCTACGTACCAATTGTTTCACAAAAGAAGTTAAATCGTAAATTTATTGTTCTAAAGGAGATGTATTTGCCTCATAAACCTTCTTCAACAATGGTGCTACCGTGTCAAGTGTTGAGATTTTGGACCAATGTCAAGAGAATTTGGGCGAGTTAGCGCCTATCTATCGAAGAGTCTACTTCCTCAACCTACGCATTCTCTCTATCTCGTGGTCGTGTTGTAGTTCTTCTTAATTAGACAATCAAGTCACAAACTCAATATAACACAAACTCAAAACTAGAATAGAAATTAGAAATCAAATTAGCGCATAATCGGACAAGCGGCTAAAATTTTGATGAGTGTCGTATTACACCAAAATTAATTAACTAAATTCACCAAATACATAGAAATGGTAAGTCCAAATCGTACCCACAAGAGCTGGTCTATCAAGCAATCTAATTTCTATTCTAGTGAATCAATTAAGACGATAAGATGGGGGTTTTCAAGTTGTAAATATATTAATTCAACAATTTTAAATAAAGTGAGGCAAGGTGAATTAAGACGAACAATCAATTGGACAAAATTTCGATTCGGAGTAATTTAATATTATCAATCGTATGTGATCATCGACAAAGAGAAAACAAATGACTTATCAATCAATCCTTTAGCTCTGACATCAATAGATAGTACAACTAATCTATTGTAACCTTTCTTTATGTTGAATTAATTAGAAACGTTCATAATTAATTCCTAACCTTAAATTATTTAGAATCAACGTGAATCAAATTAGTTTAGAATTGCTTTATCATCAAGAAAGATAGCCAAACTCACTTTAACCCTACAAACATTGTAAGATTATAATCTAAACTATGTTCCCTAAATCGCTACAGATAATCAAACCAGAGTATGACTCAGATTTAATTTAGCATGCATTCAGTCACAAGTAAAAAAATATTGGATCTAGTATACCATCACAGATAATTAAAATTAATCAAGAATATAGATAAAAGAATTAATTGAATTAATTAGAGCACCATGAATTTAGGTCTCACACATGAACGATAATAACACAAATTAACTCCTACCCGAGAAGAGAAGTTAGCAACCCATAACCATTAAAGCCATAAACAACATTCTAAGAATAATATTATGTCCGATGTCCCTCTAAACCTAGAGACGCCTGCTTATAACAAAATCCTAATTCTAACTATTTAAACTTAAAATCTTCAAAATGACAAAATTGCCCATGTTACTTTCGCCGACAAGTTGGTACAAGACCTGACTTGGCACCTAACACAATCGGGTTAGCTCTCATCTAATTCTCATGCACAAGTATAGGTCTTTAATGCATGTCAGGCGCCTAACTCTGAACCTGTCTATGCACCTTACATGTGCTAGGCTCAGATTCCGGGCTCTTCGGTGACATGTCGCCCTATGTCGTGGTCTGACTTGAATATGATTTGTCCGCTTCTTCATAATTTCCACTAAGTCTTCACATCAACTACCCAAATGTAACCTTGCATGCAAAATGCACCATATTAGATCAATTCTATAAATTAAAACACATAAGAATTAATATTAAATTAAGTAAAAATAACAATATATAAACCCATCAAGGAATTTGAGATTTGTGGCGCCAAAGTTCAAGCCAAGCTAGTTCTCACTCGGAAGACAAAGCTTTTTCCTTCTTCAACAATCAAAGGTCCCTGTTTGGTACCGTGTAGATCGGAGGCGTAAGTAGCCGAAGGTGGTATTACCGGGTCAATAATGGATCGCAAACTTGGTAAATTGGTTAAGGCTAGGAAGCTTGACGGAGTATGGATTGTCATATAAGGAGAAGTTTATTATGAGGTGCTATGAGGTCGGGCTTAACAAGACTCCCACATTCGAGACCATAGCTAATCTCTTGCGTGTTCACCCGATTCTTTTCTCTTCAATTTGTTTTAATTTTAGACGCTCGCTTACTTACATTTCTTTTGTTCTTTTGTTTGATTTCGTGGCAAAGTCTCATTTTTTATTCGCTTTAGTTTGTTTTGTGGAATTTTACTAATTTGGATGTTTGGCTTTTGTTGATATTATTCTCTGCTACCAAGATTTGCAAAAAATTTATTTATTTTCTCAAGATTTCATGTCACACTTTTAAGGAGCTATTGTTGTCAACTTTGTTGATTCCGCTTACTATATATACATGTAGTAAGATTAACTGTGATAATAAATGAGGGCACCCCCAGCTTTTATGTTCAATAATAACGAGGAATATAAATTCTACCAAACCTGTTTCCTAAAATTAAATTATTCTATCTAATATCAATACATGTTAAAACACCTATTAGACTAGATTCAAGTATCCTGCTCATGCCGTGGATAAGCATGTTGAAGTCCTGATATCGATTGTGAATTTTAATAGAATTGCATAGTCCTCATAAAAATTGGATTTAGAACATGTATTTTGCCATATTAAATTTCATTTTTGTTCATATTAATGACAATTAAAGATGTTTTAAGTCTCAAGAACGATCTGTGAATTAGCTCTTAAGATGTTCAATGTGGAAAACACACTTTTACTACTAGCCCTAGTTATCTAATACTTTTACATTATTTTACCTTACTCCGTGGCGAGTACTTTGTAGAAACAATAGGCAAGTTACTTACCGAGTGTAGAGTGTGCACATGTAATGCCCAAGTATGCTTATTATTAGTTCCATGGTCGCTACTGGTAGCTTATGTCCTCAACATTTTGATGTTTCTAAGTTTTGTTTGTAATTTTCTCTTCTTATGTCTCCTCGAAGCATTGTAATGTTTCCCACAAAGAAGCGGTTAATTAAGCTCTTTACTGATGACTAGTCGGCAAATGTTGCTAGCTACTAGCATAGGTAAGGGCTTTTAATACGTTTTGGGCCGGTGTACTCTTTACCATCGAGATATCAATAAAAGCGAGTGCATTTCATATCGACGTTGCTTTGTGAGGCTTGTCCGCTTAATTCGTTGGCCCATATTTTAATTCTCGTGTTTGCTTTGGCACAATACTAATATCGTGTGGGTTATTTGTTTACGAGGATATTGTCGGTTGGCTTACTACCCGCGGCTAGTAAGCACCGCGACGCCTACTTGCGAAGTGCAAAGGCTTAAGTGGCGGTTGGTATCGTGAGCCAAAGCGTCGAGGTGGCCATCGGCAAGCATGTCGAGGATCACAAATCAACAACGATTCGATTCCTACGAACAGCAAGCTAGCGAGCATACCTAGCGGTTGGAAAATTTGGAGGCGCATATTGAGCCTCGAGTCGGATGAGCTCGCGTACGCAGTCGAGGCATTGGAGAGCGACTAGCCGAGTAAGGCGTGGGCAAGAGCCCTCCCGGTCGGAGAACCGACACACATCAAGCACCGCCCCGAGAGGAGCACACGAGTGCAAATGCATAACGCGGTCGCGAGTTGACGCGGTTGTCAACGAGTTGTCGGAGGACGCCGGTGGCCGTGGACACTCAAAAGAGAGTGGATCTAAGCACCAAGGTGAATGTCACCATGGTTGCTATCGAAACCCATCACCCCCGGGATAGACTACGGGATCAAAGTGCAGCCCCGCATATGGAGGGCACGTGATGCGAAGGAGCTCAAAATTTCCTCTTCGACATGGAGCAATATTTTCTAGCGGTGAAGCCAAACTTAGAGGAAACAAAATTGACAATGGCTACGATGTACCTGCATGGCGAAGTTGTGGTGGAGGACCAAGTATGTCGATATACAAGAAAATAGATCGTTATCAATACGGGAGACTGAAGAAGGAACTCAAAGCTCAATTCCTCCCGAGAATGTTGATTACATTGGCCGCAACTCGGGAGTTAAAGCATGTGTTCCATACGAGACTATGTGAAGGCATTCTCTGCGACTCATGCTGTATATACGTGATATGTCCAGAAAGATAAATTATTCTATTTTAAGGCGCTGCCGTAGGCGAACAGAATTGCAGATAGCAGGTCAAGACTATCAGCAGGGCAAGCGGGGCGTTCCGATTATGCATTTGAAACGCTAAGAGGAACCAAGTCAATACTCACACAAGCGGGATAAAAGCCTTCAATCGAAAAAGTGGGAGGTGATAAGACCTCCTCCCCGGGGTGCAGACAAAGGCCCAAATTTAATTCAAATTACAATTCAAATGCATATGGCCAAAGCCTAGACCCATGTCTTGCTTTTTATGTAATCTGACCACATGAAGTGGTAGAATGTCCTCATGAATCGCTTTAAATGCTTTACAAGCTTCTTTAGAGAGCAGAGTGAGGAGAATCCAGAAGGAAGAGGAAGAGCCTACTGAATGGGAGCGCCGATTTCTGAGCCACGAAGAAACAAATGGTTGAAACAAAGAGTGGGGAAGGGCCTAATGTTTGTGGAAGCCACCATCAACGGGAAAGCGCGAGGGCGTGATGGTGGACACGCTGCTACGACAATTTTATCTGCGAAGAGGAGATTAGGCTAAGTTGGAGGACACGTCGAATGAAAGCATCTCAAGGCCACGCCGCGGTGGGTAAAACAAGTACCGATAAAACTAGGCCTCAGGAAGGGCATACCAACATGATCGCGGTACCCGTGGACGACGACGTGGTCTGGGCATGGAGTTTCTAATAGAACAAAAAGTAATTCCTATCCCGAATAGTTTGATTATGATGGGAGAAACTACGGTGTTGTTCGCGAAAATAAAAAGCCGGATGATTCAAAATTTTTGTGGCCCAATTTAAGAAAGAGTGAAGAGCAGAACCGCATATGTTGCTACGCTTGGAGAAAGAGGACTGAAGGCAGCGTGCGTGATGATAGAGGCTACTACAGCCTTTCCAGGATGTCATGCGGATAAGCTCCCCAAAGTATAGACCATGAGATTGAACTCATACCGGTAAGCCACCGAAAAGCACCCTGAGAATGGGCTCCTAAACTAGCGTGAAAACAACTAAGAACTCTTGGGAGGGCTTAAAGGCCATCCAGGCCCTTACGAACCTGTTGTTCCAAAAGAAGCGATGGGAGCTTACGGTTGTGCGTGGACTATCGCTTCTCAATAAGGTCACGGTCATAATAAATACCCTATCCCTTGATATGGACCTATTTGACCAACTTAGTGGTGCAAATATTTCACAAAGCTAGACTTGAGATCGAGGTACTACAGTAATTTGAAGGAGATGAGCCAAAGACAACACGCTGACTTCGACGGGCTTATGAGTTTTGGTGATGCCATTTGGATTGACCAACGCCCGAACATTTTGTACATTAATGAACCAAGTGTTCCACGACTATCTTGACAAGTTCGTTGTGGTCTATTTGGATGACATTGTAATCTATAGCCGCACACTAGAAAATGAGGGCACATCGAGAAGGTGTTCCAAAGGCTTCTAAGAACAAACTCTTTGTGAAGAAAGAGAAATGCTCTTTTGCGGGACCAAATCAAGTTCCTAGCCACATTATCAGCAGGGACGCATCCGAATGGATTTGGATAAGGTGAGGCAATCCAAGTGGAAGACACCTACCAATGTCGTGAGATCGATCGTTCTACCTTAATTCTACTCAGGCTTCGTTCAAGGCTTCCGAGGAAACTCTAATAAGAAGGGGTAGCGTGGAATGGAGTGATCAATGTCAAACCTCATTTGAAGACTCCTGCCCATGATGAAAGACCCAAGACAGCTCTTCCGACATCACGAAGCCATTTGAAATACAAACAGATGCCTCCGATTTTGCTTTGGGAGGGTTTTACTTCAAGAAGGTCACCCAGCTTGCATAAAGTAGAAAATTATCGTTGAAAAGAATTATACGGACAAGAAAGAGATGCTACGGTCATCCATTGTTTGAGAACATGGAGACATTACATACCTGGTCGAAATTCATTGTGAGGACAGAACAACTCAGTAGGTGAGTCATTTCTTCACGCGACCAAAATTATCTTCTAAGCAGAGTCGTTGGCAGGAAATCACCGCAGAGTTTGATTTTCATTTTGAGCATAGAGCGGGACGCACTAATCAAGCGGCCAGACGCTTTAAGTCGAAAACGGAACTTGCGGCGATGCGCTAGCCAACTTGTCGCCTAGCATTATTTCAGATCCGCACGGAACGGATAAAGGAGCACTTCGGGAAGGACCCCGTAGCTCAAAATATACTAAAGCGGCGAGAAGGGAAGACTCGCATTGGGAAGAAGATGGTCTACTCGGACGAAGTGGAATCGACTATACGTCCCGGTTTGGAGATTTGAGAGAACCCTACTACGGGAATGCCACGATACTCTATGGGCGGGACACCGGTTGCGAGAGAACCTATCGCTGATCAAGCAAGGGTATTATTTGGCCGGATGGCGTGATGGACTACACTAGAACTTGCTTTACATGCCAACAAGATAAGCCGAAGCCAAAAACAAGCGGATTGCTAGAGCCACTACCTCGACCATGGGAGAGTGTGTCCTGATTTCATAAATGGCATGCCTCGGGATTTTTCAAGCATACTAGTGATCATTGATAGATTCTCAAAGTATGCCACTTTCATACCGACATCCAAGTATTGCATGTGAGAGGACCGCTTATTCTTCAAGTTTGTAGTCAAGTATCGGGTGCATGACACATTGTGAGCGTCGAGACCCAGGTTTGGGGAATTTTGGAAGGAGCTCTTTAACCTCGTCACAACTAAATATCTCATCAAGCTACCACCCACGACGGATGGGCAAACAGAGAGATTCAACGCATATGGAAGAATACTTACGCCACTTTGTCGGTCGAATCAAAAGAATGGCCAACTATTGGATGCGGCACAATTGTTTCAATCAAAAGAGTTCGGCACCAACAAAAGCCGTTTGAGATAGTGAATGGGCCAGAATCCTTTATTGCCCCATCTGTGGACAATTATCGTGGAAGGAATCCTAGAGCTTTCAACTTCACAAGGATTGGAAAATAATGTGGCGTGCTTCGAGCTTACTTGGAGTAAGGCATCGCTAATGAAAAAATGGGCGGTCGGGGACGAAGACCTCGGAATTCAAAGCGGAGACATGGTAATGGTCAAGATTACCGGTTTGATCATTCGCGATCGCTGGATGGCCGACTTGTAAGGCGCCACGAGGGCCTCTCCCTATAATATCTAAGGTGGGCAAGACATCACAAGGTGGAAACCCCAAAGTGGATGAAGGTGCATCCGTGTTTCCGCGTCGACAACTTAAAGCCGCATTCACCCGGATGAAGAAGATCCGGTAGCGAACCACCATCCCGGCGGCGGTGAGTTGAAGACCGAGGCGCCATGAGGAGAAGCAGTGAAGAGATCCTGCGGCGGGATCATCAAAGTTGGCGACCTCGACAAGAGTATCGGGTCGAGTGGAAGGGACTTGGAGAGGAGACAAGTTGGGAGAAAGCGAAGACACGAGCGGTTCAAGCAAATGATTGAAAATTTTGAGCGGCTAAGTCGCGAGGCCTAGATTGAGTGGGGAGAATGTGAGAGTGTGCCTATGTAATGCCCAAGTATAGCTTGTCCGGGCCATTAGTCAAGCCCATGGTCGCTTACTTGGTAGCTTATGTCTCCTCGAACATTTTGATGTTTTAAGTTTTGTTTGTAATTTTCTTCTTATGTCTCCTCGAGCATTGTAATGTTTCCACAAAGCAAACGGTTAATTAAGCTCTTTCTGGAGGGGTGACTAGTCGGCGAAATGTTGGGCTAGCACTAGCATAGGTAAGGGGCTTTTAATACGTGCTTGTGGCCTCATGTACTCTTACCATCGAGATATCAATAAAGCGAGTGCATTTCATATCGATCGTTGCTGTGAGTTGTCCGTTTAATTCGTTCGGTCCATATTTTAATTCTTGTGTTGCTTGCTTTGTGCTTGCACAATACTAATATCGTGTGGGTTATTTGTTTCTGAGGGACATTGTCGGTTGGCTTACTACCCGTGAGGGGCTAGTAAGCACCGCACGGCCTACTTGCGAGTGCCAAAGGCTTAGGCCGTGACACTGAGCATATGGTTGGCTCAAAGGAAAATGTTGATCTTGCTTCCTACTACAACAGAGATATGGTACTAACTAGTTTGCATCGGTCATGTTTCTTTCCTTTGACCAAAAAAGCTTGAGTTCCTAACGTAGATTTAGATTGGGTTGACATTTTAATTATTTTGACCTATTATATGTTATTCAATCGTTCCAGGATCCAGTCAAGCAATTCAATAGGATCCTGTCAAGTTGTTTGGAAGAACAGCTGCAGGACAACTTTTCTGAGGTTAGTTTTCAGAGTTGATAAGATCTTTAACTTTTTTTGAGGTTACTTTTCCAATTAAGGGGTTCTAGAAATTGTTGGATTTAAAGAGATCATGCATTTATTTCTTCCATTGTGTAATTTTACGGACCTACAATTTGTTACTTTAGGCAGTTTGAATTTATTATGTATCACTTTGACGCTCTCTTTTTTGCCAATGGCTTATTTTTTTCATTTTCAGTGAACCTAAATTAGTTGTCTTCTTGTCCATAAATAGTTGCAGTCAGTGTTGAAAGATTTTGTGAAAGGAAGAAGTGTCTATCCTCATTCAACAACGGAGCCTGTAAAGGATTTATCTACACTTGAAACGACCCAGGTAAATATATATATATATATATATAATATTTTAATTCATTATGGAAATCAATGCATATTGACTTCCTTTTTAATTGTGGGAAATGAAAATCTGTTGAAATAGAACACAAATTTTAAAATCTAAACTTACTGGTTATGCAACATGCGAAAAACTATGTTTCCTCATCACTGATCCTTAGTCGTATAATTTGACTATCCTATCTTTTATTAGGATTCTACATTATGTATATAGTATTTACCTCGGTGCTATAGTAGCTCTCACAACTATGATGTTTCTTTTATGTTATCTCACAGCAGCAGTGCAAAGCATGTTTGAGAAAGGGTAACTGCCATCAAAGGATCTATTCAAAATGCAAGAAAAAGAACTTATTTTCACGACTTCAGCTGTTTTCCAATATTTTTTTAAATATGAATCTATATATTCTATCAAGTTTCAATGCTCAAGTGACTGCAATGAAACAGGAAAGTTGCAAAAGTTTGAGCTACCTAAACCTGTTCTTTATGTTGGAGGTTATCTGCTAGCTGTGCTTTTGGGTAGGGTTCAGACACAAGAAATAGATGGATTGTATTATATTTGGTACGCACCCTCCCTCTTTCCCCTCTGCTTATGTATTGTTGTATGGGATTTAATCCCTCATTGTTTTCTTTTGATTTTCTTTTTTCCCTTCGAAAGTATATAAAACACTAGATGCAATACTTATATCTCCTTGAGCATTTCAAGAGTCGAGATGAAACACAAAAACTGAAGCCGTAAAAAGTACCAATACATAAGGAATTGTCTTGTTAATTGTTACTAACTCGAAATCTTGCTGGCAATGGTGCAGTATCGCCCATGTAAAAGTTGTAGGTAGACCAGCCTCACTAACTTTTGATGTCGAAATGGTCGATCAATTTGGACCATGCGACTTGAGGTATTACTAATGTTGAGAATCTGCAGTGAAATCACCAAGTTTAAAGATGGGTGGGCTTTCGTGTTTGAGTACATTCAATGCTATCTGGAATAGAATTCTCGGTGCTGGTGCTAGGAAAGTTGCTGTAACGCCCCCTCCACTGGGCTCCCTCAAAGTTTAACTGTAATACATCCTAATCAAGCTCCATAAAACAAAAAAGATTGAGATGGCCACCAAAAACTATACGTATATATATTTGTGAAAAATATTTAAAATTTAATATATTTTCTATATAAAAACTTTCGGACAGTCAAGACTAATACTTTGACTGTCAAATATTTATTAATAAAATTTAACTGTTATCCATTTTTTTAAAAATCCTTAACAAAAGAAAACATTTAATGCAAAATTCACATTTTAAAATAATAATATGCTTAAATAAACAGAAATATTCATACTCCTATTTTATTTTTTAAAACATAAAATCACTAATAAAATTCAAAGATGATAAACCCAACTTCTCATTGTAATATTGAAAAATCTTTATTTTGTATTCTAAAAGTCTTACCTATTGAGTAGTCATATAGTTTACCATTTCCAATAATTGTCTTGAAAGACAAATTATTTTATGCGTTATTACTTGGGAAAAATAAATAAACTAAAGCGTGAGTTAAATAACTCAGTGGAATTCCTACTCAATTAAAATATGGATCCATATGCAATCTTAATCATAATCAATATCGTAAATCAAACTTATTATGCAATTATAACATATGTCAGTCAATGCTTTAGCAATATGCTTATTGGTTGAAATTTTCTTTCACATACCATAACATATCAAATCATAAGTGTACATGCATATCAATCTCACTTATAGCATCACACAGTAAGTATTTCAATCTCACATATAGCTTATTTAGTTTGTTATGATCAAACTCAAATATATGCACAGCGCTTCTATGTACCAACCAAATATAATATACCGTTCATAGTCCGTCGTACATTATTAAACTCATACATGCATGCTCACTAAGCCTATTCATTATTTTAGGCAACTTATAGTTTTACTCAACTACATGCTTGACACACACAAGTATCAAATCATCACTAATATATCCATTGCAAAAATATATGCGTCAAATTCTTATCCACAATTAACACAAATTGCATAACCTCCATACAAATAAATTCATAAATCAGACTATACACAACCAATTAATTCAATTCCAGTGGCGAATAATCAATTCATGTGTCCATAAAAATCAAATAAATTTCAGCATTTTGTGTGATCAGTAAATATTTTAACAAAAATAATTTATTCAAACAGTCATTGTATGAAAAGAATGATCCAGGTAGATTTAAGAAATTATAACTAATTCCTGAAAATTCCGATTGACCTAAAAGTAGTGCTAAAACAACAATACAACATATATCTAATTGTTGAAATTTTTCCAGAATTTATCAGATTAAATAAACTCAGTTTTCAAATTTAAGAACCAAAACTGTAAGACTAATTCAGTAGTGATACAAAAATTTATAAAATTCACAGTTAATTACATATGCATCTAATATTCATGATTTTTCATACATATGTTCATGAGGGTCTCAGGTAACATATATAAAAATTTCAAATTAAAAAAAATTTGATTTGCCTATCGAAAATATATAGTGAAACCGAATTGTTCAGAATTTTACAGCTTGAAATAGAGAACTTCAAAAATTCATAATTAATTATAGAAAATTTGAATTAAGGTTAAACAAAGACCAAAATGTTCAAAATTCATAGATCTATCCAAGATAAATATCCACAAATTTTAGATATCAAATGCAGGATAAGAAAATTTAAATACCCCCCCTAAATAGACAGGTTTTTCAGTAGAGTTTAGAGATAACTCATAATTGCATAAATTCAGTTATCATAAACAGTAAAGAAAACACATAAAGCAATTTGATGCTAGAAATCTTATCTAAAATTCTTGATTTGATCTTGAAAAGTTGCAAAAACCTGGCTCCCAAATCAAGCTCCAAAAACAAATTTCAAGAAAAAAAAAAGAAAAAGATTTAGTATTTAAATCATTCATAAGAAAAATTAAAACTCAAGGTTTTTTTGATCAAAATATTAATAACTCACCTTTCAAAATCAGCAGCTTCCTACTGCTCTCTTTTCCAAACCCTAAAAACTCTACTTCTCTCTTTTTTTTTTTTCTTAAAAGCATAATCTGTAAATAATTTAGGAAGTTGAGTTTGACTTGAACTCCTTTTTTTTTTTTTAAAAAAAAAAATAATAATAATCCAAAAACCTTATCAGTTCTGTTTAAAAATCATATTTCAATCTATCTTATTTAAAATAATAAAATCCTATATAATCAAGTTAATTTGATAAAATCTTATCTCAACTAAATAAACAAATAACAATATACTTCTGCTTAATTTTGAAAAATAATTTAGATCCTACAACTACCTACCCCTTAAAAGAATTTCGTCCTTGAAATTCAAAACAAAAACAAAACTAAAACATACCAAATTGAACAATTTATTATCAAAACGAAATTATTAATTCTAGGACAACAAGCTCAAATAAGTAACATACATTTTCCAAACAAGTCAGATTCATATAAGTCATATAATTCCACTCCTAATTGCCAAAGAAATAAGGATATTTCGTCATCATCTCCTCTTCTCGTTCCCATATGGCTTTTGTTAATGAGTAATTTTTCCAAAGCATTTTTGCAAATGCTATATTATTTATTCAAAGTACTTTCTCTTTGTGTTGTAGAATCCTTTTAGGCTGCTCTTCGTATGTCAAATCTTCTCGAATCTCCAAAGGTTCATAACTAAGTACATGCGAAGGGTCAAAAATGTATTTTCTCAGCATTGATACATGGATCACATTGTGAACACTTGAAAGATTAGGTGATAAAGCCAAACGATAAGCCAAATCACCAATTTTTTTAAGAATCTCAAACAGTCCAACGAATCGTGGACTTAGCTTCCCTTTCCTGCCAAATCTCATAATACCCTTCAATGGTGCTATCTTCAGGAAAACTTTGTCTCCAACTGCAAATTCCAATTCTTTTTGTCGATTATCCACATAACTTTTATGATGATCTTAAGCAGTCTTGATTCTCTCTCTAATCATTGCAACCACATCCTGTGTTTGCTGCAAAATCTCTAATCCAACAAGTTTTCGTTCGCCGACTTCATTCTAATGTATAGGAGGTCTACATTATCTTTCGTACAATGCTTCATATGGTGTCATACCAATAGTAGCTTGAAAACTATTGTTGTATGCAAACTCTACGAGTGATATATGTTCTTCCCTTGATCTTTTAAAATCGATCATGTAAGCTCTCAGCATATCCTCCAAAATTTCAATGGTCCTCTCTGACTGTCTGTCATTTTGCGGATGAAACGCAGTACTAAACTTTAATTTTGTACCCATGGCTCCATGTAAGCTCTTCCAAAATATCAATGTGAATCGCGAATCTCTATCCAACACAATTGAAACAGGCACCCCATGTAACCTTACAATCTCATTGATATAAAGTTGTGTCAACTGATCCAATGTATAAGTCGTCTTAATTGGCAATAAATGTACTGACTTTGTGAGTCTATCTACAATCACTCAAATAGTATTCAACCATCGCAGCGTTTACTATAATCCAACCACAAAATCCATAATGATGTGCTCCCATTTCCAGATAGGTATCATTAATGGCTTCAGCAAACCAGATGGTCTTTGATGCTTCACTTTAACTTGTTGGCAAGTTAAGCACAGCTCCACAAATTGTGCGATCTCTCTTCGCATATTTGTCCACCAGTACACATCTCTTAAATCCCTGAACATTTTCGTACTTCTAGGGTGTACTAAATATGGCATACAATGAGTGTCCACCATTAATTCTTTCTTTAAACTCTCATCATTAGGTACACACAAATGATCTCCAAACCTCAGTGTACCATCACCACAAATATTGAACTCTGTCATCTTTCCTTGAATCACTTCATTCCTTATTTCCTCCAAACTAGGGTCTTGACGTTGTGTCACCTTGATTCTTTTGACAATGTACCTTCAATGTAGCTAAACTTCCCGGAAAACATCCAACGATCACTTCGATATCCAGCTTTCTCAAATCTTCCAAGAGTTTCCCTTGCTTCGTAATGAGGCTTGCATTAGCAACAAAGTTAGCTTTTCCTGGATGATAGTCAATCACGCAATCATAATCTTTAACAAATTCTAACCACCTCCTTTGCCTTATATTTAACTCTTTTTGTGTAAAGAAGTATTTCAAACTCTTGTGATTGGTGAAAATTTCACAGTTCACTCCATAGAGATAATATCTCCAAATCTTCAATACGAACACTACCGCTGCAAGTTCCAAATCATGTGTAGGATAATTTCACTCATAAAGCTTCAATTGTCACGATGCGTATGCTATCACTTTTTCTCCTTGCATCAATACACAACTAATGCAAGTTCCTGATGCGTCAGTATAAATAGTAAACTTATCTTCTCCATTCGTTATGGTTAGCACAGTCGCGGTAACCAATCTCTTTTTAAGTTATTGAAAACTTCTTTCCCAAGCTTCAAACTAGAAAAACTTAATATCTTTCCTTGTTAACTCCGTTAAAGGCGATGCGATCTTTGAAAAACCTTCCATAAACTTTCTATAAGATCTAGCTAACCCAAGAAAACTTCTTACTTCCCCACCATTTGTTGGCGTCTTCCAATTCTGAACGGCTGCAACCTTACTTGGGTCGACTTCTATTCCTCTCTTAGAAACAATATGGCCAAGGAAGGATATTGTTTCTAGCCAAAATTCACATTTCTTAAATTTGGCATACAACTTCTTCTCCCTAAGTCGTTGTAAAGCTGCTTCCAAATGTCGTTCATGCTCTTCTTTGCTCTTTGAATAAACCAAAATATCATCAATAAACACAATCACAAACTTATCCAAGAAATCTTTAAATACCTTGTTCATGAGATCCATAAACACAATAAGGGCATTCGTTAATCCAAAAGGCATCACCAAGAACTCATAGTGTCCGTATCTTATTCGAAAGACATTTTTAGATATATTACTCTCTTTAATCTTCAACTGATGATATTCTGATCGAAGATCTAATTTTGAAAACACCTTGGCTCCTTGTAATTGATCGAACAAATCTTCAATTCTCGGTAAAGGATACCTGTTTTTAATAGTTACACGTTTAAGCTCTCTATAATCAATACACATGCGCATCATCCCATCTTTCTTCTTCACAAACAGCACTGGTGCACCCCATGGTGAAACACTTAGTCGAATGAATCCCCTTATCTAACAACTCCTGTAATTGTTCTTTAACCTCTTTTAATTCTGCTGGTGCCATCCTGTAAGGGGTCTTCGAAATCAGTGCGGTTCTAGGCACAAGTTTAATCGAGAATTCAACTTCTCATTCTGGTGGCAATTCAGATAAATTTTCAGGAAACACATCCTGATAATCCCGAACAATCTTGACATTAGTGAGTGATGGAGTTGCCGCGCATGCATCCACCACACTTGCTAAAAAGGCTTGACACCCTTTCTTTACACTTCTCAAAGCTTGAAGCGCAGAAATAACATGTGGAAATGATCTTGGTTTTTCACCTTCAAACACCACAGTATCGCCTTCCATCATAAAAGAGAATCTGTTTCTCTTTATAGTGGATACTAACTCCATTCATGGACATCCAGTCCATTCCAAAAATCACATCAAAATCATGCATATCCAAAACAATTAAATCAACAAAGATAGTCTTGCCTCCTAGAACAACTTCACAAGACTTCAAAATTTCATAAGCACAAATTGAACTTCCAGTAGGCATAGAAATACATAATTCAAAGTTTAATTTTTCAGACTTTACAGACAATGTGTTAGCAAACTTACAAGACACAAAGGTATGCGTTGACCCAAAATCAAATAAAACATATGCTTCTCGGGCAGTTACAGAAAGTGTACATACAACCACGTTAGGATCATCAACAGCTTGATTCCTCATCATCGCGCGCACTTGACCTTGAGTTCTTGTATCCCCTTTTTAGGCTCTGGACAGTTCCTCATAAGATGCCCAGTTTTTTCATAATTAAAATAGGCTCTAGTTTTTCGGTAATATTCCCCGACATGTTTCTTTCCACACGTCTCACAAGTAGGAAACTCCTTTCTGTTTTCTTCTGTCCTTGGTTTTTTGTTGTCCTGCCTTCTACCTCCAAACTTTCTCATATTATGGCGGTTATTTCGATTCCAAGGCTTACTCCCTGAGGTTGATTCTTCTCCTACTACTTTCCTTTTAGCCTTTCTATCGACTATGATTTGAGCACTTTGCAGTACTTTACTATAAGTTGGCAGTCGCATACATGCCACTGTGTTGAAAAGTTCATCATTCAATCTATTTTCAAATCGGCACGCCTTTTCATACTTATTTGTAACCAGTCTTGGAGCATATTGGCAAAGTTCTTCGAATTTCCTATCATATTCCACTAAGGTCATGTTACATTGTTTTAGATGTAGAAATTCTACTTTTTTTGCACTTTGTAGACTTAAAGGGAAATACATATTTTTAAATATCTCCTTAAACTGAGTCCAGGTCATAGGGTTTTCAGCAACCATATATGCCCTCTTAGCTGAATCCCACCAATGCATTGCTCTATCTCTCAGCAGGTGCGTAGCGTAAATCACCTTTTGAGTTTCTGAATAGGTCATCAATTGAAAAGCCATCTCTATCTCCCTTATCCAATTGTCAGCTTGAATTGGATTTGTAGACCCAGAGAAGGTCGGGCGACTCTATCGTCTGAACCTCTCAACTACATCAGTAATTTCGTCTCTTAGTCCAGCTGGTTGATGTCCCATATTCGCAACTAAAGGTTGAAGCATCACTTAAGCTACCTCGTTGATGTTAGGAGCTTGCCCATCTATAGCACTAGTCCTAGGGCGTGTCATGATGTACTAAACACAAATTATAAGTAATTTAATAATCTAATTTGAAACTTTGAAAAGGAACAGACATACTATCATCATAGTTCCCTAGGTTTCAACAACTTATTCAATTACTTGCACTTCAAAAATAATCACATATATAAACTTAAACACTTTATGTAATGGTACTAAAAGAACAAATTTAACAGAAACCACTAAACGAAATCCTAACTAATGATAACATAAAGAAAATAAAATAAAATAAACCTAAGTCACCTACCACTGCCTTGCTTTCTGTTGAGTCTCTAGGACAGACTCCACTTCTGACTCATCAATCCCCAATCCTATACGTTTAGGAACCGTTTCAGTAATGTATGGGATCTCCCTTTTCTACTTACAAGTCCTGGGCCTAAATAGCCTACTACGGATCACATTTTTTTCCTCTTTTTATTTCCAAACCTCTTAAAGAATTCCATACTTTTGGGAGAGTCCTCAATCACCGAAATGTCTTTTTATTTCCACCACCCTCCATCTCTGGTTTATACTCCAATATGCCAATTTCCTTATCCACTCGTTCACTTTCTTCCTCAGGATCCTTCTCAGAATCTTTCTCCGGATGCTCCTCAGGATCTTCTTCGGAATCCTCCTCTGTGAAATAATCTGAACTGGAGTCATTAGAAAAGTCAGAGGGAGGTGCCAAACTTTCATCCCTCAAAAGCGCAAGCAATGTTTCCCTCCTGCGTCTTATCCAAGATCTTTGGATTTCCTTAATCTCCTCCACATCCTTAGGCTTGTCAGACATCTTCCTAACAAAGATCATTTTACAAAATAAACAAATTTAATTAAGGGTCAAATAATCAATAAATCAAATATACCTCATGGTCATGGTGATCTCGTGAAGCTCTTGAGGTTCCTTTGGGAGTACAACTAATTTCTAAGACTAAATACTTATAACATTCATACGTATAATATAAATTAAATAGTTATTTTTATCAAAATATGCCACAAGGTTCGTAACCATGCGCCGATATTAAAATTGTAACACACCCCAAACAAGCTCCATAAAACAGACAAGACTGAGATGGCCACAAAAAACAATATATACATGTATTTGTGGAAAACATTTAAAACTTAATATATTTTCTATATAAAAACCTTTGGATAGTCAATACCCATATCTTGACCGTCAAATACTTATTAAGATAAAATTTAACTGTCGTCCATTTTTTTTTAAATCCTTAACAAAAGAAAATATCCAATGCAAAACTCACATTTTAAAACAATAATATGCTTAAATAAACAGAAACACCCATATTCCTATCTTATTTCCTAAAACATAAAATCACTAATAAAATTCAAAGTTGGTAAACCCATGTAACACCTCCTTAGTCAAGTCTAGTTCTCGAGCAAGGTGTGATTACCATATTTTTTTTTCTTTTTAAATTTGATTTGATTAAAACCTTTTTAACAAGCCACAATAAAATTAGAGACTTTCCTTTACTCTTTGAGACCGTTTTTCAAACCACACAAAAAACAGTAATACTTTAAAATAAAATAAAGTTTACATACCCACACTGCAAAGGAAAATATAGTATTTAAAAATACATAATATCTTTGCCCTCAAAATACCAAATCAAAAGTGAAAGAATATAGTACTTTGCTGTGCTCTCCAGTCCGCACCCCACCAATCTTTATTGTTTGGCTTTGGACTTACCTGTCACATAGGACAGACAACTGTGAGTGAAAAATACTCAGTAGACAACCATATGCAAATGCAAATGCCATATCATATAGTGTATCTCTATACATATAAAATTATTATTTTTTCCTTTTTTATTTTTCAACCGAAAACCCATTCTCTTTCCACATTTCGTGCACAAAACACTACACCTCTGTGGTATGCGGATGAAACACCGTTTTGGGCAACCCACCGCTATGTGTGGTCAGTGATTCATAGAGCGACTAAAACAGGGTTTGAACCATACACCTCGTTGTGCAACCAATTTTTGAAAACACAAACCCACAGGGAAAAATCTTTCATTTCACATCAAACAATAAACCATTAGAATTGCTCTATGCAAATGAATGCTCACGCCACAATGCACAAGTAAAACCAAGCAACATAGTAATTACCAAAAAAACCAAGCAACATAGTAAAACACATAAATACCAATCGTCCTATTCCAACAAATGCGTAAACGAAATACCTGCTTTCATACCAACATCTACAATTACCAACCATCGATGTAACTACCGATATGTCATTGGCTATGTCGGAAATTACTAAGATACCCCTCAATAAGCATATGGTTAATTACTATTCTACCATCGGTAAAACAACAGAATTAATAAATTCCATCAGCATACGCATTTACAACACAATTATAACACATATATAGACAAATACGTATATAGAAATATACACACCTAAAAACACATTCACGTACACATATCCATATACATAAACACATATATACACACCTATATATGTATACACATTTTATATATACATATATATGCACACAAATATAATTTACACATATACATAATCACATATACACATAAGCATAAATACATATATAAAATACGCACATATAAATACATACTCATATACACATATATGTACACAAACACATTTATACACACTCATATATGTATATATGTATTTTATACACATATATATGTATACAAATATAATTTATGCATACACATACTTATATATATATATATATATATATATACACTCCCATGTATAAACGTACTCACAAATGCATAGTAATTGAATATTCCAATTAATACATAAATAATTATTTATATATATAAACCTATACAAAATTCACTTGCATATATTTAATTAATACGTATATAAAATATAGGTATTTTATTAAATACAAATATATTTACAATTATACAAACACATGTAAAATAAATTGTATTTGTAAATATATAAATAATAATAATTGAAAATAGATATATATATATATATATATATATATATATATAAAATAACAAATAGTAATATATATATATATAATAAAGAATTTGGAATTTAGAAAAGTCCACCCACCCCTCCAATTTCAAATATTTTTAACTCTACCCCTATCATAAAAAATAACGAAAATACACTCAATAATTTTAAAAATTATATTTACATCCCTACATGTCAAATGACCAAAATGCCCTTGACCTTTTTTCAAAATTTCAATTATGTCCTTTATATGCAAATGACCAAAGTGCACTTAAATAGTTTTAAAAATCTCATTTAAGTCCCTTGCATGCTAAATGACCTAAATACCCTTGAACTTTTTGAAAAATTTCTAAATTACCCTTGTAGGCAAAAAGACAAAATTGCCCTTTCTTACAAAATTTTTCACAAGGGTGTCATACCATGGTCGGCCCCTCTCTACACAATTTACACCATGTTTCTTCACCAAAACATCAAACTAAACATGCCAAACATCAACTCCATCAAGCTAGTCCATCAAACCATGATTAATTTTCATAAATTCAAACTTTATTCCACATATTCTACCAAACCTCAATCCAAATAAATGGAGTTTTAACCAACAAGCTTAACACACAACATATTAAGCTCGACTTAGCATCACATCATGGAATCCAAGCATGTATTCATCAAACCAACAAGCCAAACACATAAAATTTGCAAGAAATTAAAACATAGTTAAGTTGCCTACTTTGATGCAGCAAGTAAACCAACCAACCAAGCTTGAAAAACCACTAAGAACAAAGCCAAAAAGTCCCCCAAAGCAACCAGCCACCTACCTCTTTGAAAACTCCTTGAGTTTTGCAATTTTCATATTTTCTCTCTCCAACTTGTAATTTGGAAAGCAAGTGAATTGGTGAAAAGTAAGAAAGAGTCGGCCATGAGGTGAACAAATGCCAATTGCCAATTTATTAAAATAATAATAAAGTTAAAGTAAAAAGAAAGATATTTAAATATATTAATATTTTAATAAATAGTAAAAGTCAAAGTGGTCAAACTTTGACCAAGGGCAAATTGGGAAGAAAAATTTTCTCAACTTCCCACGTGGTATTCTTGGCCCTTATAAAAAGTCAGGGGAATTCAGAAGCTGTTCGTTTCGGTGAAAAATGCTAAACTGCGATTTAATAAAAAAATGCGTCTGAAAACCAACAGTTTCGAAAATAAAATGAGATTATTACAACCTAACTCCTCATCGTAATATTGGAAAACCTTCATTTTGTACTCTAAAAGTCTCCCCTCTTGAGCAGCCACATAGTTCATCATTTTCAATAATTATCTTAAAAGACAAATCATTTTATGCGTTATTACATGGGAAAAATAAAGAAACTAAGACATGAGTTAAATAACTCAGTCGAATTCCCACACAATTAAAGTATGCATCCATATGCAATCTTAATCATAATCAATATCGTAAATCAAACTTATTATGCAATTATAACATATGCCAGTCAATGCTTTAGCAATATGTTTATTAGTTGAAATTTGATATCTGTGTGTATAGCGCTTCCATGTACCAACCAACTATAATGTATCTTTCATAATCCGTCGTACATTATTAAACTCATGCATGCATGCTCACTAAGCCTATTCATTATTTTAGGCAACTTATAGTCTTACTCAACTACATGCTTGACACATAGATATCAAATCATCACTGCAGATATCCATTGCAAAAATATCTGCATCAAATTCTATTCCACAATTAACACAAATTGCATAACCTCTATACAAATAAATTCAAAAATCAGACTATACGCAACCAATTAATTCAATTCTAGCATAAAATAATCAATTCATGTGTCCATTAAAATTTAAATAAATTTCAGCATTTTGTCCGATCAGTAAATATTTTAACGAAAATAATTTATTCAAACAGTCACTATATGAAAAGAATGACTCAGATAGATTTCAAAAATTATAACTAATTCATGAAAATTTCAATTGACCTAAAATGACTGCTAAAATAATAATACAACATATATCTAACTATTGAAATTTTCTGAGAATTTACCAGGTTAAATAAACTCAGTTTCCAAATTTAAGAACCAAAACTGTAAAACCAATCCAGTAGTGATACAAAAATTTATAAAATTCACATTTAATTATATATGCCTCTAAAATTCATGATTTTTTATATATATGTTCCCAAGGGTCTTAGGTAACGTATATAAAAATTTCAAATTAAAATGAGTTGATTTTCCTATAAAAAATGTACAGTGAAACCGAATTGTTTAGAATTTTATAGCTTGAAACAGAGAACTTAAAAAATTCATAATTAATTATAGAAAATTGAGATTGAGGTGAAACATAAACCAAAACATTAAAAATTCATAGATCTATCCAAGATAAATCATCCACAAATTTTAGATATCAAATGTTGGACATGAAAATTCAAATACCCCCCAAATAGATAGGTTTTTCAATAAAGTTTAGAGATACCCACAATTACATAAATTCAGTTATCATAAACAGTAAAGAAAACACATAAAGCAATCTGGTATTAGGAATCTTGCCTGAAATCCTTGATTTGATCATGAAAAGTTGCAAAAACCTAGCCCCCAAATCAAGCTCTAAAAACAAATTTCAAGAAAAAGAAAGAAAAAGATTTAGTATCTAAATCATTCACAAGAAAAATCAAAACTCAAGGTTTCTTTGATCAAAATATTAATTACTCATCTTCTAAAATCAGCAGCTTCCTACTGCTTTATTTTCCAAACTCTCAGACGTTCTTCTCTCTAAAATCATACGTTTGTTTTTTTTTCACAGTCATAAATTTGTACTAGATTTCAATCTACTTTATTTAAAATAATAAAATCCTATATAATCAGGTTAATTTGATAAAATTTTATCTCAACTAAAAAACAAATAATAATATATTTATCCTTAATTTTGAAAAATGATTTAAATGCCACATTAGCTTCTTGGGCTCCCGGTCCCTTTCAAGACATATTGCTTTAATGAGCCATCTCGCAAGCGGTATGAGGTTTTATCAGACTTCCCAGTGGGAGTAATCCCAGGATGGGTGACCCTGTAAGAAGTTTGATAAAACTGCATACCATTTGTCGTGTGGTGGCTAAATTGAGGACAATATCGGTTAGAAAGGAGCGGAGGAAGCCAATGGCTTTAAACCTTAGAGGAGCCCATTGGAGGGAGCGTTACAGTTGCTGGTGATGATGATGATGAACCAGAATATGAGTTTCCTATCTAAGTCATTTGTCTTTTTACACTTTGCATTCAACTTGATTTAGTCTAGGTATGTGGAGCTGTCAGTCAGTAGTGGATATTCATTTATTTCCAAATATCAGAAAATTTTTATGTCACTTAAAAAGTGTATTCTATGGTAATCTATCCTTTTAACTTGAAGAATACAGGAGTCTCAATTGGTGAACTGGAAGCATCAGTGACATATAGGATCTGCATAAATGATTTGTGAGAAGGTCTTATTAATTATTACCTAATAGTATCGAAACAGCTTAAAGATGATTATTTCTTTAAATTACTTTGAATCCCTTGGGTTATACTTTTGAATCCCCATTGGTTTGTACCCTCCAACTTCCATGGTTCTTGTCAATTGCCAGTTTGAAGAAAATGTTTTTAACTTTTGATTTCTGTTTGTCTTACAGCTTGAAACACTTCTAAAATTTTTCCTATGCCATCATATCGAACCTCACTCCTCGTGTTCAACAGAGGTACAAGTTTTGATTTATTAAAATATTGCTCCTTAATTCGGTGAGGTTTCAATATTTACTTTTTTGGCATTTAGGTTACAGCTCTTAGTTTTGGAGACTTTTATAATGGGTAGTATGTTAAGATGTACACTATATTCATGGTATAGTTGCAAGTGTGTCAGAGTAAAACCAACCTTTTGCTTTAGACTAGGTTTTATGTCGTATAGAATTGTGTTTTGCATATGCATTTTTTTGTTATTCAATTCTTTCTTCAATTCGCTACTATGTATTTTCTGGTCTTGTTCTGGTGTTAATTTATGTCTTTGGCTAATGTAGACCATTCTCCCTCCTACCTATTGACAATATTCTCTCTCTCCCCTCTCTCCTAAAGCATGATATACATATCAAATCCACCTCCTAACAGCTTAAGCTTTTGAGATCTGGTAATTTAATATGGTATCGAGCTTCAAATCCTAGTCACCTAGGTTCAAGTCATTATCACATTACCACCCATTAAAATGAATCAACACTTGTAAGGACCAAAATGGCCTACAAGTGGGAATGTTGACAATATTCTCTCTCTCCCTTCTCTCCTAAAGCATGATATACATATCAAACCCACCTCCTAACAACTTAAGCTTTTGGGATCAGTGGTAATTTAATACTACCACAAATATTCCCAAGGCTTATGCACATGGGTCTGGTGAGGAACATGTGAGATATTTAGTATTTCAAGTTAGATAGGACATGTTGCAAGTCATATGAATTCGTTGCAGGTCTTATGTATTAGTGAGGTTGGTATGACACTGTCTCTTTTAGAATATTGTATATAATGTAGGACAAACTATGTAACTTAAAAGTTACATGAATATGAATATTTTGTAGTTTCTTTTAGAGTATTATAATTATAGTACGGGCATGTAATTTAAAGTTACAAGAAATGTACATATTTTTATTGGATCATGTTTTTATATTGGATTATTTAATTTTATTGGATTGTGTTTTTTCTTTTTTCTTTTGATTAATTCAACATTAAATATGCTCATTTTCCATATCATTTTTAATAAAATAAAAATGAATTTTATTAATAAATTTTTAATGATTGGTAAATTTATTAATAATAATATTAGTAAATGTAATATTAAAAAATATTATAAAATTTAAATTTAAAATGAAATTTAAATATATATTAAAAGATTACATTTTTTTTAAAAAAAAAGTGTCGTTATATGTTTACTGACATGTAAGCGTGATATAAATACAATAACAAAACAAAAGCGTCATGAAATGAAAGATTATAAGAATCGTTGTTAGGTGGTTTTTAACAACGATTTTGGTTCGAAAGGTATGAGACATTTAATGTCACTATGTATACAAAGCGTCGTCGTATATATAATATGACAACAGTCAAACAGTTGTCAAAATGTTTCACCTACGATGATGGTCGATTTTACGATGCATAAAAAAGCGTATATGTATTACGATTATGCTTTTTAAGCGTCGTCAAAGGCCAAATCTGTAGTAGTTATTATACATCAAAACCAAACTAACTATTCCTTTCTACAAAGGAAACTGGCCAGCCCATTTTATCTGCATATGTTGTGAATCCCAATCGTCATATGCTTGTTAAAAAAAAAAAAAAAACTGAACGATAGAAAATAAGAAGAAGAGAAACTATAGTTCAAGATTTCCATTAAAAAAAATATAAAACTCCAAAATATTGAATGGGTATACAAACTACAAATTAAATGTTAAGAAATTAAGCAGAAGAAGAAAAGGAAGAGACGGGCTGAAAAAATTAATTACAGATATTTTATATTCAAAAGCATGTTAATTATTTTAAAATAAAATATTACTTATATATTAATGAGATAAAAAAAATAAAATTAAATACCAATGGGCCTGACATAAAAAAAACTGAGTCCTATTTTTCACTCACGTGGAGGTCAGTCAATTGCTAATGAATTAATTGCAACGCGTAAACACACTTTTTTGACTGAATAATGGCTTCAAGAATTTACCAAAAGAAAAATAGAATAATGGCTTCAAGCGACAAAAAAAAAAAGAAAAAAAGTCGTATTACATGAATACAAACATCGATCCTTATCCATACCTATTCCACAAAGACTTTCAATAATGAAATTATATTTTTGGTAAATAAAATAGAACCTGAATATTAGAATCTTTGGTTCAGATTCATTTGCTATTTTATCTGTATAATTTTCTGGGAGTTTAAAATAATAAGCTTGCACACTTAAAAAATCTCTGTATTTGCATTGAGCAAAGTTGAGTACATGTGAGTTATTACATGGAGTGCACCAAAATTCAGACTCTAACTCCATAAGTGAGGGTCTATCGCTTTTTTCCGCTACTCGACACCCCAGATGCTTATTAATGAAATTATCGAGAACAGTTGTAAACAGAGAATATTATCTGATCCCTGTCAAACCTAATCCCAAAAAGACTTTCACCAAAAACGAACAGTTATGTTTGGGGTTGATCAGCAAGCTTTGGTAGAATATTACCTAACTCTATTTCCTTTTAGTTTCTATAGAGTTCGGGACCATTTGAAGGAATCAGAACATGCATATAAACATATTTATTCTAATTTTTTAGAGTAATAAAAAATAAAATTCGATACATTTTTCTAATAAAGTAAAAAGTAGCAGTGAAGGATGTCATTGTTCTTTAGTGTATCCGCAGTAAAAAGACTTTGTGAAATCTTTTTATTAACAAATAATTATGGCGTAACACATAAGTTATAGGTTGTATATATATATATTGATTGGCAATCTGTATTTCGAAAGCCACAACACAATGACAAGTTCTCCAATCATTCTATGTCTTCTCTTCGAATTCTTTTACTCTACTCTATTCAACCATGTTGTTGTGTCATCTGGTGGCCAATGTCTTAGCGATCAACAATCTTTGTTGCTCCAATTCAAGAACACCCTCATTTTCAACCCCACTGAATCCAAAAGTTTGGTGCGGTGGAATCAAAGCTCTGATTGCTGTGCTTGGGAAGGTATAAGCTGTGAGCAGGGACGTGTTACTGGTCTCAAATTGAGCAACGAATCAATTTCAGGTGGGATTAATGACAATTCTACCCTCTTCAACCTCCAATATCTCCAGAGTCTGGATTTATCTTATAACTTTATAAGCTCTACCATTCCATCAAGCATAGGTAACCTTATAAATTTAAGGTATCTGAATTTCTCACTCGTTTTTTAGGGTCAAATCCCACAGGAGATATCACACCTGAAAAAGTTGCTTATTCTTGACTTATCTGACTGGTATTATTATGATTATATCCCGAATTTGAGGATGGTGGTTCAGAACCTGACGAACCTTGAAGAACTTCGTAAACATATCGGCACGAGGGAACGAGTAGGGCCAGGCCTTATCATCTTCGCTGCCTAATCTGCGAGTGTTGAGCTTGGCCTATTGTTGGCTTGTGGGCCCTTTTCATCAGTCGCTTGCTAAGCTTCAACATTTATCAGTGATACAACTAAGTTATAACGAACTGTCTTCTCCTGTTCATGCAGTTTTTGGGAATTTCTCGAACTTGACATCTTTGCAACTATTTGAATGCGACTTGTACGGCACGTTTCCCAAAGAGATGTTTCAGGTACCAACACTGAGGATTCTTGACATATCACGCAATGGATTACTTGAAGGTTCTTTGCCAGAGTTTCCCCCACATAGTGATCTTCAAATTGTGAACATTCGCCACACAAATTTCAAAGGGACATTACCATCTTCTGTTGGTAACCTCCAGCAGTTGACCCATTTAGATCTTTCCTATTGTCTTATCAGCGGACCACTTCCAAAATCAATAGCAAAGTTTACCCAACTTGTTCATCTTGACTTATCAAATAACCAATTTAGTGATCCAATTTCATCGGCGCACTTGGAAGGCCTTCTCAACCTTTTGTACATTGACTTACACAATAATTCGTTCAATGGATATATCCCTTCTTCTCTGTTTACCCTTCCATTATTGGAAGAGATTGACCTTTCGTATAATCAATTTAGTGGCCAGGTTCTTGAATTTCCAAATCCACCCTCCTCAATGTTGGAGAGGATTGATTTGAGTAGCAACAAACTACAAGGTCCTATTCCCATGTCAATCTTTAAACTCAGGGAACTTTATTCTCTACCTCTCATCTAACATGTTCAATGGTACCATACATCTTGATAGCTTTCAGGGCCCTACCAGTCTTGGTCATCTTGCCCTGTCCTACAACAATATATCAATCAATGTGAGTGGTAATGGTTCTAATATCCCCTTTCTTCCAAAGCTTAACATTTTACTACTTCGTTCCTGTAATCTTGGGAAATTTCCTGAGATAATTAAGAACCAAGCAGAGCTAACTGATTTAGACCTTTCAAACAACCAAATTTATGGGGAGATACCTAATTGGATTTGGAAAATTAGGAACTGTTCTCTTCAGTATCTAAATCTTTCGCATAACCAATTGGTTGGCATTCAAGAACCTTATTCTCTTTACAACATTTACAATCTCTACAGTCTAGATCTTAGTTTTAACCAGATCCACGGAAAGATTCCCATTCTACCACCACAACTTTACTACATAGATTTGTCTAGCAATTCTTTTACTTCTTCCATTCCATCTGACATTGGCAAGAGCCTTGAAAATACTCTTTGCTTCTCCCTCTCGATGAATGGGCTGACAGGATCCATACCTGAATCAATATGCGATGCGACAGAACTACAAGTTCTTGATCTGTCCGACAACAATTTATATGGCAAAATACCAACGCCTGCAATGAGTAGGAGCATCATTGGGGTCAATCTTCGAATGAAGAACTTGAGTGGGCCAATTCCTGATCTATTTCGGGTTGATTGCAGTTTAAAGACCTTAGATCTCAATGGAAATTTGCTAACAAAAAGTATTCCAAAATCACTAGCCAATTGTACAGCTTTGGAAGATTTAGACCTTGGTAACAATCAGATGCTTGATACATTTCCACTGTCACTGAAAAATATATCTGGCTTGCGTGTCCTTAGTCTACGATCAAACAAATTTTATGGGCAGATTACATGTACAGAAAGCGTTGGTGATTGGCCGATGATTCAAATTGTGGATATAGCTTCCAACAATTTTAGTGGTGAACTACCAGGGAAATGCTTAACAAAATGGCATACAATGATGACAGTTACAGGCTATAGACAATCACAGCTCGATCACACAATTCTAGATTCTTCACGGAGTCCATTGTCCAATTCTAGATTCTTGTGGAATATTAGCTACGAGGATGCAGTGTCAATTACCCACAAAGGTCTAGAGATGCAGATGCGAAAGATAGCATCTAATGGATTCACCTATATTGACTTCTCAAGCAACAAATTCCATGGGGAAATACCAAAGGAATTGGGACAGCTCATATCTCTCCATGGACTCAACTTGTCAAATAATGTTCTTAGCGGTCAGATCCCATCGTCTTTTGGCAACATGCGGCAACTCGAGTCTCTAGACCTCTCAAGGAACCACCTGAGCGGGAAAATTCCAGCATCACTTTCAAGCCTAATTTTTCTTGGATTCTTGAATCTCTCCCATAATCAATTGCATGGGAGAATTCCTGGAAGTCAAATTCAATTATTTCCAGCAGATCGTTTCCAAGGCAATCAAGGATTATACGGGCTTCTGGTGACATTAAATTGCCCAGGTGATGCAGCAGCACCTGATATATCGCAAGAAACACCTAAAGCCAACCATTCAATCTCTGGCAACAACGAGATTGAATGGAATCTGATAAGTGCTGAAATTGGATTCATTGTTGGGTTTGGAACAGTTATTGGGCCGCTTGTGTTTTGGAAGAGATGGCGGAAATGGTATTTTGATCGTGTGGAGGACATTGCTTTTAGCATCTTACCACAGATACTTCTAAGGAAATGGTTGTCATGGAAGATGGGAACAAGAAGAGGAGTCCGTGCTGGTGGCCGAAGAGAAAGTTAGATGGATGAGCGGCGGAGATTGGGTAAACAATGCTGCTAAAGTGCTAATGATGTTGCCAATTTATTTTCTTATCATATTATTCGTGTGCATTTTATGTATGTGTGTACCTCACAGTTTCAAGAGCAAGTAAATTAGATGGATGAACGGCGGAGAAGAGATTGAGTGCAAGTTTGTAATTTGGTAAGCAATGCTTCTAATGCTGTTGCTAATTTATTTCCGTACAATATTATGCTTTTCCATTTATGTATGTGTGTACCTCACAGTTTCACTCTGTATAACAATATTGTCTCTTTTTTCTTTTTCTTATTTTATTTTATTAAAATAATATTGTCTTGTTGTTGATGTGAAATATATTAATTTAATCAGTCGCTTGACATTTATCGTTTATGTCACTTTGTGTAAGAAATATGCACGTTCAAGTACTCTGGTGGGCTTTTTAATTAACATGTATGAAAGCAAAATTAAGGACCTATCAAAATATAGAATAGTTTAAACTATTTCTAATAAGTTTAATATTAATATCAGGAAGTAAATTTTATATCAATATCAAGATTTGATATAGATAAATAGGGAGTGTGTCAATATTTCTTTCCACTCGTAGACAATTTTTATCATACAAGTGTTAATTTTTTTTACTGGAATGTAATACGATGATATTATAACTTGAACTAGGTATCTTAAATTTTAAAGTCCTAATACTATATTAAATTATCATTATCCCATTCAAGGTCTAATCTTAAATATTAGCCCGTCCTTAATTTTCACTTCGCCAGTGACAAAGTAATTCGTCCCTGATGAATTTTTTTTTTTTTTTTACAAAATTTTAATTTTTTTTTATGACTCTTCAATATCCATCAAAATTTTGTTAGAGTTTGTTACTAACGAATTAATTCAACACAAATTAAGATGTGAAAAAAAAGAAGAAAAAAACGAAAGACATGGCAACAAAAAGATCTAGGAGAAAGATTTTGAAAAAAATGACTTCAAAGAAAAAAATATTGCAGAAGAAGAGATGTTATAAAAGAAGATTATGATGAAGGAGATGGCAAATAAACTAAATAAAAAAAGTTGAAGAAAAAGAAGTTGTAAAAAAAAACCAAAGAGAAGACGAAGAAGAAGATGATGATGAATATGATGAAAAAAAAAGAAGAAAACCTTAATATTTCAGGGTATATTTAATTTTTTATCAAAAAAATAACTAAAATAATACTTACAAAAAAAACTGGTCAAAAAGCTTCAAATGAATCCCACAAGTAATATGACATAAAAAAACCCGCTGCCTAACATAAACGCTTCCCTTTACACCATAGGGCCTTCTCATCAGTTGCAGGTATGGTGGCCCAAAACTTTCCTGGCTATACAAGCCCCGGTTTTGAGGTGTCCTCTCGCACTGGATATTTGATAATCTTTTCATACATTTTCTATTAGTTGTAAATTAAATATTATTGATTTTGATTTTAAATGTGCCCATTGCTGATATATAAAGAGTTAATAGACACTAAACCAGCAAGATAAAAATGAAAATAAATAATAATTATAAACACGTTATGTAAATTCAAAAATTATAAATGATTCATGTAAATTTAAATATCCTTAGATATCAAAACTATTTTGAGAGGAACTGTTAAGAGTGTGGGCATGTTAAAAAAAAAAAAACAGAGAGCAAAGATATCAAAACTATTTCATAATTTATTATGGTTGTATCAAGCGGGAACTGTTAAGAGTATAAACATGCTAAAAAAAACGAATGCGGGAGCAAAGATATCAAAGCTATTCTGCAATTTATTGTGGTCAATTTCTTTGAATAGTAGTGGCTGCTTTTGGACCAAGACATTTAAAAATTTTTACTTGACTTATAAAAAGAAATTTTCAACCATTTTGTATAAAAGAGAAAAAACAAAGTTTTTATATATATTTTGGGTCAAATATATTTTCTTTATCATTCATTTTAAAAATTTCAATTTTAGCCCCAAGTTCAAAATATTTTTCAATTACGATCCTTAATTTTAAAATCTGTTGCAATGTTAACATAATCAAAACATTGCTCAGTATATAATCTCCTTCTCTTCTCTCACTTGCTCTGTCGGATTTCTCTCCTCTTCTCTCACTTGCTCTGTCGGATTTCTCTCCTCTTCTCTCACTTTCTCTCTCGGATCTCTTCTCTTCTAGAAAGCTGCCACTGATGGTAAGACAGACGTGTTTGGGTAAAGAGATTGACTATGAAGGCAGATGAGATGTCACACCTGAGAGAGGCAGCTCAAGTTGAAGCTGAAGCATTGCACGAACCTTCGCCTTTCTTCAATCATGAATTTTTTTCCCTACTCCTTTCAGCTTCATCTTTAAAATTGCAACAAATTTAAAATTGAGGGTAGTAATTGAAACATTTTAAACTTGATCAGGCACCAAATTCAACTTTTTACAACCCTTCATTAAATTTAACTTATCTATGGTGCATGTTGAACTTAGTCAATTAATTCTTAAGGAAATTAAATAAAATATTCAAAGTAGCTGGACAGTACTATCAAAATTCAATAACATATAGATTTCTAGCTGCTACGATCATGACCAAATATATGGGCCAACGCGTAACTAAACACGCTATGTTTCTGCTTCGAACAAGGTTCACAACTTCAGATAAACAATTATTTAAGATTTAATGCATGTGACAAGTTTATTTCTTTAAATTTTATTATGGACGAAGACTTATTTAAGTAAATTTTCTATATTGACCTAGACTAGGTCAAAGAAAATTTTAAACTAATTATTACTTCTTTTATGTACTTACTAAAATATTCAATCTTGGAACACCTGCATGAGGACTTTGTCATTGGTTTGAAGTTTAAAGCCTTAAAGGGTTCCTTAATTTCCTTTTTTTTTTCAACAAATTTGTGTGGGTAGATTTCATGTCCAGTAATAATTTAACAAGTGGCATTATAATAAAAAAATAAGAGGGATTATCAGTAAAATTCCATAGTCTTTCTCTCAGAAAACTATGCATTTTCACGTTGGTGTTTGATGGAATTTGGCAAGTAGTTGAATGCATGGATTCCACGAGAATGAAAGTTCTACCAGTTTTTTCTATCACGTAAATCGTTCTCATGTAAGGAAGCTGGGTGGAAACGTGAAAATAATTGTAGGCTTGATCTTGACGAGGACATACTATGCACTAAAGTTCTATCAATTACGCAAGTTTCACAAAGTCTTGCCTCAATGATTTTTTTATTGGATCCCAAAAGAAAAGTTGTATGCGCTATGCAGTGACTATAACTATATAAATTGTAAATGAGTAGTGGTGATATATGCATCTCGTAGCCCACAATGACTACCACTCCATTCCTTTCAATGTTTTTGTTGATTATATCCATTCACTCTTCTTTATTCAACCATGTTGTTGTGTCTGTTCAATGTCTTAGCTATCAACCATCTTTGCTACTCCAATTGAAGGACAGTCTCATATTCGATGCCTCTGAGTCTACCATTTTGGTGAAATGGAATGAAAGTTCTGATTGCTGTAGCTGGGCAGGTATAACCTGCGAGGAGGGACATGTGATTGGTCTCAATCTCAGGAACGAATCAATCTCCGCTGGACTTGATGAAAATTCTACTCTTTGGAGCCTCATATTTCTCAAGACTCTGGATTTGTCTCTTAACGTAGATTTGCCCCTTATTCCATCGAGGATAGGTAACCTCACAAATTTGAGTTATTTGAATTTGTCATCTTCTTTTTCAGGTCAAATTCCAAAGAGATATCACGACTGAAAAAGCGTCGTATTCTTGATTTATCTGGGTCATTCTATGAGAGCTCAAATTTGAGGATCTCAAATCTGAGGATGCTGGTTCAGAACCTGACTGAACTTGAAGAATTGTATCTCGACTCTGTAAACATATCGGCACCGGGGAACGAGTGGGGCCAGGCCTTATCATCTTCGCTGCATAATCTGCGAGTGTTGAGCTTGTATAAATGTGGGCTTGGGGGTTCTATTCATCAGTCGCTTGCCAAGCTTCAACATTTATCAGTGATTCGATTGGATAATAACAAACTGTCTTCTCCGGTTCCTAGATTTTTTGGGAATTTCTCGAATTTGTCTTCTTTGCAACTACACGGCTGCGACTTGCACGGAACGTTTCCCAAAGAGATTTTTCAGGTACCAACACTGAGGATTCTTCGCATATCAACAAATGGATTACTTGAAGGTTCTTTGCCTGAGTTTCCCCCGAATAGTGATCTTCAATTTTTTGACATTAGAGCCACAAATTTCAAAGGGAGATTACCATCTTCCATTGGTAACCTTCGGCGGTTGACACATTTATATATTTCCAATTGTCATTTCAGCGGACCACTTCCAAAATCAATAGCAAAGCTTACCCAACTTGTTCATCTTCATTTATCAAATAACCAATTTGTTGGTCCAATTTCATCAGTTCACTTGGAAGGCCTTCTCAAACTTTTGTCCATCAATCTACACAATAATTCTTTCAACGGAAATATCCCTTCTCTGTTTACCCTTCCTTTATTGGAATACCTTGATCTTTCACACAATCAATTTAGTGGCCAGGTTCTTGAATTTCTAAATGCACCTTCCTCGATGTTGAAGAGTATTGATTTGAGTGGCAACAAACTACAAGGTCCTATTCCCATGTCAATCTTTAAGCTCAGAGAACTAGAAGATCTCACACTCTCTTTCAACAAGTTCAATGGTACCATGCAACTTGATATGATCGAAGGCCTTCCCAATCTCATTACCCTCGATCTTTCCTATAACAACTTGTCAGTTAACATGCGTGGTAATGGTTCTAATATCTCATTTCCTACCGGGCTTCTTAATTTACAACTTGCTTCTTGCAATCTTAGAAAATTTCCTTATCTAAGTCATCCCCATGCGCTAAGCACTTTGGACCTTGCAGACAACCAAATTTATGGGGAGATACCAAATTGGATATGGAATGTTGGAATTACGGGAGTTCTGAATCTTTCACATAGTCTTTTGATGAGCTTTGAAGAACCTTATAATATTAATTCGGATCTTAAGAGCTTTGATTTTAGTTTTAACCAGCTGCATGGGAAGATCCCCATTCTACCACCAATTATATACTATGTAGATTTGTCTAGCAATTCTTTTACATCTTCCATTCCATCTGACATTGGTAATAATCTTCGTAATGCTTTTTACTTCTCCCTCTCAAACAATAGTCTCACAGGAATTATACCTCAATCGATATGCAAGGCGGGTTATCTAAAAGTTCTTGATCTCTCCAACAACAATTTAACTGGCACAATACCAACATGTATGTTTGCACTAAGTTATATCACTGCCGTCAAACTTGGAAGGAACAACTTGAGCGGGCCTATTCCTGATGCATTTCCGGTTGATTGCAATTTTAAGACCCTTGATCTCAATGGAAATTTACTGACACATAGGATTCCAAAATCTCTAGCAAATTGCAGAGCGTTGGAATATTTAGACCTTGGTAATAATCATCTAATTGGCACGTTTCCGATGTTATTGAAAGAAATATCCACCTTACGTGTCCTCATACTAAGGTCCAACAAATTTTACGGGCACATTACATGTACAGAAAGCATTGGTTCTTGGTCGATGATTCAAATTGTGGATATAGCTTTCAACAAATTTAGTGGTGAACTACCAGGGAAATGCTTACCAAAATGGCATGTGATGATGGCTGTCAAACTTTATTTTACCGAAAACTTTACAGACGCAAATATCTACGAGACTGTATCAAAGCAAAAATATCAAGATGCAGTGTCAGTTATGAACAAAGGCCTAGCGATGGAGTTGCTAAAGATAGCTAATGGATTCACCTCCATTGACTTCTCAAGCAACAATTTCCATGGAAAAATACCAAAGGAACTGGGACAGCTCAAAGCCCTCCATGTGTTAAACTTGTCAAATAATTTTCTGAGTGGCCAAATTCCATCATCGTTTGGAAACATGCAGCAGCTGGAATCTCTAGACCTCTCAAGGAACCAACTGAAAGGGGAAATTCCAACATCAATTTCAAACCTGAATTTTCTTTCAGTCTTGATTCTCTCCTATAATCAATTGTATGGGAGGATACCGACGGGAAGGCAAATTCAAACATTTCCAGCAGATGGTTTCAAAGGCAATAAAGGACTATGCGGACCTCCTTTACCAAACTGTCCAGGTGATCATCATGTAGCAACAGATACATTGCCAGAAACACCTAAAGCCAACAACGAAATAGAGTGGAATCTGATAAGTGCTGAAATTGGATTCATTGTTGGGTTTGGAGCTCTGGTTGGACCACTTGTGTTTTGGAAGCAATGGAAGAAACGCTATTTTGATCGTGTGGAGGACATTGCTTTCAGCATCTTGCCTCCCAAACTCCTAAGGAAATGGTTGTCATGGAAGACCAAGTTAGATGGATGAGCTGGCGGAGATTGAGTGCATGTTTGTAACAAGGTTAGTAACACTGCTAATGATGTTGCTATTTTATATAAAATTTCTGTTAATATTATGCTTTTGCATTTATGTATGTGTCGACCCCACTATTTCACAATGTAATTATATATTTATTGTCGGTTTTTTATTTTTCTAGTTTTTTAATGATGACAAATAATGTCGTGTGATTGAAGTGTATAATATTAATGTAATTATTTTTTGGTACAGTAAAACCTCTCTCATATAATAATAAAAAATTATGGTCAAAATTTAGACTAGTTATAAATAGTAATAAACTCTATATTATAATAAATTATAAATTTTTTAGGTTCTGTCTTAAGAAATTTGCCTTTACATAATAATAATTAAACATATTACAAAAAATATATATTTCGTTACATTAAAGGTTTAAGATGAAACAAAATCTATAGTTATTCAAGATAATAATTCATATTTTGTAGTTTCTATTATATTTTTAAATTTGCAGGTATGTAGTAACTTATCAATATGTATTTATTGAGTTTATATTAAAAGAAAATATTAAAGATAATACAATTTAGATTTTTAATATGAATTTTCATATTCCAACACTACATGGATACATATACTATTTTTTTGGAACTATATCAATATTTTTTTTATGAATGTACATATGATTTGAAACTTGAAATGCTATATTAATTAATTATTATATATTTTACTTCTATACAACTTGCATTATAAATAACTAAGTAAAAAAAATAAAAATTACACTATTAAGTTGTAACATCTTCATAGAAATAAAAATTATTTGGTTCCAACAGTATGACCATAGAAAAGTTTTACTGTAATTGGCCAATTGACAATTACCGTAAGAAATATGCAAGTTGGAGTGCTCTGGCGTTATTTTAATTAACATTTATTGGAGCAAAATTAAGGTTAATTACCTATCCCGATAATTACGAATGTATTGAGTAGTATTAATATCTAATAAAAAAGCTAGAGGCGTTAAATGATTGATTATAAAATCAATGGTGTAAAAAATTTTGGGCACAAATTGAATTTGTAAGCTAAAACGTATTTTTGATACCAAAATTATATTTGGTCGTAACCTTGTCATAAACAGTGTTTTCAGGCACAACAAATTAATTGACACTTTAATGACCTGTATTTAATGAGAAAATTCATTTGTAAATGTCAAAAATCTTCATTTGAATAATGATATATATATTTTTTTCTTTTTGCTTAATTTAATTAGATTTGCTCAAAATACTCTTATTGAAAATTGAGTAAGGCGATAAACACTGGACCCACACATCAACATAAATGACAGTTGGTGATTGAAACATATTGAAATTGTTTTTTACTTTTCGCACAAGACCCACAACCACCTCGTCAACCATTTCAATGTTTTCTCATCGCCAGTAGTGACCATTAGCATTTTTATTCAAAATTTATTTAAACAAACCATTTAATTAAATAAGGACAAATTTGTTAATGTCTTACACGTTAACTGTTATACTTATTTCGACGTCGTTAAAGAAATTGAAACAAAATGTAAAACAAGCGGCTGAAGCAACCAGTATTTTAGTCTTGCAACGCATTCAGTGAATGAGGTCAGTCAATGGTAATGTAGTGGTACACACTTTCGGTTTTGTTGATTGAGTAAGTAAAAATGTTTGCGCCAAAACAAAATACACAGCAATTGTAAAATGAATCCCAGTCCATACGGTATGTACAGCAATTACGACTTTGGCAAAACATGAATTATTGAGGGTGCATGGTTAGTCCAACGTAAACCTCTGGATTTTCTGGTCTAGTGATGAATAACGTTTTGGACACAATTTGTATTTAAAACACAAGTGATTTCTTAAATTTTTATTGGCTAAGAGTTGACATATTATTTAAAAATTTATGGAGTAGTGTGGAGTACTAAAAGTCTTTTATGCGTAATTAATTAATAAGCTTACTGGTTATATATATATATAAACTTACTGGTTAATGAATAACCTGATCTGACTCAGTAGGGTTTAGATTTTCAGTACCTTAGCTCAAAGCAGCAACCTTGGTTGAACTCTCGGTCGTTTGAAACTTGGGGGCCTTCTCCACCGAAGCGGCAACAGGAGGAGACCTCTTCCCCTCATACAGGTGCTTCATCATGTTCATGATGGATAGGTCTACCGCAAAAGAAGACAAGCAAGTGTTACCAACAAGGAAACTTCTAAAAAAAGGTTCAAGCAAGAAATCAGGATGCCATCTAGGCAAGAATCACCAGAGGATCCTATCTCCTTATCCCATAACCCTGTAGAACCAGGTTATCCTCAGTCAAACGGTCACTAGTCAACATCTTCCTGCCCACAGATCTTTCGAATTCAACAATCTCGGAGGCCACCTTGGTATTGATCGCAGCCATCTTATCCCACCGAGATGTTTTAAATTCCCCGGATACCATAGAGATGGAGCTTACCTCCAGGATACCTTCCCATTTGCCCACAACAAAAACCCACTTCTTACCGTAACCTTTGGCAGGCAGATTGGCCTTGATCATGCTTTCTCATAGGTGTAGTAAAACCCTAGGTTCCCAGTCGATCACAGCCCAAACAACCCGCATAGTACATCAATACAAGGGTCCTCGCTTTATGGGACAAATACCAAAAGAGATATCACTCCTGATAAGGCTGGTCGCTCTTGATTTGTCTTCCTATTACTTCACAATTCAAATGCTTTATTGAAGCTTGATCAGAGCCCAAGTTTGAGGATGCTGGTTCAGAACCTCGCACAAGTTGAAGAATTATATCTTGATTGTGTAATTATATTGCCAACAAGGAAAGAGTGGGGTCATGCCTTATACTCTTCATTGCTTAATCTGCGAGTGTTGAACATGATCGAGTGTGGTCTTTCTGGCCCTATTGATCAGTCGCTCGCCAAGATTCAGTCTCCATCTATGATCCCACTTAGTGGCAACAATTTGTCTACTCCAGTTCCTAAATTCTTTGCCAATTCTTCAAATTTGACAATTTTGGATCTCAGTTCTTGCGGATTGTATGGAACATTTCCTGAAGAGATTTTTCAGGTGCCAACATTGCAGACCCTTCATATATGGTATAAGTTACGTCAACTCAGTCAGACAAATTTTTCTGGAAGATTACCTATATCAATTAGTAACCTTCAGAAGTTGTCCTTCTTAGGTCTTTCTCATTGCCAATTTATGGAACACTTTCAAAAATTTTGGCAGAACTAACCCATATTGTTTATCTGGACTTATCATTCAACAACTTTACTGGCTCAATTCCACCGAGTGGTTGGGAAGGCCTTGTCCACCATGCTAATTTCCACTTGAGCTATAATTCTCTAAGTGGGAGTATCCCATCATCTTTATTTGCACTTCCATCAGTGCAAAAGATTGAGCTTCCAAATAATAAATTAAGTGGTCAAGTTCTTGAGTTCCCAAATGCACCCTTCTCAATATTGGATACACTTGATTTGAGTAGCAATCTTTTACACGGCCCTATTCCCATATCTGTCTTTATACTCAAAAAGCTTTGCACCCTCTCACTCTCTTTCAATAATTTCAATGGCACAATCCAGCTACATATGATTCAGGGCCTTAGCAACCTAATAAGTCTTGACCTTTCCTATAACAATTTGTCTGTCAATTCAAGCAGTTTTGGTTCCAATTTCACTTCCCTTCCCTAGATTCTCCTAAAGACTCAAATGAAGCTAGATACTTTGGATTTGTCAGACAACTAGATTTTTGGGGAGATACCTAATTGGATTTCAGAAGTTGGAAATGGGTCTCTTCTTCATTTAAATCTTTCGCATAATCACCTTGTAGGCATCCAAAAACCTTTTAATCTTCATAATCTCCTAGTCCTTTTAACCAAATTCAAGGGAAGATTCCCAGTCTACCACCATATGCTAGCTATATAGATTTATCTAGCTAACAATAATTTTACATCTTCCGTTCCATCTAAAATTGGTAAAAATCTTTCCACTATCAGTTTCTTTTCCATTTCGAACAATGGCCTTATAGGAACTATACCTGAATCAATCTGTAGCACGTATTACTTGTAAGTTCTTGATTTGTCTAAGAACAGTTTAAGTGGAAATATACCAACAAGTGTGCCGAATATGAGTCAGACTCTTGGGATATTTAGTCTACAAAGGAACAATTTTGGGCGGCCCAATTCCTAATACATTTCCTTTAAATTGCAATTTGAGGACTGTGGATGTGAATGGAAATTTATTAACAAATAGGACATCACAATCTTTGGCTAGTTGCAGAGCACTGGAGGTTTTTGACCTTGGGAACAATGAGATGCTCGATACATTTCCATCGTTTTTGAAAAACTTCTCCACCTTGTGAGTTCTTCTTTTGCGGTCCAATAAATTTTACGGTCACATTACTTGTGAAAAATATAACATCCCCTTACCTATGTTTAGGTTCCCGAACAAGGTACGTTGACCGTGAATTTTTTTTTTCTTTTTGAATTTACAGAAAATATTTTTGGACAAAGCCACAACAAAACCAAAACATTTCTTTAGTTTTTGAGATTGTTTTGCAAACCACACCACAAACAGTATTATTTTTAAAAAAATCCAAAATATATACACCCATATCGTAAAGGAAAATAATATTTAAAAATACATAATATTATTGCCCAAAATAACATTTCAAAATGTGGAAGAACATGATGCCACGCTGCACCCTCCAGTTAGCACCCTGCCAAGTCTCACTAAGAACATTTGGACTTATCTACCACACAGGACAACCATATGCATATGTCAATGCCATGTGATAAAGTGTAACACTGTACACCTAAAATCATCATTTTCTCTATGTATTTTAAATCGAACAGACCACTCTCTTTTCACATTTCATGAACAAAACACTATACCTCTGTGGTATGCAGATGAATCATTGTTCTAGGGAACCCACTGCTATATGTGGTCAGTGATTCACAGAGTGACTACAAACTAGGGTTTGAAACCATGCACCACGTTGTGCAAATTATTTTGAAAACACAAACCCCTAATAAAAAATTCTTTATTTTACATAAAACAATAAATCATCCGAATTGCTCTACGCAAATGAATGTTCATCCCATAATGCATAAATAACAAATCATGCAATAAAATGCATAATTACCAAACCATCATATTCCAATAATAATTACCGAAATACCCCTGTTCAAAATGACAATTTTACATGGTCAACCACACTGATATAATTACCAAAATGTCATTGGTCGTCTTGAAATTACCAAAATATCCCTCGAGTACATGTAAAATTACCAAAATACTCCTCAATAGGTATATGGTTAATTACCATCCTACCTCCAATAAAATAATAGGAATAATAAATTCCAATCCTATACATACATACAATTATTCTAGTACAATACATATATTATACAATATATATAGTATACATATACCCATATATACATATATCATATGTATAAAATATAATATATGTATAAAAATACATACATATAAATAAATATACACATATAAATACACATTCACGTACACATATCCATATACATAAACACATATATACACACCCATATATGTATACACATATATATGCATACAAATATAACTTATACACATACATAATTATATACATATACACCCAAGCATAAAAATATCTATTAGTGTATAATAAATTAAATCTCATTTTAATGCATAAGTAATTATTTATACACATTTATAAAATACACTTAAGTATATTTAATAAACACACACATAAAATATATGTATTTTGTATAATATAACTATATTTATATCTATACAAACACATGTATAAATAAATAATTTAAATAAATTATAAATAAGATATTGGAATATATATATATATATATAAATTAATAATCAAATAAATGATTCAATATATATATAACAAATTAAATTGAAAATTTGAACTTTACCTCATATGAAAAATGAAGAAAATACACTCAATAAATTCAAAAATTCCACTTATATATCTTACATGCAAAAGACCAAAATGCCCTTAAATATTTTTTAAATTCCCATTTGTGTCCCTTACATGCAAATTTACTGAATTACCCTTGAAACTTTCAAAAATAACCAAAATACCCTTTATATATGAAAAGACCAAAATGCGCCCCACATGTAAAATTTGACATAGCTTCCCTACACATAGCTGGCCCTATATACGTGGATAAACACATTGATTTCTTCACCAAAACATTAAATTAAGCAAGCCAAACATCAATTCCATCAATCAATTCCATGAAATCATGCTTTAATCCACAAATTTCACATGAAAACTCATTGATTTCATAAACCCTAAACCCTCACAATTAGGGGCTTTGTCATATGCTCAATACACATTAAATTAAACATTAACAACTATCAATTCATCCATTCCAAGGATGAATTCATCGATTAATCAAGTAAAAACATATGATTTACATGAGAAATCAAAGAGAAATAATTGCCTACCTCTCTTCCAAGCAAATTTTCAACACTTCCAAGCTTTTAAAATCAACACAAGCATTACCAAATAATTCCCCTTGATGGCCGGTCTCTAACCCTTGAATTTCACTTGAAAATTCTTTAAATTTCTCACTTTCTCTCTCTAAAATGTGGTGTTTCTCTCTCTAGAACGAAAATGGAAACAAACCCAATTGAAGAAGATGGAGAAGAGTTGGCTAACAAGGTGAAGTAAACCCAATTGGCATAATAAAATATTAATTTAATAAAGTAAAAAGTAAGAAGATATTTTACTAAAACATTAAAATAATGAATGGTAAAAGTCAAATTGGTCAAACTTTGACCAAGAGCAAAATGGGTAGAAAAAGTTTCTCGAATCCTTACAGAGTACTCTTGGCCCTTACAAAATATCCAGAGAAATCAAAAGCTACTCATTTTGGTGAAAAATGTGAAACCATAATAAAACCAAAAATGCGTCTAGAAATCGATAGTTTCAGAAAAATAATTTGGTTATTACAAAAAAATACTGATGGTTGGCCGATGATTCAAATTGTCGATGGAGATTCCAACAATTTTAGTGGTGAAGTGCCTGGTCAATGCATGATGAAAAGAGAATGATTTCTAGAAAAGACTATGACGGATCATAACTGAATCTCCTAAGATTTGCCTTCTTCCAAATTGATCCATTCCTATACTATCAAAATGCTGTGACAATTACCAACAATGGTTACAAGATGGAGTTGGTAAAGATACCTAGTGCATTCATGTCCAATGACTTCTCAAGCAACAATTTTCATGGAGAAATACGAAAGGAATTGGGACAACTCAAATGCCTTCATGTTTTGAACCTGTCAAATAATGCTCTCAGCCGCCAAGTCCCATCGTCTTTTGGAAACTTGCATCAACTTGAATCTGTAGATCTTTCAAGGAACCACCTGAAAGGGGTAATTCCAACATGGCTTTCAAACCTGAATTTTCTGTCATTTTAGGACCTCTCACACAATCAACTGGTCGGGAGAATCCCAACTTGGAATCAAATCCAAACTTTTTTAGCAAGCTGTTTCGAAGGTAATGATGGATTATACTGGCCTACTTTGAACACAACATTGCATGGATGATGGAGCTACAATGCTGCCTGAAACACCTACTGCAAGCCATGTTAGAAAAATATATATAGTGAATATGGAGAATAACAAAAACTGGGTACAAGGCTTGATCAAATATCTTTAAGACAAATTTGCCACCCTCCATAATGCAAATAGGGTATTTAGCAAATTCTCTTTAGGATACAATGGACCCAGAGTCTGCTGTTTCTATTTGTATGATTTGCACTACTTACAAATCGCCTGAACTTTAAATATCATAAAAAAAAGAATGCCACAATAATAAAAAAAAAAATTGTATTCATTTGAGAATGCTTAACAAGCTTAGATGTTCAATAATTTTCTACAATTCTATTGTGTTACAAACAACTTATTTATAGTGTTTGAAAGTTAATCAAACACAACAGTCATATACTCAAAGAGACACAACTCTCCAAGCAGTTGTATCTCTTTGTATAGGTACGTACATAACTCTTTGAAAAAAAATTAAAATCTCTTTCTCAAATAAAACTGAAAAAGACAGTTAAAGTATAAAACTGTAAAATTGTATAAGACAATCTAAATAAAATAATATATAACATAAAATTTATTTATATTGAAATATATTTAGCAATCCTTCCGTATTTCAAAATATACAAATTTAAAATATATGGCATTCTTATCAAATAGATACATACATGTAGATGTCTTTTGGATTTGAAGCTACAGTTGTGCAAATATATCAAAGTTTTGTCAGGTGCCATGGTAGTCAAAATTTTGAACCAACCCTTGTGACTCACTAGATGTATTTATACATATCTATTTTCAATATTTAAAGTTCTCAAAATCCCACACTTATATGGTCTTGTGCGTATTATTCCATCTATCATGAGTGCTACCAAGTAGGTCTCAATCTCTTAGGAAGCGGCCTCACTTCCACACTCATTTAGGTAAGTCTATAAAAAATGGCTCTGTTAACCATCTCAACTATGTAGTTTATAGACTTATTAAGAGTTACACTCAACCTACTACATTAACAGATTTTCCTTTATTGCTTGCAAAACAGTATCCAAGAATGAGGTCAAATAATTTACAAGCTATTTTCTTAATCACTTTTTCAACTTGTTTTTCCATTAAACCTAGCCTATAATTTTTCTAGGTTGGGTTTCTATTGAAATTGATTTTAATTTAAGAGACTCGAACCCCATTCCTTTTGATGTCTTTTTTTTATCATGTTACAGGTTAGACCTTTAGTTAAAGGGTTTGCCAAATTTTCAATTGACTTGACATATGTCAAACTAACTGGTCCATCTTTAAGTAGCTGCTTTATAAAATTGTGTCTAAGACCAATGTATCTTGATTTCCCATTATAAATTTGGCTCGTTGCTCGAGCCAATGTTGCCTGACTATCACAATATATATTAATCGATGGATTCGGCGTAGGCCACAAAGGTATTTCCATTAACAAACTTCTAAGCCATTCACATTCTTTAAATGCTGCTCCTAAAGCAATCAATTCATATTCTTTTGTAGAATGTGAAATACATGTTTGTTTCTTAGATCTCCAAGAAATTGCTCCTCCACCGATGATAAAAATCCAACCACTAGTTGATTTGGATTCCATATCAGTATTCCAACTTGCATAACTATAACCTTCTAAAACAGAAGGATATCTTTTATATTGTAATCCAAAATCAGTTGTTCCTTTAAAATACTTAAGAACATGAGATAAAGCATCCACTGTTCTTGGCTAGGATTACTTATAAAAATACTTAACATGCCAATAGTAAAAGCAATGTCAGGTCTAGTACAATGCACAAGATACATGAGACTACCAATAATCTTAGCATATTCTAGCTGAGATATACATCTAGTAGTATTTTTAATCAATTTCTGCTAGGCTCAAATGGAGTTGAGACTGGCTTAAAATTAAAATGCGCGGCCAAATTTCTTTACTATATTTTCCAAATAATGTGATTGATTTAATGCCAACACATTATTACAGCTTGTAATTTTAATTCCCAAACAATGTAATTGATTTAATGCCAACACAATATTACATCTTGTAATTTTAATTCCTAAACTGACATTAGCCTCTCCCATATCTTTCCTTTGAAAATTAGAAGAAAGAAACTTTTTAGTCTTAGTGACATAATCTAGGTTTGTTCCAAATATAAGCATATCACCCACACATAAGCATATAATAACACCATCATTTTTATCAAATTTACTATAAATACATTTATCTACATTATTAGTTAAGGAGCTTGCTTCAAGACATACAAGGATTTAACAAGTTTACAAACTTTATTTTGTTGTCCTACTTATCCATCTAAATTTCTTCATCTAGATTTTCATTCAAAAAGGCTGTTTTAACAACGATTTAATAGACAACTAGACGGTGTATAGATGCAAGAGCAATAAGCAAACGGATTGTACTAATTCAAGCAAGTGTCAACATAATCAATACCTTCTTTTTGTTCAAAGCCTTTGGCAACTAGCCTTGCTTTAAATCTATTTATTGAACCATCACTATTTCAATTTCCTTCTAAAAACCCTCTTACAGCTTATAGGTTTTGATCCTTGAGGAAGATCCACTAATTGCCATATTCTATTCGAAATAATAGAATATAGTCTTTCTAGTTCGTTTAGGAACTTGTGGGTTTGAAGCATCGCATGTAGACTTCTTTTATTAAAAGTGCTATTATAATTATTAACTTCACGTGCAATAGTAGTATCTTCAAATAAAGAATTGTGCTCATGTATAATTTCTTGGTTTTTAATATTGCTTTTGGCATAAGTATGCTAAAAAAATTCAGCATCTCTAGATTATATAATTTCATTAGAAATGAGATTTAAAAGTCTATATAAGCCTTACTATTCTCACAGTAACCTATAAAGGCACACTTATAGGTTTTAGGACCTAATTTTGATCTTTTAATATCAGGTATTCTCACATATGCAAGACAACCACATACTTTTAAATAGTTCAAATTAGGCTTTCTATTATACCATAATTCATACGGAGTCACGTTAGACTTCTTGTATGGTTTTCTGTTAAGAATATAACAAGCTGTTAGCAATGCTTCACCCCAAAGATTATTAGGGAGATTAGAACTTATAAGTAATGAATTTATTATTTTAGTTATAGTTCTAGTTTTTCTTTCAGCAAGACCATTTTGTTAAGGAGAGTATGGAGTAGTAGGTTCATGTTTTATTCCATAAGTTTCACAAAATTTTGTAAACTCATTAGATAAATATTCTCCACCACAATCACTTCTCAACACTTTAATTTTCTTGCTAAGTTTGTTCTCATCTTCGGCTTTAAAAATTTTAAATTTCTCAAATACTTCATCTTTACTAGATAATAAGTAAATGTATGTGTATCTTGTAAAATCATCTATAAAAGTAAAAAAAATATATCTCTCCACCACGAGTAGTAAAACTTTTTAAAATCACATATATCAAAGTGCATTAAATCTAGCAATTCAAAAGTACGTTCAACTTTATAAAATGGTTTTCTTGTTATTTTTGCTGGAGCACATATCTCACACTTTGAAATATTACTACTATTGCACATAGCTTTGAAACTGATTAAGTGGAATATGAACTTGGGGAATCAGTGATATGGTGTTCAACTATAATGACTTACGTGATCCAAGTTAATAAGATGATTTGCTTCCATTATGCTATGTTTTAAAATTTACTTACTCTGTTTAATAAGTTAATAAGACCATGGTATTTTGTTAAACTCTATGTAAAAGTGGGTTGTGATTTTGAAATATTAATATTATTATGTTTAATTTTAAAGTTTGTAGAATTATTTTTACATATCAATTATTATTAATAATTAGTGTGTGGATCTAAAGTAAAGAGGAGGAGGAACAAAAAATCTGGTATTATTTTTCAATATTTGCTATGTATGTAGCATCTCCTAGATCGGACCCATAAGGTTCGGTTAGGGAGTGTTACACAATTCTTGATCTATTTCCTATTGGTTGCAGTTTAAAGACCTTAGATCTCAGTGGAAATTTCCTAAAAAAAGTATTCCAAAATCTCTAGCCAATTGCAGAGCGTTGAAAGATTTAGACCTTGGTAACAATCAGATGCTTGATACATTTCCAATGTCACTGAAAAATATATCCAGCTTACATCCCTCAGACCCCTAATCTGTTGAAGAAGATTCAGGGTGGTGAAGGAAGTCTTCATTCACAAAAAAGATTACTCCAACAAGGTAAAAGAGGGAGTGGAAAGAAAGGAAAGCGAAGGCTTTTTACCGCCTTCTTTCTCCATCGGCTCACTCACCTATAGAGAGGTGTAGGAGACGGCTGCAGGAATGAAGCTTTTGAGACCGTCCAAGATAGACATGGAGGAAGTAGGTGGATCCATTTTACCTGAACCCATTATGCCATGTATTGTTCAGAGTGGTTCCTTGTCACCCTTGCAGGAGTTGCGTACTGCACCTAACCAGAGTCGGTGCCAACAGGGCTGTCAAATCTGGTACTTGAAAGGATAGCCCTGATCTTACTCTCAACCCTTGGAGCTTTAACCGCCCTCTCTCCCAAGGCAGGGAAGTTTTAGTTAGACATTCCCTTTATCACATTCAGAACGGAAGGGTTCATTGCAAAAAGAAGAAAGAGGATCATAAAAATGAGGAAAAGTAACCAATGACAGTCATACAAGCAAAATCAATGAATTATGTAGGCAAATCATCCTTGGTAAACTCCTTCACTACCAGATATATACCAGCACCCACCAGCCTATCTCCTATATCTAGGTCTCTTGCCAGCAAAGGCTTGTTCTTTAAAACAACGATATCTTATGTCACTCTACTGCTTACAGATGGATGGTTGGACCAGACAGACTTCACAGAAGTAACTAGCACCTTATAAATGGAGCCAACCCTCGAGAATCCCTCCCACTCGCCACTCCACAACTTTCATTGTTTTTGTTGATTATATCCATTTACTCTTCTTTAGTCAACCATGTTAACATTGTGTCTGCTCAAAGTCTTGCCCACCAACAATCTTTGCTACCCCAATTGAAGGACACTCTGATATTCGATGCTAATAATTCCACCATTTTGGTGAAATGGAATCAAAGTTCCGATTGCTGTAGTTGGGCAGGTATAAGCTGTGAGGTGGGACGTGTCACTGGTCTCGATCTCAGCCACGAACCAATCACCGGTGGAATTAATGACAATTCTTGTCTTTGGAACCTCATATATCTCAAGACTCTGGATTTGCCCTTTATTCCATCAAGGGCAAATTTGAGTTATTTGAACTTGTCATCTTCCTTTTCAGGTCAAATTCCAAAAGAGATATCACTACTGAAAAAGCTGCGTATTCTTGATTTATCTGACAGCTCAAATTTGAGAATCTCAAATCTGAGGATGCTGGTTCAGAACTTAACTGAACTTGAAGAATTATATCTCGACTATGTATACATATCGGCACCAGGATACGAATGGGGCCAGGCCTTATCATCTTCGCTGCCTAATCTGAGAGTGTTGATCATGGCCCATTGTGGGCTTGGGAGTCCTATTCATCGGTCGCTTGCCAAACTTCAACATTTATCAGTGATAGTGCTAAGTTATAACAAACTGTCCTCTCCGGTTCCTTAACTTTTTGGGAATTTGTCGAATTTAAAGTCTTTGAGGCTACGTGGCTGCAACTTGCATGGAACGTTTCCCAAAGAGATGTTTCAGGTACCAACACTAAGGATTCCTAACATATCAGACAATGGATTACTTGAAGGTTCTTTGCCAGAATTTCCCACAAACAGTGATCTTCAATTTCTGGATATTCGCTTCACAAATTTCAGCGGACCACTTCCAAAATCAATAGCAACGCTTACCCAACTTGTTCATCTTGATTCATCACATAACCAATTTGTTGGTCCAATTTCATCGGCCCACTTGGAAAGCCTTCTCAACCTTGTGTCCATTAACTTGTCCAATAATGCTTTCAATGGAAATATCCTTTCATCTCTGTTTACCCTTCCATTATTGGAAGGGATTGATCTTTCAAACAATCAATTTAGTAGCCAGATTCTTGAATTTCCAAATGCACCTTCTTCAATGTTGGAGAGTATTGATTTGAGTAGCAACAAACTACAAAGTCCTATTTCCATGTCAATATTTCAACTCAGACAACTTTATCATCTCGGACTCTCTTCTAACGTGTTCAATGGTACCACACAACTTGATATGATTGAAGGCCTTACCAAACTTTGAATTCTTGATCTTTCCTACAATAATATGTCAGTCAACGTGGGTGGTAATGGTTCTAATATTTCCTTTCCTCAGCTTTTTAATTTACGACTTGCTTCTTGCAATCTTAGAAAATTTTCCTAATCTAAGTCATCAACTTGAGCTAAATTATTTGGACCTTTCAGCCAACCAAATTTGTGGGGATATACCAAATTGGATTTAGAATGTTGGATCATTTGAGCTTCTGAATCTTTCACATAATCACTTGATGAGCATTGAAGAACCTTATAATATTTCTCATCATAACGGTCTTGATTTAAGTTTTAACCAGCTCCATGGGAAGATCCCCATTCTATCACCATATGTTTACTATGTAGATTTGTCTAGCAATTCTTTTACATCTTCCGTTCCATCTGAAATTGGTAAGAACCATCGTAATACATTTTACTTCTCCCTCTCAAACAATAGTCTTACAGGAATTATACCTGACTCAATATGCGAGGCAATTAATCTGCAACTTCTTGATCCGTCCAACAACAAATTAACTGGCATAATACCAACGTGTATGCTTGCAAAGAGTGTGACCATTGAGGTCAATCGACACAATAACAAGTTGAGCGGGCCAATTCTTGATCTATTTCCTGTTGGTTGCGGTTTAAGGACCTTAGATCTCAGTGGAAATTTTCTGACAAAAAGTAATCCAAAATCTCTAGCTAATTGCAGACAGCTGGAAGATTTAGACCTTGGTAACAATCAGATGCTTGATACATTTCCAATCTTCCTGAAAAATATATCCAGCTTGCGTGTCCTTAGTCTACGATCACACAAATTTTATGGGCAGGTTACATGTACAGATAGCATTGGTGATTGGCCGATGATTGAAATTGTGGATATAGCTTCCAACAATTTTAGCGGTGAACTACCAGGGAAATGCTTAACAAAATGGCATACAATGATGACAGTTGGTGGCAGAATAGATTCTTCACCATTGCCGGGTCTGATTGGGACCGAACATGACTACCAGGTTGCAGCGGCAATTATCAACAAAGGTGTGGAGACGAAGATGGTAAAGAGAGTACCAAATAGATTCACCTATATTGAGTTCTCAAGTAACAAATTCCATGGAGAAATTCCAAAGGAATTGGGACAATTCATATCTCTCTATGGACTCAACTTGTCCAATAATGTTCTTAGAGGCTAGATCCCATCATCTTTTGGCAACATCCGGCAAATCGAGTCTCTAGACCTCTCAAGGAACCACCTGAACTGTACAATTCCAGCATCACTTTCAAACCTAAATTTTCTTGGATTCTTGAACCTCTCATATAATCAACTGCATGGGAGGATACCAACTGGAAATCAAATTCAAATATTTTCAACAGATCGTTTCCAAGGCAATCAAGGATTATGCGGGCTTCCGGTGACATTGAATTGCCCAGGTGATGCAGCCGCACCTGATATATCGCCAGAAACACCTAAAGCCAACCGTTCAATCTCTGGCAACAACGACATTGAGTGGAATCTGATAAGTGCTGAAATTGGATTCATTGTTGGGTTTGGAACAGTTATTGGGCCACTTGTGTTTCGGAAGAGATGGTGGAAACGGTATTTTGATCGTGTGGAGGACATTGCTTTTAGCATCTTACCTCAAAAATTTCTAAGAAATGGTTGTCATGGAAGATGGGAACAAGAAGAGGAGTCCGTGCTGGTGGCCAAAGACCAACTTAGATGGATGAGCGGCGGAGATTGAGTGCATGCTTATAATAAGGTAGGCAATGCTGCTAATGATGTTGCCAATTTATTTTCTTATAATATTTTATTCTTTTGCATTTATGTATGTGTGTACCAAATTCTTGGACGGATAATGAGGGACTTCTCTTGGAATTTCGAGATTTGAGACCCTTTGTGTTTCCAGTTGTATGACTTTCTGAACGTCTTGGACGGATCATCTTGTCGCTTGTAATAATGAGGTCAGATTGCAATAAAAACCACTGACTGTGAATTGGTTTATTTAATCAGGACAAACTTGCCAATATATAATTAGAGAAAATTAGTATGTCTTGGAAATTAATTACCACATTTTTTGCAACACGGTCGAAAACAACATTGATATGTTGTTTTTGTTTTCGGTTTTTTTTCTCCTGAATTATTACAAATATTTAAGGTCTTTGACAGTTTTAAAAAAAAGTTTTTTAAAAATTACAAACCAGAAAATAGAAAATTAAAAATTCAACGCAAAGTAAAAAATAAAGTCTTGGGTCACTTTTAATAATAAAATAAAAAAGTTTTATTTATTAAAAATATTAATTTGACTAAAAATTAATAATTTAAAATATAATTTAGTTTAAAAACTAGACTTGTGGCAACGGTTACACACGAAACCATCACCACAAATATAATTTTTTAAATAATATTTAACAATAAAATTTATTTTTAAATTAAAAATTAAATTTTTAAAATGGCACTTTTGACGATGGTTTCACATAAAACCGCTGCCAAATATATATATTTTTAATAAAATTTATTTAATAATAAAATATAAATTTTTTATTTATATAGAAAATAACACTTCTTGCGATGGTTTCATTTATGACCGTCGCCAAAAATGTATTATTATTTTATTATTAACTCCAATAATACAAGTTTCAGGACGGTTATTTATAAAATCGTCATGAAAAGGCATAATTTCTTAGACAATATTTAGCGACGGTCTGACTAACTGTCGCCTGACTGTTGCCAAATAAGTTTAGCGACGGTGTTGAACGTGGCCGTCGCTATATTGGCGTCGCCAAATGTGGTTTTTTTAATAGTGTTCTTAATATGCATGATAGGGCTGTATCTGGGATGGGTCCCATATCGAGAAAATTTTACAAAAATTTCGGCAAAACCTCTCTTAAAACTTGACTAATTCATTTGTACTTGCACAAAATACAATTTTAAAAGAAATGTCCAATGACCACAGCAAATGCTACTGGACTTCCTACAACAATAACATAATTCAAAAATATAATAGTATCAAGAAATACATGACATTTAATATAAAAATACAAATTGGTAACCGACTGGGTTAATTTCATAGAAGTCTAAGAGTTTATAGAACACCTTGTAATAAAATTTCATAAAAAAAAGTAGAGAAATAAATAATACATGAGATAACAGTGGAGAATAACCTAAAAAAATCGAGAATATCGATGACGATGTGCGTAGTAGACCGATCACTATCAACTGGACTTGAAGGCAAGATCTTTAAAGAAAAAGAATATATAAAACTAATGAGACAAGGCTCAGTGAGTGGATCCATAAAACAGTATAATTTAGATACCTTATTAAAAATCTAATAGAAATTCCTCAAAATTTTACGAATATAATGACAATAATAATAATAATGTAAATATGCATATATATATATATATATATATATAGATATTTATATAAAATCTCCATAATTAATGAAAACCATATATGCCGAATCAACCCCTTATCACAGGAGAATGGAAAACTATCATACTATCTTTGACATCCTAAGACGTAGTAGAGATGAGTGGGGAGGGGTAAACCATCATACTACCCTTGACGTCCCATGGCATAGTAGAGATGGATCAAACACATATCACGCGTGAATACAATCATCATATAATCATCAATTGTATCCAAGTGAGACATGGCGCATATAACAAAATCCATTAAAATACCAACAATTCCAAAACACCCAATTCATATCACAATAATCCATGAAATAGTTATAATTTAAAATATGGGAGAAATGTTTACTTTTCATAAATAATCTTGTTTCCAATACCACCACAAAATTAAACTCATTTTTAAAATTTATATGAAAAATAATTTAAAACCAGTTAAATAGAATCTACTTACTGATTGTGTCTCGAATGTCTAAAATAATCTTGTACCTAATTATACTCTTATCAGCTCAGACCTATTTGGATAAATCCAACCCCAAAGATTTAGGGGTTTTCCAAATTACTAATTCAGATTGAAATCATAGCTCTAATTCATCTTTAAACAACTTAATAAACCTTGAATTAACAAAAAAAATTAAATATTTTAGCTATCTATAAGGTCCCACAGTCCCTAAAGTACCTCAAACTCTCAAATTGGGGCTTTCCATAATACTCAGCCAAAACTAATAAACTACATATCAAATCGAAGCCCGTAAGACAAGGAGTAAAATATACATTGTATTTCATCGTGCAATAAACTAGGTGGCTAGAATTTGGCCGGAAAGTAGCGGCCCAAAGGAGAGTTTTTATGTGCAGCTCAATCGGATATATTCGAGCTAAAATGAGGTCATAATCATGTTCAAGGGCTCGGAAAGAGTGGGAAAGGTTCAACTTTTTGCTGAAAAACTTACTAGAATCCAGCGAAAAGAGGAGAGAGAAAATGTAATAACTTTATTTTATTTTTGAAACTGTTGATTTCCGAACGCGTTTTCTGTTTTATTGTAGTTTCGCCTTTTTTACCGAAACGAGTAGTTTTTAATTTCCTGACCATTTTGTCAGGGTCAAGAGTACCCTATGGGGAGTTGAGAAAATTTTTCTTCCCAATTTGCCCTTGGTCAAAGTTTGACCAATTGTCTTTCACTATTCAATAAAATATTAATATATTTAAATTATCTTCACTTTTTAGTTTTTTTTATTATTAAAAAAAATAAGTTGCCAATTGCAAATTGGCTTGTGTGGCTGACTCTTCCTTGGTGTTAGCCGACCATCCTCTTCACTTCATCATTTCATCTTGCTTCCTTTTCTTTTAGAGAGAGAGAAAGATATTTCTCGAGAGAGAAAATTGGAAAAATTGCAAAATTAAAAGAAAATTCAAGAGAGAAATTGGGGTTAGTGGCCGGCTGTGTTGGGGAGCTTTTTAGCATTGATTTTGGAGGTTTTCAAAGCTTGGGAAGAGTTGTGCTAGCTTGGCTTCAAAGTAGGCAATTTAACTATATTTTAGTTTCATGCAAATTTTATATGTTTGGCTTATTGGCTTGATGAATATATACTTGGATTTCATGATGTGATGCTAAGTTGAGCTTAATATATTGTGTGTTAAGCTTGTTGGTTAAAACTCCATTTATTTAGATTGAGGTTTAGTAGAATATGTGAAATAAAGTTTGAATTTATTGAAATTAATCATGGTTTGGTGGGGTAGCTTGATGGAATTGATGTTTGGCATGTTTAATTTGATGTGTGTGTGAAGAAAATTTGGTGATTACGCTTGTAGAGAGGGGTCGGCCATGGTAGAGAAGCTTTGTGAAAAATTTTATTTGGAGGGGTAATTTGGTCATTTTTCATACAAAGGGTATTTTGGGAATTTTAAAAAATTCTAAGGGTAAAATGGTAAACTTGCACTAGGGGACACAAATGGGATTTTTGAAATTGTCAAGGGCATTTTGGTATTTTATATGGAAGGGATATAGGTGGAATTTTAAAAAAGGTTGAGGGCATTTTGGTCATTTGACATGTAGGGATGTAGATATAATTTTTTAAATTATTAAGGGTATTTATGTTATTTTCCATAGTAGGGGTAAAGTTGAAAATAATTGGAATTAGAAGGGTATTATGGTCTTTTCTAAATTCCAAGTTATTTTAATATATATATATATATTAAATTACTATTTGTTTATTATATACATATATGTATTTCCAATTATTATTATTTATATATTTACAAATACAATTTATTTTACATGTGTTTGTATAATTATAAATATAATTGCATTTTACAAAATACATGCATTTTATGTATGTATTAATTAAATATATACAAGTGTATTTTGTATGGGTTTATATATATATATATAATTATTTATGTATTAATTGGAATATTAAATTACTATGCATTTGTGAGTATGTTTATACATGGGGGTATATATATAAGTATGTGTATGCATAAATTATATTTGTTTGCATGTATATGTGTATAAAATATATGTATACATATATACATGTGTATAAATGTGTTTGTGTACATATATGTGTATATGAGTATGTATTCATATGTGTGTATTTTATATATGTATTTATGTGTATGTGTATATGTGATTATGTATATATGTAAATTATATTTGTGTGCATATATATATGTATATATAAAATGTGTATATATATATGGGTGTGTATATATGTGTTTATGTATATGGATATGTGTACATGAATGTGTATTTATGTGTGTATATTTTTATATGCGTATTTATTTTATATATGTTTTTATAATGCGTATGTGGATGGAATTTATTAATTCTGTTGTTTTACCAATGGTAAAATGATAATTAACCATATGCCTATTGAGGGGTATTTTGATAATTTTTTATTTACTTGAGGGGTATCTTGGTAATTTCTAATATGGCCAATAACATATCGGTAATTACATCCACATGGTTGAGCGAATTATAGTCATTAATTGAGCAGGGGCGTTTCGGTAATTACGATTGTTGGAATAGGACACTTGGTAATTATGTATTTTACTGTGTTGCCTGGTTTACTTATGCATTGTGGCATAAGCATTCATTTGCATAGAGCAATTCTAGTGGTTTATTATTTTATATAAAATGAAAGATTTTTCCCTATGAGTTTGTATTTTCAAAAGTTGGTTGCACAACGAGGTGCATGGTTCAAACCCTGTTTTAGTTACTCTATGAATCACTGACCACACATAGCAGTGGGTCGCCCGGAATGATGGTTCATCTGTATACCACAGAGGTGTGGTATTTTGTGCACGAAACACAGAAAGATAGTGGATTTTCGGTTGAAAAATAAAAGAGGGAAAAATAATGATTTTAGGTATACAGTGTTACACTACATGACATGACATTTGCATTTGCATATGGTTATCTACTGAGTATTTTTCACTCACAGTTGTCTTTCCTATGTGACAGGTAAGTCCAAAGCCAAATAGTAGAGATTGGTGGGATGCGGACTGGAAAGCGTAGCAAAGTACTATGTTCTTCCGCTTTTGATTTGGTATTTTGAAGGTAAAGATATTATGTATTTTAAATACTATATTTTCCTTTGCGGTGTGGGTGTATAAACTTTATTTTATTTTAAAGTATTACTGTTTTTTGTGTGGTTTGAAAAACGGTCTCAAAGAGTAAAGGAAAGTCTCTAATTTTATTGTGGTTTTGTTCAAATGGTTTTAATCAAATCAAATTTAAAAAGAAAAAAAATGGTAATCACACCTTACTCGGGAATCTAGGCTTGGGTAAGGGGGTGTTATAGAAAATGGATGCTTTTCGATGTTTTTTGGCCATTGCTGGCATTATTCTGGCCAATGGAGGGTTGGCTGGGTGCAGTAGGGATTGGTGGTCATGGGGATGTCAAAAGCAGCGTGCTGTGGTGACCTTGGTGACTTCTCCACCAAATATGTCGCACATGCAAGAAACTGAAGAAAGGGGGTGTATTAGGGAAGAAGAAAGGTGGAGGAGAAAAAAAAAGAAAAAGAAAAGAAAATTTGGATATTTTTAAAATCTATCAATATTATGATTTTGCCACTTCCTCATAAACTCATAAACCATATCTCATAAACTATTGCTCCGATTTAGACACGCCGCTAGTCTACAATCTCATATCGATGAGCTTTATACAAAGATGCCAAATTCAAAATCAAAATTTACACGTACTAAAAAGTCAACTTTGGGTCCGTTAACCATTCCAAAATATCAAACTTCGGTTAAAAAAATTTCTTTACGATTCTTCCTAGTTATAGGTTGCTACAGTAACAAACCAATCAATCACTATATTTCAAGTCTAGTGGTAATTAAGTACCAAAAGGTCTATGTTTATACTACATTTACAAATTTGACCCATGTCACTATATATCAATTGGCAACATTAGTGCATGTACAATTGTATACTCAAAAGCCCATTTTAGTTGGTGTACAGATTGAAAAAGATATACAAGTAATTAGATGAGAATAGTTCATCAAATCCAAATCCAATATTTAAATTATTAGTTTAGATTTCAAAATTGGGCATCAATTTCTATACGCTTTGCAAAATTAAAAATCTTTGTTTTTAGTGAACAAACATTGCTGGTGTGTGTGGAAACACTACAACCTTCTAAGAAATTAGGCATGACGAATCACATTCCCAACAAACATTGAAATTAGCTTAACAGTTTGTCTCTAAAAGTCACTAAGAGCCTAAACAAGTAAAAATTAGTCACTGATCTGCACATAAATGGACAATTCTAGTCAAACCCAAAATGCGCTAAACCCCAAATTTGGGGGTTTTCATAGAATTCAACAAAAATTAGTATACAATATACCAAATGAAAGCCTAAAAGATAAGGAATAAGAATATACCTTCGGTTTGACATGGTGACAATTAGGGTTGCCAGAGTTTGATCTGGAATTGGTGGCCAAAAAGGAGTTTCCAAGAATCCCAGAAATTGAATAATTTCCTCAAGAAATTAAGGTTGGAATTATACTCGGGAGGTCGAATAAAGGGGAAGACAATCAAATTTTCAATTAGAACTTGTCGGAATTTGTCAATAAGAAAAAGAGAGAAGAAAACTTGTTTTAAAGTTAGACCGGCAGCTACCGACACAGTGTGGCCCGGGGACGGCCAACTAGTATGCTCGTGGGCTAGTGGCTCGATGATGATGGCGAAGTTCCTTCGTGGTATGATGGCGTGAATGCAAAAAGGGGAAAAAGGGAGATGGAGATCGGGAAAAACATAGAGGGCTGAAGAGAAGAAGAAAGAAAGAAAAGAAAAAAGGATGAGTCTGAGATATTTTTTAAAAGTTGAAAATTTTCAATTTTACCACTGCCTTACATTAACAATATCTCATGCACCGTAACTCCGATTTGAATGTACCTCATATCTATGAACTCATATCAATGATCTCTACCTATTAGTTCCAAAGTCAAAAACCAAAAATCATCCATCGAGAAAAGTCAATTTGGTTCCTACTAAGTATACCGAAAAGTCAAATTTCAACCAAAATGATTTCTTAAGGTGCTTCCTAAGCACAAGTTATTACATCTAGAAGATGTAGAACATAGGAGGCAGAAGCTCCCTGCGAGCAAAAGTTGTATAACCTGTAAAGTTGGGCGCTGAATAATCCTAAAAGTTATAGAACTCAGGAAGCAAAAGCTCTGAAGTTGAAGAACAATAAGAGCTGAATTATAGAAGCAAAAGTTTTAAAGAGTTTTGCAAGTTGCAGCACTCTAGAAGCTTTGAAGCTGAAGCTCTTTAGGAGTTGAAAAGCTAAGCGCTGAAGTGTTTTAAAAGCTATAGAGCTTAGGACGTAAAAGCTCTAGAAGCTTAGACGCTGGACGCTGAAGAGTTTTAGAAGTTATAAAACTCTAGAAGATGAAGCTCTAAAGCTAATGCTCTCTAGAGCTGAAGAATTATGGGTTTAATAACTGTGTTTTTACTTTCGAATTTGTTGTTTTCTGGACGCATTTTTGGTTTGATTGTCGTTTCACCTTTTCATCTAAATAAGCATCTTCTAAATTCCTTAGGCATTTTGTGAGGACCAATAGTACCCAAGGGAGAGTCGAGAGATTTTTCCTATCCATTTTACCATTGGTCAAAGTTTGACCAAGTTTCACTACGTTTGACCACTATTTATTATTTTAACATTTTAAGTAAATATTTTTTTTACTTCATTATATTATCTTAATTAGCAATTGAGATATTTTTATCCTTAAGTGCCTTACACCTCATTGTCTTACTCATATTTTCATTTCCATGATTTTCTAGAGAGAGAAACATAAAAAACTAGGGAGAAAAAGTTTGAGAAATTGAAAAATACAAGGAATTTTCAAGAAAAATTCTAGGGTTATTGGTCGGCCATCAAGGGGAGTTCATTGGCATCATTTTATGATGATTTTCAAAGCTTGGAAGTGGTGTAATCTTCCTTGGAAAAGTGATAGGCAACTATTCCTCTTTGATTTTTCTTGTAAATGTGTAGTTTTATATGATTAAATGATGAAATCATGTATTGTGGAGATGTTGTGATGCTTGTACATGCTTAATTTGATGTGTATTAAGTGTGTGACTAAACCCCCCAATTGGTTAGGGTTTAAGGTTTATGAATTAATGAGTTTACATGCGAGAATTATGGTTTGATGCTTGATTTGTTGGAATTGATTGATAGAAATGGTATTAGGCTTTGTTAATTTGATGAATTGGTGGAAAAGTTGATGGATTGTGTTGTGTAGAGAGGGACGGCAATGTGTAGGAAGATTATGTCCAATTTTGATTGTGAGGGGCATTTTAGTCTTTTCACATACCAAGAGTATTTTGGATATTTTTTAAAAATGCAAAAGTATTTTTGTCATTTTGCATGCAAGGGATATAAATAGCGTTTTTTTAAATGGTTAATAGTATTTTGGTCATTTTGCATGTGAGACATAAATGGAATTTCTAAAAAGGTCAAGGGTAATTTGGTCTTTTGATACATTGGGGACATAATTGAAATTTTTAAAATTATTAGGGTTATTTTCGTCTTTTTCCATGTGAGGGATAAAGGCGGAAATTTTGAAAATATGAGGGGTATTGTGGTCTTTCTACATTTCCAATATATTTTATTATATAAATGTATTAAATTGTTTATTTATATAAATGTATTTAATTAAATTTATTTATATATTTATTAATATATTTATTTATACACTAATATATGTATTTATTTTTATAATTATATTTCTAAAATACATGTATATTATATATGTATTTACTAAATACATAGGTTGCTGGAAATTATGGAATTATATGGAATTTATATGGTATGCATGTTGTGAAATGTATTACTTGTTATTGAAGATAGTCAAAACCTATATAAGCATTAATTAAATTATTTTGCTATGATATATATGTTTTGAACATGATGGATTGATAAATGTATGTACACTTGGTTTTTAAGTTAGTGAAAAAAGTATGCATGATCATAAGTATGAAAGCTTGAGAATGTGCATTCAAACATGAATATGAAATTCGATTTTATAAGAAATGCACATCTTCAAAATTTATTGAAAAGTAAAGTATGTTTTTAAAGAAAACACATTGTAGGCTAATTTGACAAGTTTAATATGGAGCTAACATAAGCATTCCACGTTGTGTGTGTGTGCATTGTGGAACTTGCTGAGTGATTTTGTTACTCACTCTTGTTTGCTTATGTGTGTACGTAATGACACTGAAACTGATTTAATGGATCATAACCTTGGGGAATCTGCGAGGAGGTGTTCGGCTATGTTGATATGCATAATCCCAATTAATAAGACGTTTTGCTTCCGCTATGCTATATTTTTATTTTGTTTACTCTATTTAATAAGACCGAGATATTTTGTTAAGCTCTCTTTACATGTGGGTTAAGATTTTGAAATATTATTATTATGTTGAATTTTGATATTCATACTACTATTTTTACGAAACTAATATTATTTACAATTAGAGAATTGATCCGAAGAAAAGAGGGAAAAAGAAAAAAGAAATTGGTCTTATTTTATGTCAGGCATCACAAACACTCTATATTTCATTAAATATTGTTCTTTTACGGTGTTGGTGTGTATACTTTGACTTATTTTAAAGTATTACTATTTTATAGTGTAGTTTACAAAATGATCTCAAAAGGTAAAGGAAGGTTTTAATATTATCATGGTTTTGTTCAGGATAGTTTTTAATTATAAAACAAGCTTATGTTTGAAAGGAAAAATAAAATTTTTTTTACATAGCAAATACATCTTACTCAAGAACCTAATTTTGAGAAAGGGGGTGTTATGGATTTGGTATTAGAGCCATAGGTTTTTTAGCATGTACTTGTTGATACTCAGTGACCACCCGCGCGCCAAGGTAAACTGTCTTTTGGATTTATTTAGCATTGCATGTATATTTATTTCGCTTTATGTGAATGTTCTGCTTAGATGGACTAGTTGTTGATCCGCATGTCTCGCATGTTACATTGGAGGCGTGACGTTTCGATTTTGGAATTGATGGCGGCTCTAGTGGTGACACCAGCGGTTGAGCCAGTGATATTGTTCCAGAGATCCAGAGATATTGTTTAACCTTCTTTAGGTAGGGGCTATCGTGATATTGGTCCGGATGAAGACTCTACTAGGAGGGCACTAAAGTATAGGAGACATGAGATTGCCATGTTTCTGAGCGAGGAGACCACTATTGTACCTCCCTCAAGTGGAGATCATTTTTGTGTCTATGCTGAGAGATTTCACAGCTTCAAATCGACCATCGCCAGGACATGTATATATTGTATTTGGACCAGTTTGGTGAGGACCCTGACGAGTAGCAAGTGATATTGGGACAGCTGAAGGTATTGGGGGACAGTTCCCCATGTAACGGCTGCAAGTTCGAAGAAGAATCTGGAGGAGGATCCAGAGGAGTATGTAGAGGAGGACTCCCAGGAGGACCCGAAGGAGAAGTCCATGGGTTCAAAGGATTTCGTATCTTTCGGTTAGTCTCCCGAGCCGGTGGACCTTAAGGATTTTGATCCGTGGGATTTTCCCGAGAGTGACTATGATTCTGACATCTTAGCCACTTTGTTGTTTGTATATATGTATTATATTTTATATATATGAGATATATATATATATATATATGGGTATGTATATACTATAGACATATTGTATAATATATGTATTGTACATGTTGCTTGTGTAACGCTTTATTGTGAAAAATAAAGTGTTGTTTTGCTGTGTATCTTATCAAATTATTATTAAATAATTTTCTCGTTTCAGTGCCATAATTTGTTTAAGATTTATTTTCTCGTTTGTTATAGATGTTGCGTCTTATAAGAAACGTTCACCCCAAGCCCGAGAGTAATTTAGGGGATGCTATGGGTTGGCTTTTGGAGGCCACTGGAAGACTCAGAATGTAGAGCAGCAACCTCAGCAGCCACCACAACTTACGAGGATTAATGTGGTGCTGAAGCAACCACTAAAATTCTAAGGATCAATGAATCCATTTGTGGCAGAGAATTAGATTCATGAGTTAGAGAAGATCTTTTAGCTAACTGATGTCTCAGAAACTCAAAAAAGTGATATATACTTCTTTCATGCTGAACAATGGAGTCAGTCACTGGTGGGATATGATCAAACGGGAGTACTATACAAATGAGCATCCGATGATGTGGGTCCTATTCAAGAATTGTTCTTTGAGAAGTACTTCCCTCGAGTAAAGTGGGAGGATAAGGAAGCAAAGTAACTGAGTTTGAAGTAAGGGAATGTTTCCCTTGTCAAGTACAAAAGGACAGCGAGGAGCATAAGGCGCGATGTTTTGAGAAAGGGTTGCGAACTGAGCTCTACAACTCTATCGCTCTCTTTCAACTCCCCACTTACTCGAAGATCTTATAGCAGGTGCAATTGATCGCCGAGGATCCTACCCCGGAGGTAGGCAGGCCTGCAGGACTAAGTTTTACTCCTACAAGGAAGCAAAGGAAAGGAGGCTTCAAACATAAATGAAAGTTTGACTTGAAGTCATCGACGAGCAGTAGCCGTAACAACAATAAGAAGTTCAAGGAGGTTGACAACTGACCTAGTCTTTTGTATTGTCAACGCCATCCCGATGAGTGCAGGGGTAAGTTTAGAGTTTGTTATGGACATTGTAAGCTTCGCCATTTGAGGAGGAATTATCCAGAAGTAGGAGAGACACAACAGCCTACCCAAGGTCGTGTGTTTAAGTTGACCAAGGAGGAGGCAGCGAAGGAAGACGTCGTAGTGGTGGTAGGTACCATTACTTTGAATGGTTTGAATGATTATGCATTGTTTGATTTGAGTGTTACGTACTCATTTATATCTAGTCAATTTGCTTCTAAATTGGCTAGTAAACCTGTTAGACTTGATTGTGATTTGTGTGTTGCTACACCTTTCGGTGTTAGTATGTATGCTTATTATTTGCTTGTTGATTTGTGTTGTGTGCCTCGGTAATGAGACACTGCATGCCGATTTGATTATATTGGAAATGTCGGATTTCGATGTGATCTTCTGTATGGACTGACTGTCTAAGTGTGGGGCTTGCATTGAATGTAAAGAGAAGAAAGTTCAGTTTAGTCCTATAGATGTTCAAGGTTTCATGTTTGCAGGTTCGAAGTTTAGGCCGTGGCCAAAATTGCTAATGGCAATGGAAACTATAAAGTGTTTACGTCAAGGGTGTCAATTTTTTCTTGTTAGTGTCGTTGATAAGGAATCGAAAGCTCTACAATTATAGGACGTTGAAGTAGTTCGGGACTTCCTGGATGTTTTCTAGGAAAAGTGGTTTGAGTTACTGCAAGATCGAGAGGTGGAGTTCACCATTGGTTAATTACGGGGGATAGTACCAATTTCAAAAGCACCTTACAGAATGACTCCAATTGAGTTAAAGGAGTTAAAAGAGCAACTACAAGATTTACTAGACAAGGGTTTTATCAAGTCTAGTGTTTCACCTTAGAGTTCGCCAGTTCTGTTTGTGAAAATGAATGATAGTTTAATGCGTTTGTACATTGATTACCGGGAGCTTAACAAGGTGACGATTAAGAATAAGTACCCGTTGTCATGGATTGACGACTTGTTCGATCAGTTGCAAGGAGTGAGTATCTTCTCAAAGATTGATCTTCATTCCAGTTATCATCAACTAAAGATCAAGATAGAGGACAAACCAAAGAGTGCATTTCGCATGAGGTATAGCCATTACGAGTTCGTGGTAATGCCATTTGGACTGATGAATGCACTAGCAGCATTCATGGATCTAATGAATCATATCTTTCACGATTACTTAGGTAAATTCGTGGTGGTACTTATCGATGACATCCTCATTTGTTCCAAGTCGGTAGCCGAGCACGAAGTACATTTGAAGTTAGTATTGCAGCATTTACGCAAGAAGCAGTTGAATGCCAAATTCAAGAAGTGCAAGTTTTGGCTTCAAAGTATCGCTTTCCAAGGACACGTGATATCTATTGAAGGTATTCATGTGAACCTTAGTAAAGTTGCTACAGTTTAGGATCGGGAAAGGCCAACGAACATCGAAGAAATTTGAAATTTTTTTGGTTTAGTGGGATACTATCAAAGGTTTTGGCTTGACGCAGTTGTTAAGGAAGGAAAAAAAGTTTATTTGGTCGGAGGAATACAAGAAAAGTTTTTAGGAGTTGAAAGGGAAACTAGTCTTTACACCTGTTCTTGCTTTGCCAAATACTAGAGACAACTTTGTGATTTAGAGTGATGCTTTGGGAAAAGGTCTAAGTTGCATTCTCATCCTAAACAACAAGGTGATTGCTTATGTTTTGCGCTAGCCAAAAGTTGTATGATTTGGAACTACCCTACGTATGATTTGGAGTTGGCAACAGTGGTGTTTGTATTAAAAATCTAGCATCATTACCTGTAAAGGGTAAAGTACGACGTCTACATCGATCTCAAAAGTTTCAAGTACTTTTTCACTCAGAATGAGCTAAACATGAGGCAGAGGAGATGGTTAGAATTAGTCAAGGACTATAACTGCACTATCAACTATCATTCAGGCAAAGTGAATGTCGTGGCTGATGCTTTAGTAGAATGTATGTAGGTTTCAACAGTTGTCTGATAATTTCTTAACCCCGTATTCTAGAGGATTTATAGAGTAGGGATATTGAGTTAATTACTAACCAGTATTCATTTGTGTTGGCATCGCTTACAATTCAATCCTCCATTATCGACAAGATAAAGAAAGGGCAAGTAGGCGATGCAAATCTTCAGAAGATTAAAGTTAAGGTCATTAAAGGAAAGAAACTAGAATTTACTCTTGGCGGGGATGGAACATTAAGGTTTGGTACGGATCTGTGGGTGCCAAATGTTGAGGAGATCAAGAAGCAAATTTTGATAGAAGCTCACTGTACACCTTACTCAGTTCACTCTGGGTCTACTGAGACATACAGGGACATCTCCAAAACTTTTTGATGGACTGACATGAAAAAAGAGATTGTGAAGTTCGTGGAGCAGTGTTTGACTTGTCAGCAGAGACCTTCTAATTTGCTAAAGCCATTAGCGATTCCAGAGTGGAGGTGAGAGCGAATAGCAATGGATTTCGTTATGGAATTACCGCTATCCTGACAAGGCAATGATGCGATTTGGGTAATAGTGGATCAGTTGACGAAATTGGCTCATTTTCTACCCGTGCAACAGACTCATTCAATAGAGAGGCTAGCTCAGCTGTACTTGGATGAGATTGTACAATTTCATAGTGTGCCTGTTTCAATTATTTTGGATCAAGATCCAAGTTTTACTTTGTCATTTTGGAAGAGTCTTCATAAAGCATTGAGGACGAAGTTGACTTTTAGTACAACTTTTCATCTGCAAACAGAAGGCCAATCGGAGTAAACGATTCACATTTTGGAAGACATGCTGGATTTTGAGGGAAGCTGGGAAAAGTACCTACCGATTATGGAGTGTTCTTATAGTAATATCTTCCATGCATCCATTTGGATGGCTCCGTATGAGGCTTTATACAGACTTAAGTGTAGGTCTCTATCGCATTAGGATGAAGTTGGTGAACAAAAGATGCTTGGGCCAGAGATTTTGTAGCAAACAAGTGACATCATCAACTAGATCTGATAGAGGATGAAATTAGCTTAGGATCAACAAAAGAGCTATGTAGACATTCTGTAAAAGGATCTTTAGTTCGAGGTCGGTGAGAAGGTATTTCTTAAAGTTGCACCTTTGGAGGTTGTACTGAAGTTCGGAAAAAGGGCAAGTTGAGTCCTCATGTCATTAGACCTTCTGAAATATTGGAAATGATTGGGATTTTGACTTATCGGCTAGTTTTGACTTATTGGCTGACTTTACCTCCTAATCTATTTGGCATACACGATGTCTTCCACGTCTCTCTACTGCAAAAATACATGCATGACCCTACTCACATTATTGAATACAAGCCCTTGGAAGTTCACGAGAACCTGACCTATGAGGAGAAACTAGTAAGAATTTTGAACTGTGAGGACCAAGTTCTCAGGAATCGAACAATCATATTAGTTAAAGTCTTTTGGAGGAACTACGCGGTGGAGGAAGTAATGTGGGAGCAGGAAATAGTCTTTGTCGTTTTTCGGATGTGTTTTTGGTTTGATCGTCATTTTGCCTTTTTCACCTAAACATGCACTTTCTGAATTCCCTCGGCATGTTGTGAAGCCGAGAGTACCCAAGAGAGAGTTGAGGGATTTTTCCTATCCATTTTACCTTTGATCAAAATTTGACTAGGTTTGACCACTATTTATTATTTTAATATTTTAAGTAAATATTTTTTTTACTTTATTATATTATTATTTTAATTAGCAATTGGGATATTTTTACTCTAAAGTGGCCGACTGCACCTCATTGTCTTGCTCATATTTTCATTTCCATGGTTTTCTAGAGAGAGAAACACAAAAATGTAGAAAGAGAAAGTGAAAGAAATTAGAAAATATTAGGAATTTTCAATAAAAATTCTAGGGTTATTTGCCAGCAATCAAGGAGAGTTCATTGGCAAAGTTTGTGGTGATTTTCAAAGCTTGGTAGTGGTGTAATCTTGCTTGGAAAAGAGGTAGAGAGCTATTCATTTTTTATTTTTCATGTAAATGTGTAGTTTTATGTGATTAAATTATGAAATCATGTGTCGTAGAGATGTTGTGATGCTTGTATGTACACTCTTAATTTGATGTGCATTAAGTGTGTGACTAAACCCCCCAATTGGGTAGGGTTTAGAATTTATGAAGTAATGAGTTTACATGTGAAAATCATGGTTTAATGCTTAATTTGTTGGGATTGATTAATGGAATGGTGTTAGGTTTTGTTAATTTGATGATTTGATGGAAAAATTGATGAATTATGGTGTGTAAAGAGGGATGGTAATGTGTAGGAAGACTATGTGCAATTTTAGTTGGACGCTAAATGAATTTATTAATTAAAATATATATATATATATATATGTATATATATAAAATTATCTTCCTGGATGGTTTCTGCTAAAACCATCCTCTAACGTGTAAGCTTTTTTACGCGATTTACAACCGAAACTGTCCTCTAAATAAATATTACTTAAAAAATAGTTTACAATTTTAAAAATATAACTAAAAACTACATTTACACATAAACCATCCTCTACGGCGGATAGTTATACATTGAACCGTCCTCTAGCTTGTAACTTAATTAATTTTTTTTTAAAAAAAAGACTATCTTTCTTGACGGTTATGACAAAAACCATACTCTATGTTGTAATTAATGAATAAAAATACTTTCTAAAAGTTTTATGTGAAAATTTTAAAAAACAATAATTACCTTTCTAGACGGTTAGGATTAAAACCGTTCTATAAAGTGTAAATTAATTAAAAATACCTTTCAACAATATAATATTTTTTTTAAAAAAATAGATGTCTGGATGGTTAAGACAAACACCGTCCACTTATTTCTATAATTCTATTCCTCTCACTCCTTCTTCTCTCTTTTTAATTTTTTTTTATTTGGTTCTGACAAAAGATAAAAAGCTGAATTATTGCATCGTTTGAAAATGGTGACAACGAAAAAAAAAAAAAAGGAAGCTCTCCCAACCTTTTTTTATTTTTAACTTTTTTTTTATTTTTAGAAAGAAAAAAAAGCTCTTTTGGTGACGGAAAAAAAAAAGCTATCCTCACTTTTTTCTACTTTTAGAAAGAAAAAAAAGCTCTTTTGGTGACAAAAAAAAAAAGAAAAAAAAGAAGCTCTCCTCACCTCTATTTTTAGAAAAAAAAGCTCTTTTGGTTACGGAAAAAAAAAATAATAATAAGCTTTCTTGGTGATAATGGACAAAAACTAAACAGTTACACGGTGAGAAAAGGGTCATCTCTTTTTTCTTTTAATGCGGAGAAAAGCTACATCAATTGTCACAAGTACGTTATGTTGTCCTCAATGAGTTTTTTGGTGAATAATGTTGTCCTCAATGATGGTAGTGATATTGGTCACACATTTAATTTGATTATGTAAAAAAAAATTTATTCTGATTTATTTGATAACATAACTGTTTTTATTTTTATTTTTTCTTTTTAAATTATGTATAATTTGGTTAGTTTAGAGGTTATTTAAAATTAAAAATGTGAAGGAAAATAAAAATGTTTTTATTTTTTATTTTTGTTTTTACATATTTTTTTAACTAAGTAGTCTAACTAATATTTAACAAACTCCAACTAATCTCTAAACTAACCAAATTACATATAATTTAAGAGAAAAAAAAATAATAACTGTGTCAATTATTTGTTTGATGGTTTTGATATGGATAGTCTAATGATAAGTGAAGTTGGTCCAATAGTGTGCTCCTTAGTCTCATGCCCATGACAGTGTGGATTTGAATAACGACCGCTCTCCTTTAATTTATAAATTATTATGAACTTGAAAAAAAAAAATGTGAATAGCGTAAAAACAAAGCCACTGTTTTCTCAAACTATGTTCACGAATTTGCTTAGTGTTATGCCCCTTATACCATATACTCTTGAGGTTATAGACTGGAGGTATTTTGATAATGCATGTATTTGTAAATCTTTTTAACCAAAAAAGTTATTATTTAAAAGAAATAAATCTTTTTAATATTAAAGGAAGTGCTTAATTAAGAACTTGGCTGAGCATGTGAAGCTAATTTATTATTATCAGCAAGTTCCACAAATGATACAAAAATTTTGAAATTAGTTGAATAATATCAACAAGTTCCACAAATTGATACATATAAGTATATAACCCAAACACAAACACCTACGTATTTAACCCAAACCCTCATTCCGTCGATCTCCAACATGCATGCATCCATGACAAAAGTATTAGAACGGGCAGAAGACTTAGAGATTTCATCAATATACTATATCAATTAACTTCGAAAAATATGAAAGTATATATAATTGAAGAAAAATATATTAACACTTTTAAAAATTACAAAAGCTTCTATAGGTTGTTTCTATTTTCCTGATATTAACATTTTTAAAAATTACAAAAATTTTGATCAATTGGATATTTTTCTAAAATTATTAAAACCATGTCACTTGTGGTTTCTCTTGTAACAATAGTTAGAAACAAAAGAACGATAAAATTAATAAAAATGAGAGCGAAACAACCATTTGCATAGAAGTTTTGTGGTCTAACTAGAGGGGTCCAATATTGGCCAACTTGTGGTTTGGTTGCAATTACTAAATAAACGACCGTAGCTCCTTATAAATTCTGTGAATTCGAAAGGCAATAAAACCAGTCTACCTGAACTAAGAAAACCCACATCCCCCGCTATACAAACAAATGGAAAACAAGCAAGTTCCACATGATCGTCCTCCTCGTGTTCTCCTATTTCCTTTCCCTGAGCAAGGACATGTTAAGCCCTTTCTCAATCTAGCTGAGCTTCTTAGCTTAGCAGGCGTCCATGTCACTTTCCTCAGCACACATTTCATTCATGATCGCCTCCTTCTCCACTCCAACGTTCAATCTCACTTCGAAACCTACACCGGCTTCGTCTTCAAGGCCATCTCTGACGGCCTTCCAGACAACCACCCTCGTTCGGGCGAAAAAGGTTTCGAATTTTTAAATCATTGCACGTAGTAACCCGGAAACTTCTCAAAGACATGGTGGCTTCTGGAGAGCTCGGTTCGGATCTGAGCCCTTCAGTCACTTGCATTATTGCCGACGGAGCGCTTGCTGAGTTTACTAATAGCATTGCTACAGAGCTTAAAATCCCAATCATATTTTTCAAGTTGTCAGTGCTTGCTCTGTTTGGGCAAGTTTTTCGATTCCTAATCTTATTGAAAACGGAGAGCTCCCTATTGGAGGTACTAAACAATCCTAACGAACTAAAAGAATATTTATTCCTAGTCATATATGTGACCAAAGTATAGATAGTTTTATTGTTCTTTAATATAATGCAGATATAAGGGCTAAGTGAATTCATACTATTTTCTCTCTGTTAAGAAATATTATAATAGAATGTTTTGGTACTATTATTGCCTTATATTATAACGGTTATTGTTGTGCTGCTAACTATAACATGTAAGGTACTTTCAACCCATTTCGCTTGCTAGTTTGTGGAATTTAGGAGGTTAACTTTAACAGAAACCAACAAATTTATTTGACATGCTATAGGGAAATAAAATATTAGGATAAAACTTCGCAGATTTGACTTTTGAAATTTAAGTAAAAATGTTTTAAATGTGTAATTCATTTTGAAAATAAAATAGAATAAGTTGAAAAATTACATATATATCTCACTTCCAATAAGCTGCATTAACACTATTTTATTTATATTATTTTTATGTCAAAAAGAGAAAAGAAGAATTAGAAACCGAAGAACATCCTTTTAGTTTCGTTTGAAGTCTAAAACTTGATCAGATGACGTATGATTATCAGTTTAACTGAAATGTACTAAAATTGGAATAAAAACAAACTTTCTACAATTAAAAAATTTACTAAAATGAATGAAAATTTTTAATTAAAGCAATTAAGACTTAATAAAAAATGCATTGTAGGAAAAGAAGACATGAATAAGCTAGTAAATGGTGTCCCCGGCATGGAAGGCATACTACGGTTCCGAGACCTCCCAAGTTTCTGCCGAGTGAGTGATGTAAGACATCCAATTCTTCAAGGCTTTGCACGAGCTATCCGCCAATGCACTCAAGGCCAAGGACTCATACTCAACACATTTGAAGAGCTGGAAGAACCAATACTTTCTCGCCTGAGAACTCACTGTCCAAATATCTATCCCATTGGCCCTATGCACACCCATCTCAAACTTAAGCTTGCCAAGAAGGAAGTGGCATCACCATCTTCCAACAGTATATTTGAAACAGACAAAAACTGTATCACTTGGCTGGACTCTCAACCATTAAAATCTGTAATGTACGTCAGCATGGGTAGTGTTGCAGTTATGACCAGGGATGAACTCCTGGAATTTTGGTACGGTTTGGTGAACAGCAAGAAGAGGTTTTGTGGGTTATACGGCCGGATTTCTATAAGGAAGTGGAAGACGGTAAGAATGTTCCGGAGGAACTATTAGAAGAAACAAAGAAGAGGGGTTACGTGGTAGGGTGGGCGCCTCAAGAGGAGGTCCTTGAGCACCCAGCTGTCGGAGGGTTTTGACACACGGTGGTTGGAATTCAACAATGGAGAGTGTAGTGGCTGGTGTGCCTATGATTTGCTGGCCTCGCCACGCTGATCAGCAGGTGAATAGCAGGTACGTGAGTGAGGTGTGGAAGATTGGGTTGGATATGAAAGATGTCAGTGAGAGAAAAGTTGTGGAAAAATGGTGAATGATGTTATGGTAAAGAGAAAAGAAGAGCTTGTGAATGCAGCTGATGAAATGACAAAATTGGCTATAAAAAGTGTTAGTGAAGGTGGATCATCGTACTGTAATTTCGACAGTTTGATTGAGTATATTTACAAGATGAATGAGAAGCCATGCATGCATGCTGTCGGAGATCATGGGATGCTTAATTAATCAAACAGTCTCTCCGCATTTTGCTAGCTTTATTATATATGTCTTGGTCTTTGTTTATGGGTGTGCTTAATAATATCCGAGCATATTAATTTGAATAAATAAAATTCTACCGAATAAATGAATAAATACTTAATTTTATATGTACCTATCTCATTACAAGATTTCAAGAGTATCTGTACTCTTTCAAACTATTGCAGTCATGTGGATGAAACTATAATTCCTACATTCATTTACGTGACAGGTGGAATATGGCTGTCACACGCACAATACAATATTTCCTTGTAAACAGAGTCATATCAATGTAATTTGTATATAATGTGTACAACAATAGTGAAAGGTATCAATTGAAGCTAGCAAATTCTTTTGTATTCTTTGATGTGGCTCTCTTCGTAAAAATAAAATATAGTTACAAGCATACGATCCAAAAAGGAGACCGACCAATTGGTGTATATATATCTATATATCAGTATATCTATATATATAATATAAAAAAGATATAGAATCTTATTGAAAAAGTGCTTTTGTGCAAAATTGTGACTGTGAGATAGCAAGTGGGACAGAGAAACAAACAATTGATTAATTGTATGCAAGTTTTTGTAGTCTAAGCTAGTAATTGGACCATGTTGAATAACTTGTAATTTCTCTGTTTAATTGTGTCTTAACTTTTATATTTGTGCTATACTCAATATTCGCCAATCATCCACGACCTCGCCAGCGCGGGCAGCCGAGGGAAACCACCATGGTTATCTCTCTCTCCTCCTTTCATGGGATTCTGGCAAGAATTTTGATGAAAGGAGGCTGCTTTTCTACTCTTTTTGAACCACTGACTTTGATTTTGATCTTCATTTCGGTTAAAAACCTTTAGTTTGTGTTAGTTTTCAAAAATCCCCTTTGAGCCGCCATTTTCCAGCTAAATTCTGGCCACCTCGCTTATTGCCCTACTAAATTGAAGGTATATTCTTACTCCTTATCTCATGGGCTTGAATTTGATATGTAATTAGCTAATTTTTCTTGAGCAATATGGAAAACCCCAATTTGAGCGTTTAGAATATTTTAGGGATTGTCAAATTTAAACCACATAGATAGTTATAATGTTTAATTTTGTTAATTCAAGCTTCCTGTGGATGTTTAAAAATTAACTGAGTTTAATATATTACCTGTCACACAGGACAGACAACTATGAGTGAAAAATACTCAATAGGCAACCATATGCATATGTTAATGTCATGTCATATAGTGTAGCACTGTACACCTAAAATAGCCTACTCTTTCCGCGTTTCGAGCACAAAACACCACACCTCTGGTGGTATGTGGATGAAATACCGTTCCGAACGACCCACTGCTATATGTGGTTAGTGGTTCATAGAGTTATTAAAATAGAGTTTAAAACCATGCTACTCATTGTGCAACCATTTTGAAAATCTAAACCCTCAGGGAAAAATCTATCATTTCACATAAAACAATAAACCTCATAAATTGCTCTATACAAATGAATGCTCATGTCACAATGCACAAGTACAACCATGCAAAGTAATCAAATATATAATTACCAAACCATCCCTCTTGGCATTTATAATTACCGTAATATCTCTGCTCAAACCAACGATTTCAAATTGCTCAACATGCTGATATTGGGTTGCTCCATTTCTGAGAGTCCCATCATGCTAGCTCTTTCTCTCTCCATCTCTTTTTCTATCTGAACCCCACTCATTCTGAGCGGTCCATTTTCTTCCACTTCCCTTATTTATATTTCTACTACCACTTATACATTCACTTTGTTTCTCTTCTTCTTCTTTCTCAGTGTGTTTTCAATGTGTTTTTGGAAGAAAAGCAAGCACCTTTGAGTCAAGTCTCGCATAGGCAACAAGAAGTAAGAGAGAACAATGTCTGACTATGAGTTTTTGAATGATCAACTATTCAAACATACCTCGATTTTTGGTTTACGCTTGTGGGTGGTGCTTTGTATTTGCGTGGGACCAGACATAGTTTTGGTATTGTTCCTTATATCCCTCTGGTTCACCTCAAGATGTAACAATTCTTCTAAGGTTAAATCCTCACAAAATCCCACCATCCCGAACCTTTACAAGGAGATTTAGGAAATCAAGATCGATCATTTTCGAAACCCCACTCACCCTCAACCGGACCCATAGCCTCACCAAGTTGAGAACCCTAACTTGTTACCAGATTCGGAGCCCTTAGGCAAAGCTCAGACATTTCTTTCTCAGCTAGAGGACGAGAGCCCTATTGGTGGGTGCCACAGAATTCACACTGAAATTGGGAAGGACCACTGTATTTTGTTCCCTGATAGGGGCGCCAAGAATAGGGACAGAGGCAGACTGGAAGGGGGCGGAGGTGCATAGTGTAGGGGCTCAAAGGGTCTAGGTGTAGGGTTTGCAAAAGGGTTTCTGGAAGAAAAGGAAAGAGAGAGAGAGCAAGATAAGAGAGAAAAGACGAAAGAAAAAGGGGATGGAAGGCTAAGACGGGCCCGTGCCCTAATTAATAAACTTTTGATGATGCGTTCAACTATGACCGCTGCCCAAACTCTGATCTAATTTATTATTTTTAATAAAATAAAAATAATTTGTTATTTGAAAGACCAAATACGTTTGGCGACGGTCAGCCTCAAGATTGTTGCCAAAACCTCTTATCCAGTTTAATAAATTAAAAAATAATTTTTATTTAAAAGGCCATACACATTTGTCGACGATCACCAATCCGACCATGACTGAAACTAATTTAATATTTTTAATAAATAAAAAGTAATTTGTTATTTGAAAGACTGAACGCCTTTGGCAATAGTTAAACTCATGACCGCCGCTAAAACTTCTTATTCAGTTTAATATTTTTTAATAAATTGAAAAATAATTTATTATTTTAAAGACCGTACACATTTGACAACAATCACCAATCCAACTGTCACTAAAACTCTAATCCAATTTTATATATTTTCTAAAAGTAATTTATTATGTAGAAGACTGCACACATTTGGGATGGTCAAGACGACCATGGTGACCAACGCCAAAACGTTGTAGTGATGGGCCACATGTTCATAGCTAAAGCGGCATCGCTGAATTCACTTTTGTAATAGTGTGTGAGATGTGATTTGATGCAGAGGTCGATGATCTGGAGTGGTCGGGCTTCTGATTATGTGCATGCCTATTGTTGGAGTAACATTATCTGAAAGACTAATGCAAAAGAGGTTTGGAAGGAGGTTCTAGCTACGGAAGATCCTTCTGGATGGTTTTCTTTTCATAATGTTTTAACTATCAGGCATAGATTCTATTATAATTATGTTGAACATTTTTAGGAGGAGCAGGAGTAGATTTCATTGCTAAGTTCTATCCTTTCAATAACAATATCTTGAACGCTGATGAATTTTCTTTTGGGAACCTTCTCATTGAGATTATTCAGAAACTTGTTGTAGGGCAGGGTGATTTGTTAATTAAGATTAAACTAACATAAGTTGTTCTCAAATAAAAGGATTTGCTTAGAGTTAGGGGATCCACTCTTGATATATAAAATAAGGGTAAGATTAATTTGTTTATAACTCAATAGGAATTCATGCACAAAGAAGGTTCCAATTGGAAAATATAACATTCAAAGTTTATTTAAAATTATAAGTGTAGTTATATTGTGTTACTAACGCCAACACTTACAAATGGGTTTAATTATTCATTGTGTCAATTTCTTGTCAACAATGAATCAAGATCCCCACTTTACAAGGAGGGTCCTAATAACTCCAACACATGTAAGTGGGTTCAAGTATTCATTGTGCCAATTTCTTGTCAAAATGAATCAAGATCTCCACATTACAAGGAGGGTTTCTAAGTTGATTGAAATAAATACAACACATATAATAACAACATGAAAATATAAACATTCAAGCTCAAGAAAGAGATTAATCTAATCTTATTTCATAACTAAGAGCTTCACCCATTTACCCAAGCAAAATGAGGATTAGTTACTCATAAGAAAGAAGAAAGAAATAAAGAAGAAAGGAAGAAAGAAGAAAATGAACATAATTTCTACTAAGAACAAGAGAAGATTACAACAAGAGAAACAACAATACAAAGAGTATGATCTGAACTCTCAATTCAAAATGCCCAAAATGAGTATTCAATGCTGCTATTTATAGACTATTAAAAGTAATAAAATGCCAAGAGACTTGTATAAAATGGACATATGGTTAGGTAAACTTTGAAAATATATGCCATGCTTGTCTTCCCACTTGCACCATCCATATCATACCGAATTCGTGGAATATTCCATTAGTCAAAACATAAAAATTATATTTGTATGTCTTAGCTGTCCAGATCATTAAGAATTAAGCTATTTGGGCTAGTATTTTGTGAGATACGCCCAAATACTGAACGTTGTTAGGCTGGTCTTTGAATGGATAATAGTTTTGCTTTAGCCCTAAATACGCCCACTAAACTATTGAACTGTACTTTGTTGATAATTACAATATTGTGGTTCATTAAGTCATCTTTTCATTGCATTAAGAATCACCTTAATTGGCCTCCCAAATTGAGAGATACATCCATTTTATTAAACCTGTATCAAAACACATATTTCAATTTATTTTTACTTTTAAACTTAAATTTAAAGAAATTGCATACATTAGAGAAATTAATGATACTCTTAAGTGTATAAAGATGATTTAAACTTTAATAAACATACACTTTTAAGTGCTCATCACAGGGTCATTACAAAAAATTAACCTCTGTGACAAAATTTATTGTGTCAATTGTAAATTTATAACACAAAGTATATATTTAGTGTCAAAAATCTGTGTTTGACATTGATTCTTAGTGTGGGAGATTAAATAGTATCAAACTGATTTGTGTCACAATATTTTGTCATAGAAAGTGTAATTTTTGAGGGAAATTTTTCCACCAAATTTTGATGGTAATGTGTGACAAAAGTTTATAAATTATCACTAATAAACTTAGAATATTTGGTCAAAATTGTGTTACAATATCTATGACAATTTATGTTGGCCACTGTTTATATTTAATGGCAATATACTTACCCAAAAATAAAAGAAAATATATTAAATTATTTATTTATTTTCCTTTAAACGACGCCATTTTATGATGGACAAATCAAAAGACAAAGAAACACACGAATTTTATCAATGCTTCCTCTTCGTCTGTTGTCCGTCAGATTGCCTTTTAGAAAGTACTTTACTCCTCTCTACTGTTAGTCAATCGTCGATAATAGTCCACTCCAACCCTTCTATTCTCCATTTATATTGCTTTTCCAATTATATGCATGCATTGGGGTTTACTCCTAATGCTTTTTAGGGTTTCCATCTCATGTCGTTGTTCAATGCAAGTGCGTCATTCCTTTTAGTGTTCCGATAAGTCATATTTTTATTCTATTTATTTGATTTAGTTGCTGGTATGTCATGTATTTATTTGATTTAGTGTTCGATGACAATTGTTTCAATTTGCATCACTATGCTACCAGGTTGTAAAACCCTTCTTTAGAATTCTTTTTTTCATTTTTATTTGGTTGGGTTTTGTACCTAGGTGATTGTATTATTCTTATGTGTCCGACCTTAGTCTGTTTTAAGATGGTATGATACTTATCGAATGCATCTCTTTAATATGAAAAGATCCAAATATTATAGATTTTCAGAATTCTTTTTTGTATGTAAATATTAAACTAACATGAGGAACTCTAAAATTGCCCATTTACTAAAGATTGATTTCTCGTGCATTTTGCTTACTGCTTACTTCTATATGTTTGCTGACAAGGTATTCGATGAAATCACTATGTTCATTTTTTTTCCTATATGTACTCTTGACCCATTTGTTATTCAACCCTTTTTCACTTTGTTTAGTTTTTTTGTCAATGGCACAACACCAATACTTTTAATTTGCATAATATGACAATAGCAAATTATCCTCTAATGGAAATTACTTAAAGTACTGGAATAATATAAAATATATATTATACAATTGAATCTTCATATTTAGACGTGAACAACTAGGCGAAATAAAAGTTTCCTTCAAACTTGTCCTACTTCAAATAGATCATGAAAGGCATCCAACACAAAGTTTCAAGTGTTTTTTAGTAAGTTTGTAGCTTCTCTTATGCTTCCATTTTACATGTTTGTAAAGTTAAACAAACTTCATGGTGGCCTTGGTTTGGTTGTCCTTACAAGTCTTAGTAATCCCATACTAACCTTTTTAATTATTCCTTTTCTAAAAGGCCCACTGAATTAGCTTTCTTTTATTTTTATTTTATCCTTTTTTAATGTTGTGTTATGGTTTCCAAGTCTCTGTGAAATCAGAATATTCGACAACCTTTGTGGATTGATCTTTTCCTTATAACAACATTCATCCACTAATTCTTCCCATGACTAAACTGAAGACATTTGAATTTGGGTTTTATATAAACTATTCCCTCTACGTAGCTTTTACTGGATCGGTTCCCAAAAGGTAGAGAATAGAAAAGTTGTTCTTGGTTATTGACAATAATGTAGGACATTGGAGTTCTGTCCCAAATAATACAAGTCAAATGGAAATGCACAACAACTTATATATGTGTGCATTTTGTGTGTGTGTGTATGGATCCTAATGGTCATGCATATTTCTAAACCATTTAGCCAATTATATGTCAATTCTCTACCTTAAGGTGTAAGGCTGGTAGCCAAAATTTTAACCCATAAATGTGTCAATATACACATGACCCAATATTGAAAATGCTAATTAGTCATTAGTCATGTTCTTATTCTAATAGATGTACAATTAGATTCTTATTTAACCACATATTCTTATGTATTTAACATTTTATATTTATTATTTACCCTCCAGGTTCTGTTCGCTTGCAACATCAACCACACAACGGCCTCTTTTCCAAGCGATTCTTCACATCTCTTGCTAAGTTAGGATACTGCTTTCAAGAAAAGGTACATATTATATATATATTTGTTTAAGATTTGATGTCTTCCATTTGGTTGTGAATTAAAGCTTTGGTAGGCTAAGTAATTTGCTTGTCTAGTCTTCATTGTTAATTTAGCATGTATACAATATTTTTTATGATTTATTTTAATTTTCCTCTGTTTCATTGTGTTTATTTATAATTAGAATTAAAAATCTTTTTCTAATGGGCTGGTAGTTGGGGAACATTAAATCACATTACTACAAACTTGTTATTAGTGCATTGTATGCTTTTATATCCATTTATTTATATGAACTTTCTTGTATCATTATTTTCATAGGTTTTGGATAGGAGTTGTTTTAATTAAGTAGGTTGAAAAGAAGCAGTATCAATAGCCATGAAATAATAGAAACACGATTTTTTACCCTTCAAAGTCTTTGCATGGGATAGTTCAGGCGATTATAGTTATATCATTTATTGAGTCTGATCGTACGAATCAACCTGATCAAAAGAGAACTATTCAAGTAAAAAATTCATCTTGTTTTTATATTAAATCCTATTTAGGTTCAAGAAGTGTGTTTTCAAGAAATTATAATCAAACAAAAGAAATAAATTTACGTAAGGTTTGGAGCACGTCCTTTTGCATGCAAATTTTTAGGTTATTGGTGACTTTTTTTCCAAGTTTTGCAATGCCTTTTATGTGTTAATTAGTTATTTCTTAGTTGTGTAAATTTATTAATCATAATTTTGTTTATTAATTAATTAGGAGCATTCAAATCTTTTTCATTGCCACTATCTGATGTGTAAAGGGGATAGTTTTTTATGTTTTGAGAAAGTGATGGTGAACTGGAATCAATTAATTACAACTATAAGGCCAGCTCGTGTTCTGGTTTTTTGTCTCTTTCTTAATGTCCGTTTCTTTTTTGTTTTTTTTTTTTTGTAATATAATGTCCTTTTCTTTCTTTCAATTAAAATATGCAAAAAAATTTGGAGTTTGTAGTTTCAACTGAATTAGGCTTCAAATTCTTATATAAGATTATAGCCTCTCTCTCTCTCTATAGAAGCATAACATGGAATTTTGATTAGCAGTCTCTTACTTTCACTAACACTAACTTTGGAGACCGTGATAAATTGTCCTATATCTCTAGCATGGCTTACTTTATTTTCCTTTTTTCTTTATTCTAGGCTACAGCTTTGAAATTTTAAAAAGAAGAAATAAAACACAAAGCTTGTCACATGTTATGTAGCTATGTGATTGTCTTCAAATGCTTCTTTTTACTTCGGTTGTAGTATTGCAATTTACTTTAATGCATTGTTATTTTCAGATAGCATTTTCAATTATTTTTTAGTTTTACTTATTATCCAATAATCTTTGTTTCTACATGATAAACACACCGACGTCATGGCATCAAGACCACTAGCCGACAACCATTTAATCTGGCAACCCACACTCCAAATGCCATCTTCCAGTTTTGTGGTAAACTAGGACATATCGCCAAACAATGTTTTTGGGCAAAACAATTGATGCAAGCCGGACCTATGGTCAACCATACTACTATGGGCTCTTCTTCCAGCACCTGCCCCATGGCTTATGGACTCTGCTGCCTCACACCACGTCACTCCTGAATTGAGCAATTTATCTTTTCTACAATGTTATGAGGGTCCCGATGACATCATCATCGGTGATGGTACAGGTCTTTCCATTACTCATACTAGTTTTGCAACCTTACCTACATCTCTTCTACCGCTTTCTTTAGCCAATGTGTTATGTGTACCCTCTATACATCAAAATTTGATTTCCATTGAATTTTCCGCTTCTCATTTTGTTGTAAAGGATCTCCTTACGAGGCACCTAATCCAAGGCATACAAGAATAATGTCTATGAGTAGCCTTGCACAAGGATGTTTGGCGTGGACTAAGCAGTTGTGTTGGTGTCAAGACAACCATGAGAACCGCACAATAGACTTGGTCATCCCTCCTACAAAATTCTCCGTCTTTAGTGTCCAATAAAAGGCTCCTTGTAACACCCCCTCATCTAGTGTTAAACTTTCATGTGATTCTTGCTTACGCTCTAAGAGCATGTCTTCCCTTTGGTCAGTCCTCATCACTAGTTGAAAACCACTTGATATTGTCTATTCGGATGTTTGGGGTCCCTCCCTTGTTTAATCAATCGATGGATTTTCATATTATATACTTTTTGTTGACCATCTTACAAAGTACATTTGGCTTTATCCCATGAGACTTAAATTTGATACCTCTTATTTTTCCAAGTTTAAAGCACTTGTTGAAAAATATTTTTCCATTCCTATTGTTACTCTCTACACCGATGGTGGAGGTGAGTATAAAGGATTGAAATTTTTTTGAATATGAAAGTATCCGGGATCTCACCACATCATCATACACCTCCACAACACCGCCGAAGATGAAACCGACATATTGTCAAATCGGTCTTTGCTTTCCTTTCTCAAGCCTTCATGCCCTTATCGCTTTGGTCTCATGCATTTCATGCTGCCACATATTTGATAAATGGCCTTCCTACGCCCATTCTTAACCTTAAGTCTCCCTATGAATATCTTTCCCATTGAATTCCCAATTAGTCAAATATATGTATTTTTAGGTGTTTATGTTATCCGTGGCTACATCCTTATGCAAGTCACAAGTTAGCGTAGCTCACTCAAACTCATGCTTCTTTCTTGGCTATTCAAATACTCATCATGCTTATAAATGCCTTGATCGTATATGATAGGACCATACCCAGGATGGGTCCCATCTCGGGAAAATTCTACCAAAATTTTATATAAATTTTAGAAGAACCTCCCTAAAACTTGGTCTAACCTAGTTTTGTACCCCAAATAAAATCATTTTAAAAATATACATCCGTGGTCACAACAAATACCATTTGGATTTCCCACAACATTAACTAGCTACTATAATAAATTTTAAAGTAGGAAGAAATTTAATATACAGACACCTGGTACCAAATAGGATATTATCGAGCAATCTAATTGATTTTTCAAAAGTAGTAATAAAAATAAAATGCGCCAGTTGAATTCAAAAGAAGCTGAAAAGTTTATTACAAAAAGAACAGAAAACTCTTGAGCGTTGTAATATAAGGGCGGTGATGCCTTGCGTGGAGATCCAACCAGAGTCAGCTAAAAGTTTACTGAAAGAAAAAATTTTAAAAAACTAAAACAGAACTAATGAGGCAAGCTCAGTGAGTGGACCCATTACTAACAAGTAAATAATTTATGCAACAATGTAAATAAATTATATTAAATAATTTAATAACCTCATGCTAACAATTCTAACACTAATGACAATAACAACAATAATCAATACCCTATACAATAAAAAAATTCCATAATAAATGATCACAGTAAATAATAATATAAGAAAATCTCTTAAACTGGTGAAGAATTATACACAAAGATACAACCCAAAATCATAGAGGGAAGGGGGGAAAACCGTCATACTACCCTTGGCGTCCCAAGGCGTAGCAGAGATGGATGGGGAGAGGGAAAATCACATACTACCCTTGGCGCCCCAAGGCGTAGCGAGATGGATCATCGTCGGCGGTCGCCGTAGACAAACGAGGAAGACGTAATATATATAGTCATCGTCCATCCTACGCAAGCGAGGACGGAATACAAATCATCCACAAGACTACGTCCGGTGAATATAAGGCTATACTACGTAAGGAAATATAACACAACCATGTCCACGCATAAAACATATTTAATGGTCAAACTCAATATTTTAATGTAATCATACCGATATAAATTCTCCAAAATCACATTTAATATAAAGATATAATTTTAAAAGTAAGATTTAATCCACTCACAAATTATCACTGCTAATCCGCAGGTGAAACTGCTCCAGTATCCGCTTTAGTCACAGTTCCTACGTAATAACCAAATATATCATTTATTAATTCTCAATTTAAATCAATAATATTTTATTTACACAATCTCACCCCAGCACTCCCTTTCTCATATTTAGGAAATTTCTAATTTTTTTCACACATTTTGTATTGTATACATGAATAGTACCGTATACATTAATAGTACTGTATATATGAATAGTCCGGTATACGTGAATAGTGTCGAAAATGTGAATTGTACCGATATCAAATCTGAACTTCAATTTAACTTCTACTTGATACTGAATACCTTAATTCAACCAAATTTGAGTTCTCTCATGTCTAATTGATACAATTTCTAAAATACCTCAAACCCCTAAAATTGGAATTTTTCTCAAATCTTAACCAAAATTGACGTATTATATACCAAATCGAAGCCCACGAGACAAGGATTAAGAATTTACCCTCAATTGGACTGGGTGATTATCGACGTGGCCAGAATTTGGCCGGAAAGTTTCGGGTTTGAGGAGAATTTTATAATTTCTGCAAAATCAAGCATTTTTAAGGAAAACGGAGCTTAGAATCGCATTCAGGAGGTCAAAAATAGTGGGAAAGCACTTACCTTTCATAAAAACTCACCGGAACCGTGAATGGAGAGAGAAACTTTCCAGGAACTTACTCTCGATCCGTGGTTACCGCATTTTTAGGAAGAAGGGTCGGTTATGGTAGCCGACGCGGGCGATTCTAATGGTGGTAGCGGTGAGGTCCGGTGATGCATGGTGAAGGCGTAGTAACCATTTGTTTCCAATGGTGCTTAGAGAGAAAATAGAGAGAGAAGGAAATGTGAAAGGCTGGGAAGAAGAAGAAGAGGAAAAGAAAAGAAAAAAAAATTTTAATTATTTAATTTTAAAATATTTATGATTTTGCAATGTCTTCTCTTGACCATAATTTTCAAACCGTAACTCGAATCAACTGCTACTAGTCCACGAACTTCAGTATCGATAAGCTCTACGCAACGGTATCAAAGTCAAAATAAAAAATAACACGCAAAAGTCAATTTTAATCCCTACTAATTTGGATAAAATAATCAAAAATAAAATTAAAAAATACGGGTTGTTACATTATAACCACCAAAATCTACATCTACAGACATGTTCAATTTGTTCAGCATATTTTTCCAATCTCACTTCTTCTCACCTAAATCTCTCACCAAACAAACACTCAACTTCTTGATTAGATCCAATGTATCTTTTACTACATATTAGGCCCCGAATCCATTCCTAAGCCCATAGCCCACATTCTAATCACAAAACACAACTTCACAATCCACCGATCCACATTCTCATGCCCAAGGCCCACATTTCACTACCATAACCAACCTCACAGCCAAACTCTTTTGCATGGTTCAATCTCTCAAGACACTCCTACATCCTCATCAACTTCATGACCTATGCCCGCCTTATGGTACCACACCATCCACCCCTCCCTTTACCTCTTCAGAAACCCCACATGGTAGCTCACAACATGATCTTCTCCTTCAGATGTGGAGCACCTAATAGGTTAGTATCTCTCACTCTTCATACCACCCCACCTCACAAACCTCCAGTTTTCCTTCCGCTTCACTACATAATCCTCCTTCCCTTCTCCCTCGACCATCACCTATCAACAATCACCCCATGCATATGCGTGCCAAGGATGGAATTTTCAAACCCAATAAACTTTTCATATCACCAAACATCCTCTTCCCGCAGCTATCGAACCTTGAATGTCAAACAAGCCTCAGAGACCTCTTTTACCTCAGTATGGTTGATGAGCTTATTGCTTCTCTCAAAATAATACTTGGGATCTAGTTCCACCCACTTCTAAGCAAAATGTCATCTATTGTAGATGGGTGTTTGAATAAAATGGAATGTTGATGGATCTATTGAGCGGTATAGTAGCGTCTTTTGCCGGGGGTTTCACCGACAACCTAGTGTGGACTACAATGATACGTTTAGTCTCTATTGCTAAACCCACAACCATTAACTTCATTTGCTTAATTTCTTTAACCCGTGGGTGGTCACTTTGCCAACTAGATGTCAATAATGCATTTCTCCATGGATCCATCGTGAAAAAGTCTATATGAAACAACCATCTGGTTTTGTTGATCAAACTAATCCCTGTCATGTTTGTAGATTATGCAAGGTGCTATATGGCCTCAAACAAGCACCTTATGTCTAGTATCTGGAGCTCAAATAATTTGTTCTCTTATATGGCTTTATCAACTCTAGATCAGATGCCTCACTATTTATTTATTTAACTAATGGCATTGTTGCTTTTTTATCTATGTTGATGACTCTTGGTTACAAGCTCCTCCCTCTTGATAAGAAGTTCTAGCTGATCTCTACATCATATTTTTCTTAAAACCTTAGTGATCTACATTATTTCCTTGGTGTTGAAGTAATATATAACTTTGAGGTCTTTTCTTATCACGTGGAAATACATATGGGATCTCTTAACACGACATCACTTGGAAGGTTCTCATAGCGACATCACGATCAATGACACCAATATCTACCACTACCAAGTTAGTTCTCAGCGATGGTTTACCCTCACCGACAGCGTCCACATATCGCGGTGTTATTAGTTCTCTTGATTACCTCTCTCATTCACCCGGATATTGGGTGCGACATTAATAAACTTGCACAATTTATGCATGCTCCAACTCGATCCCATTGGGTAGTTACCAAGTGTCTACTATGGTATCCAAGCATACCATCCATTACGGTCTTGGTGTAACCCGCATCAACCTTCATTTGCTTGCCTACTCAGATGTTGGCGGGCGGTGATAAGGACAACTACACTTCCATCTCTGCCTACATAATTTATCTTGGAGGAAATCCTATCTTGGTGTTAAAAGCACAGCGTTACATTTGCCCGCCATCATTCTACCATCTTTGAATTGACTTGGGTAGCTAATCTTTTATTTGAGCTTGGTATCCCTTATCCATAGCCCAACTATTTTTATGACAATCTGTTACCACCTTTCTTTGTGTAATCCAGTTCTTCTACAAATGTATGAAGCATTTGGCATTTGATTACCATTTTATGCGTGACAAAGTTGCACTTGGCTCTGCTTGAGTTACATGTCTCCAAAGACCAACTCACTGATTTATAGGATAGTGCCCTAAGAGCATATTTATTGTATTTTTATCAATAATAAATAAAATAGAAATTGATTTTCATACTCTTTTACTAGTATTATTTGTAATACATTATAAATATCATGAAAATTCTTCGATTATTAATGTGACCTTAAACTTAATATATAAGAGTTATATATTTGAGGATTAAGTTTAAGGATAATAATCTAAATTAGTTTGTAATTAATAATCAAAGTTTTGGAATTTTTAATTTAACAAAGCTACTAGACGGTCCATTACTGTTGAGAATAACGGTTTGATCATCATAATGTAATGATATTTAATGGAGGTTCTTTATATAATAAGATTATATAACTGGACCGTATAAATTTTAATTTCTTATATTATCTCATTAAGTATAGAGAATTTATATTTGTCATTATGATGATCATATATAGAACGATCTCATTGAGTATTTTAATGATTTCTATTTGTGACATAATGTTTTTGATTTATTCAAAAGGTTTATTACTAATGATAAACTATATTCCATATTTTAGAAATATGACGTAAGTGAATAATTGGAAATGATAGTATATATGGAATCCATTCCTTCTAATGAAGTTAGATAATAGTTCTCTGAAGCAATTCAGTGCTTGAACAATAGAAGACTCAATTTATGATATGATTATGAATTTATTGTTTATTATAGAATGTTGGTACTGAGAATAAAGATGTATTAGAGAGGTTAATGGATTGTGGTCCTAGTCTCATTATGAACCAATTATGGAGGATTGATATATATGAAGTGTTTATTTCAATGACTATTCAATGTTTATTTTGGATAAATTAATCTATAATTTTCAGATAGCCCAATTTTAATGGAGTATTATTGGAATTAATAAATTAAATATAATAATTAAAGAGTTTAATTAATTATTAAATTTATTGGAGCTTGAAATTATAAATCCATGGCCCTCATGATCTCTATAAATACTTGTATTGAACATCTGGAATGTAAACAATTAATTCAAAATTATTAAATCTTAAATTTATTATTAATGTAATACGAAAAAATGTTTTTCTGAATTATGTGTTTCAATGTTATAAATATTGTAAGTTAATTTATTATAAATTAATTATGCAATTAAATAATATGATTATTTAATTATGATTAAAATATATTTATTATATATGGATATAATATATACATATATATATATGTAAGTTATTTATATAGATATAATATATATATATATATATATATATATATAAATGGTAAAATAATATACATAGATAAAGTGTTACCTAGAGTTAATTATATATAATTATTTAATTGTGAAATAAATAATTAGTAAACGTATTTTACTTGATAGAATTTATTATTGTCTTATGCTTCCTAATCAGATTAGTTGTCTGATATATATATTTAGATATATATATATATATATAATTAATTATTTGATAATTAATTTGAATTAAAAATAGAGTTATTTTTTATTTAAAACCTAATAACTCTAGTTTTTTAAAGAGAAAAGTTAGAGATAGAAATCCCAAGAGAGATTTTTGACACAAAATATTTAATATCCATCTACGTGTTGAGAAAATGTAACGTATTCAGAAAATAATATCATTTTAAAAACACTCACTCATCTCTTCATTTGATAAAAGGTTTGACCGGAAGATTGTGGTACCGTAGGCTCGGAAATAGGTCGTGGTGTTCGCTCTAATCGCTACTGCTAATTTTTTTTTCTAGATTTTAAAGATTAAATCTATATGTATCTATAATAGATCTAGCTAATAAAAGTATTTTATAAAATTTTTATAATTTTATTATGATTTTGTTTTCATTGTTTAATATCTAAAACCAAGTATTTCCATGACGTAACTTATTATGATTTATATAGGTTTAAGGATTATGTTTTGTGAAAAGCATAATTTATTCTATTTATGGATTGAGTAGGCACAAGGATGTATGTTATTTTATTTTTATTAATTTTTAATTCATGTGATGAATGGTTGATTGAAACATGATCGTTATTTTAGTTTGCCTTTAAATTAATTGTTATTATTATTATTATTATATTATTTTATTAGAAGTTATTGTATAATCCTGGAAAATATAAGATTTTATTTTATTTGCAAATTATTATAATTGGTGGAGATCAAATCGGAGATAATTTGTTTAACCAAAACTGAAAATAGCTAAGCAGACCACGCACACAACTCACAAATCACTCGTGAGCATGTTAGGAATGCGGCCCACTTGCATGCATGACTTCCTGGCACAATGCATGATTTCCTAGGACGACCCAAGCTGTATTGTGGTGGCCTACTGCACGTATGGCCCATCTCATATGATGGGGTCTAAATGACGTTTTGGGAAGTGAAGTGAGAGCCTGATTGTCAGGCAATAGAATTTGGGTAACAGCCTGATTGTTAGGCAAGAGGATAGGTGAAAGTCTTATTGTAGGCTAGTGATTTTGAGCCTACGAAATGTGACAAGAAGACATGCCCATGTGATGATGACATGAAGATTGCAAGTGAAGGCCCACGTGATGATGACATGAATATGTTTTGCAATTGACTAAGTGCACACATGATGTCTTCTTTTACATTTGTAATTTTTATTTATTTATTTTATTTTTAATAGGAGGGTTTGTAAATTATTTAAATATCCAAGGGGACCGCTTAAATTTCAATTGTGTTTTACTTTTTGCTATTAAATTATAAGTGATTGTCATGCATATAACATGTCATTTAGTTTAAGCAGTACCTACTCATAATAATATAATATGACATGCATACATATATATAAATGACATTTATATTTTTTCTAATATTGTATTAGAAAAGAAGATTAAAATAGTTTTGAAATAATTTAATTGGATTAAATTCAAAAGATAATTTGTGGATAAAATTTTAAGAGTTGAAATTATTATTCCACCATCCTTATTGATTATATATATTTTTTAAAAGAGTTTAAAAATAGGTTGTCATATATAATTATCTTTAATCAATTAAAAAATTAGATTTTATTTATATAGATTATCTTATTAATTAAATTTTTAATTAATTAAGGTTAGTAAAATATGATATTTTTTAAAAATAATGAGTGGGAGAAGGTTATATGACAATATGACCAAAGTCTCCACCACTAGTATAACACCGCTTAATTTAAATGACGCCGAGACGCTTTAATTGCCTCTCCTATGGATGGTGTTCATTTAGATTGTAATGTTGACTTCTAGAGATAGGAAACTCATATGGATTTCAATTTTGACCTTCCCTACGAAGGTATTTATTGGATTAAATCTATGAATCCGATGTATGGGTTACACTCATGAAGATATATTTAATAAGTTCATTATATCTTGACTAAATAATGAAGGTCATTGATAAGTGTGAAAATATGAGATATTTTGAAAGTCTCTATTCAAAGTAAGTTTGTGACTATCCTACGAAGGCACGTTACTTGGAACTTGAATAATCTTGGTATTGTAATTTTGGCCATGCATCATGTTTACTTTACTAAATTTTGATATGATATTTATGCGATGTTTTATTTATTTATTTATTTTAGCAAAATGACCAATCTTATCATCATATACTTGTAAATCAAAACTAAGCTGGCGATAATTTTATCAACTGGAAAAGTAATATGAATATCGCTACTACTCTATGACAACTATAAATTTGTTTTCACGGAGGATTGTCCTCCAAGATTACTACTAATGCAACTCGAACTATTCGGAATATATGATCATCGAGCCAACAATCGTGCTCAATGCTATTCGCTAGTGGGCATGTTTGATCTTAAGAGCTAAACATGAGAATATGGAGACTGCATGTGAGATGATGGAGTCTTTACAATAGATGTCACACCTCGATCAACAATGTGATGAGGCTATAAAAGGTATAATGAATGCTAAGATGAAAAGTGGTACTTTAGTCCCAGCATGTGATTAAAATGGTTAATTACATCATGATGTTGAAATTAATGGGGCTATCCATGGAAGCCACCTATGGGAATGATTTTAGAAACCCTATCCCATGATTTTCTCCAGGTTCAAAAGCAATTATTTTATGAATAAGTTGCAATACAATATGACTCAATTGTTTAATGAACTTTAAAATTTTGAATCTTTATTGAAAAGAGAAAAGTTCAAGTAAATGTTGTTAAAGCCAACATTTTGAAGAGTTACCTCCTTACAAGAGTTACAAGAGGAAAAATAAAACCGAGGAAAAGGAGTCGATAGGGGAGACAAGTTCAAAAGGAACAAGAACAACAATGCCAAGACAACACCAAAAACCAAAAGGAAAATGTTTCCATCATGTATAGATGGGCAATCGGAAGAGAAACTATAAAATTATCTCAGGAGCTCAAGCAAAAGAAAGGTAAATTTGATTTACTTATATCAAGTCTTGTCTAATTGAAGATGATTTGTCATCCGGATAGTTGATTTAGGAGCGACTAACCATGTTCTTTTTACATTGCAGATGCTTAGTTCTTTTGAAGAGCTTGCCGCCTGGAAGTTCATGATGAGGATGGATAATGATTCAATGGTGTCGGCTAAAGCAAGGAGAAGTTAGACTTCTATTTAGGAATAATAAATTTCTTATTTTGAACAATGTTTATTTTATTCTAGGATTTTAGAAATTTGATTTCTATTTCTATTTTATTTGAATAGTTATTTCAAGTTAATTTTAATGGTAATTTAGTTATTATTTCCAAAAATAGTTTGGATATTTGTAATGGATATTTGGATTCTGGTCTTTATATGATAAAACAAAACTTGATTCATTCTTAACAATGAAATGTTTAAAATTGAACAATTGAAAAATAAAAAGTAAAAGATTTCTCATAACAATGAAACATACTGCATCTTAGACTAGGTCATATTAACCTAAACAAGATAGAAAAACTGATTAAGGATGGTCCATTAAGATAACTAAATGTTGGTACTCTACCGTTTGTGAATCTTGTGCGGAAGGTAAAATGACTAAAAGATCTTTTAAAGCAAAAGGTCAAAGAGCCAAAGTACCACTGAGCTAATACATTCAGATGTATGCGATCCTATGAACGTACAAGCAAGAGGTGGCTATGAATATTTTGTCACATTTATTGACGACTATTCAAGGTATGGTTCTGTATAGCTAATGCAAAGGAAATCAAACTTTTGGAAAGTTTAAAGAATTTCATGAAGTTGAAAAACAATTAGGCAAAGTGTGAAAACTCTTCATCGATCGAGGGAGGTGAATATTTTGATAATGAGGTCAAGGATTTTCTAATTGAGCATGGTATCTTGTCCTAGCTCATATACCTAGCACACCACAACAAAATGGTGTTCAGAACGGAGAAATCGAACGCTAGACATGATGAGATCAATGTTTAGTTATTCTTCATTACCTACTTTTTATGAGGATATGCACTTCAAACCGCAATGTATATATTGAATATAGTTCCATCTATGTATGTTCCTAAAACACCTTAGAGTTATAGAATGGGTAAACCTAGTTTGGTCACATTCATATGGGGTGTCTAGCATATATATTGAAAGGAAAGACTGGATAATTGGAACCGTTGAAACTATGCCTATTTGTAGGTTATTCAATGGAACAAGAGGAGGTTTATTTTATAGTCCCAAGAAAAGAAAGTGTTTTATATGAAAATGCTACTTTTCTTGAAAATAAACATACATTTATTATAAACCTCAAAGTAAAGTTTTATAGAGGAGTTACTTTCTCATGAGATCGGACCACATCCACAACCGCTGTTTCCGAAAGCCAAAGTGAGGAGACCACATCTTTGTACATGATGCATTACATTCTTGTCGAGTGGGAAGGTTATTAGACTACTGTCGTATATATAGAGGATGGAATGACCGGTTGTCTGTTATTAAAAATGATTCATTGACATATAAAAATGCAATGGAAGATCCTAACAAAGAAAGATGGTAGAGGTTATGAACCTTGAAATGGAGTCTATGTACTCTAATTCAGTCTAGGAATTAGTAGATCTACCGATGAGGTTAGATCTATAGGATGGAAATGGATCTACAAAAGAAAAGAGGAGTGGATGGGAAAGTATAGACTTTCAAAGTTAGGCTAGTAACAAAAGATTACACCTAAAAGAAAGAGTCGATTATGAAGAGACATTTTCACCTATATCCATGCTTAAATCCATTCGAATACTCTTGTACATTGTAGTATATCTCGATTATGGGATATATCAAATGGATGTCAAGATAGCTTTTTTGAACGACTATCTTGAAGAAAGCATCTACATGGTGCAAACTGTGGTTTTATAAGAGCAAAAAAGTTTGCAAGCTAAATTGATCCATATACTGGATTAAAATAAGCCTCTAGATATTGGAATATAAGATTTGATGAAGCTATTAAATCTTATGGTTTTGATCAAAATATTGATGGGCCTTGTATGTACAAATACATTAAGGATAAGAAGGTGGTCTCTTAGTTTTTATATTGATGATATTCTTATTAGGAATAATGTAGAATTATTGTCAAATTTAAAAATGGCTAGCTAACCAATTCCAAATGAAAGATTTAGGAAAGGCAAGTTATGCTTTGGATGTGATTATTCAAGATTGCAAGAATGTACTATATGCGATATCTCAAGCATTATATATTGATAAGGTATTATAAGATTTGCGATGCAAAACTCCAAGAAAGGTAATTTACCTTCACATCATGGAGTTTTTCTTTCTAAAGAGCAGTGTCAAAAACACCTCAAGAGGAAGAAAATATGAGTCGCACCCTATACGCCGCCAATTGGTAGCCTAATGTATGTCATGTGTATAAGGCCATACATCCGCTATGCAAATGGTATAGTTAGTGCGTTTCCAATCAAACTCGATATGATCACCGGTTATTGTTAAACATATTCTCAAGTATCTTAGGAGAAGGAGAAACTATATGCTTGTATGCTCAAGTATGGATTTGATCCCATTGGTACAATGATTTTGATTTTCAATCGGATAAGGATACACGTAAGCCTACTTACTGATCTATATTCACTCTTTATGGTGGAGTTAGCTCATGTACAAGGTAAGCATATACTGCATTTACTACAGAAGCTGAATATGTAGCTGCTTGTAAAGCTACTAAAGAAGGTGTTTGGCTTTGTAAGTTCCTAATGAATTTTGAAGTAGCTCATATGGATAAACTACTTTACTGCTTTTGTGACAAATGGAGCTATGTATGCGAATTTAAAGAAACCAAGAAGCTGAAAAGAAATCATATAGAATGCAAGTATCATGTGATTAGAGAGATCGTGAATAGAGGCTTATGTTTCAATTTTAAAATTGCATTAGAAAACAACCTTACGACTGCTTACTAAGACATTACCTACAAAAGTTTTGAAGGTCATCTAAAAGGTTTAGAATTGAGGGATATATCTCTTTGCTTTTGACCAAGTGGGAAATTGTTAGGAATAGTGCCCTAAAAGCATATTTATTGTATTTTTTATTTAATAATAAATAAAATAGAAATTGATTTTCATATTCTTTTTAGTATTATTTGTAATACTTTATAAATATCATGAAAATTCCTTGATTATTAATGTGACCTTAAACTTAATATATAAGAGTTATATATGAGGATTAAGTTTAAGGATAATAATCTAAATTAGTTCGTAATTAATAATTAAAGTTTTGGAATCTTTAATTTAACAAAGTTACTAAAACGGTCCATTACCACCTGAGAATGGAAATTTGATCCTGATCATAATGTAGTGACATTTAATGAGGTAATTTCTATATAATAAGATTATATAGACTAGACCAAATAAATATTAATTCTTTATAATATCCATTAAGCATGAGAATTTATATTTGTCATTATGATGATGATATATAGAACGATCTCAACTCCGAGTATTTAATGGACTCTATTTGTGACGTTATACTTTTGATTTACTTGAAAAGGTTTATTACTAATGATAAACTATACTCTTGTATTTTGGAAACATGATGAAGTGAATAGCTGGGAATGATAGTACAGATATGAAATCCATTCCTTCAATAAGTCGGTAATAGTTTTTTGAGTGACAATTCGTGTTTTGAATAATGTAGTCAATTCATGATATGGATGAATTTATTATTTATTATAGAATTGTTGGTACTTTAGAATAAAAATGTAATTAGAGGTTAATGGATTTTGGTCTTAGCTCTAATTATGAACTAATTATGGAGGATTGATCTATATTGAAAGGATTATATCAATGGACTATTCAATGCTTATTTTGGGTAAATTAATCTATAATTTCAAAAGTAGTTTTAATTTTTAGTGGAGTAATATTGAATTAATAAATTAGATATATTAATTAAAGAGTTTAATTAATTATCAAATTTATTAGAGTTTGAAATTATAAATCCATAGGTCCCTTGTTATCTCTATAAATACTTGTATTGAACATCCTGAATGTAAACAATTAATTTAAAATTATTGAATTTTAAATTTATTATTAATGTAATACGTAAAATATATTTTTTGAATTATGTGTTGTCGTTACAAATATTGTAAGTTAATTAATTATAATTAATTATGCAATTAAATAATATGATTATTTAATTATGATTAAAATATATGTATTATATATGGATATAATACATATATACTTAACGTGTGTTATATATATAGATATAAAATATATATATGTTCTAAATGGTTATAATATATATAAATAAAGTGTTATCTAGTGTCAACTATATATATAATTATTTAACTGTTAAATAATTAATTAGTAAACATATTTTGCTTGATAGTATTTGTTATTGTTTATATATTACTTCCTAATTAGATTAGTTATCTGATATATATATTTAGATATATATATATATATATATATAATTATTAGATAATTAATTAGAATTGAAAATTAAGTTACTTTTTATTTGGAAACCTAATAATTGTAGTTTTTAAAGGACGCTCTCATGAGAAAAACTCAGAGAGATTTTTCACAAAAATTTAATACACTTTATCTCATATATGGAAAAACAGAGCTATTCAAAAAATAATACTATTCTTAAAGACACTTACTCACTGCTCATTTGGTGAGGCTTGAGGAAAATTATGGTACCGTAGGTTTGGGAAATAGATCACGTGTTCATTTTAATCGTTATTTTGGTAATTTTTCCTTCTAACTATTAAAGATTAAATCTATATGTATCTATAATAAATCAAGCTAATAAAAATATTTTCTAAAATTTTTGAAATTTTATTATAATTTTGTTCCGATGTTCTAATCTCTAAAACCAACACTCACATCCTTACTAAGCCCTTGACAAGTAATGTTTCAATCTCTTCGGTCCAAGATTATTGTTTCCGATGGAACCACCATTCAGGGCATATCAAGCAATCACAACTTGCCATGCTACACCGACTTATGTTACTTTCTCATATTTTATTCTTTAATTTTTGATTTTATCCTCTGTAATATTTTATTTAATTTATTTACCATGTATAGCTTGTATAGATATTATATATTAATATGAGTTTTTATTCATCCACATCACATCAAAACTCTATAATTATAAGATCAATTTATATCACTCATTTTAATCAACTATGTGGAACTCGTGAAATAATTGCTATTTTTGACATTTTGTTATTCAAATATGATTGAGAGTATATGAGTTGCTAACTGCTTGTCCATGAAAATCATTTGCAAATTAATGTCTTTTGGTTGGGTTTTATATGCTTTAATCTCGTCAATGCTCTCTCTCTCGTTCCTCTATGTTATGCGTGTTTATTATGATTAACAAGAAAAACAACTGCTCAAAAATAATTATTTTTGGAGGAGATAAAATAGTCATTAAATATGAACTTCAAATTTCTAACGGCTCGTTAGGGCCTGCACGACACAAGGCAAAATTGGACTGCACTCTTATTTTAAATTTTAAAATAGTACTGAGAAGTTAGATATACATTTATTATAACCCTACGTCCCAAAAATGTAAAATTACCTTCTTGGACGGTAAATGAATTTGTTAATTACAAAAATAAAAATATGTATAAAATTATCTTCCTGGACGGTTTCTGCTAAAACCAGCCTCTAAGGTGTAAGCCTTTTTACACGATTTACGACAGAAACTGTCCTCGAAAATAAATATTACATAAAAAATATCATGTTTAAAATTTTAAAAATATAACTAAAAAACTACCTTAACACAAAAATCATTCTCTAAGGCGGATAGCTATGCAATGAACCAACCTCTAACGCGTAACTTAATTAAAAATTATAAAAAACAAAAAACTATCTTTCTTGACCGTAGTCTATAGTGTAATTAATGAATAAAAATACTTTCTGAAATTTTGATGTGAAAATTTAAAAATAAAGATAATTACCTTCTAGACGGTTAGGACTAAAACCGCTCTACAGAGTGAACATTAATTAAAAATACAGAGTGTAATATTTATAAAAAATAAAATAGATGTCTGGACGGTTAAGACAAACACCGTCCACTTATTTCTATAATTCTATTCCTGCAACTTATTTTTATTCCTCTCTCTCTTTCTCTCTCCTTTCCATTGTTTTTTTTTCTTTATTTGGTTCTGACAAAAGATAAAAAGATGAATTATTTTTCTTTTATTTGGTTATGACAAAAGATCAGAAGCTGAATTATTACATCGTTTAAAATGGTGACAATGAAAAAAGAAAAGAAAAAAGCTCTCCTTTCTTTTTTCCTTTTTAGAAAAAAGCTCTTTTGGTGAAAAAAACGAAAAAAGAAAAGCTTTCCTCACTTTTTTTCCTTTTTAGAAAAAGCTCTTTTGGTGAAAAAGAAAGAAAGAAAACTTTCTTGATGACGATGAACAAAAACTAAACAGGTACATGGTGAGAAAAGGGTCATCTCCTTTTTCTTTTAATGCGGAGAAAAGCTACAGAAATTGTCACAAGTATATGATGCAGTCCTTAATGAGGGTAGTGAGCGGTGTCTCTTAAACTATTGAATCTTATTATTATTATTATTTTTATTATGTGTACTTTAACTCTCCTTATATAGATAAGGCTAGGTTTTACTTGTATAAGTAGGAATTATCATATTATTATTTTTATAATCTAAAACTGTCAAATCTTATTATTATTTTTTGTACTGTAACATCATCACCTTATATAGATCAAGGTTAGGTATTTTAGAAGAAACTCATGGTCATTTTCGATTCATACTTAGAATTACGAACTTTAATTTTTCTGTTTGAACCTATAAAACAATTAATACATTATAGCGCCCTATGTTTTGTTCGATTTTTTAGAATGTCTACGTATTAAGAAAAAGTAGAGTATATGAAATATATCTAATTTTTTAATGGAGGTTATTAATTATCAAATAAATTAATTTTCTTTTCTTTTCTTTATTTTTTTATTTTTTTATTTTCAATGTAGACAATACATGCCACCGCCAACTATGCTTTAATATATATAACCAAATTATGTTTGAGATCCCAAATTATATTGTATTTACTCTAGGATTGTCATATCACCAAATTGATTTTTAATATTATTCAAATAATTATATATTGATTTGGAAGAAAAATTTTTGGACATCTGACATCTTAATTCTCTATAGGTTCCTGTCATGATCATTGTGTTTTCTAGACAAAACTTTTATGAAAGGCATTTTCCATGCGTGTCTATTAACAACTCCTAATTAACGAGAGGACGATATTGTGGTTCCTCTGTTGGTTTCAATTATTAAATAAACGACTGTAGGTCCTTGTAAATTCTGTGAATTCGAAAGGCAATAAAACGAGTCTACCTTAACTAAGAAAAACCCACATCCCTGCTATTCAAGCAAATGGAAAACAAGCAAGTTCCACATGGTCGTCCTCCTCGTGTTCTCCTATTTCCTTTCCCTGACCAAGGACATGTTCAGCCCTTTCTCAATCTAGCTGAGTTTCTTAGCTTAGCAGGCGTCCATGTCACTTTCCTCAGCACACATTTCATTCATGATCGCCTCCTTCTCCACTCCAACGTTCAATCTCACTTCGAAACCTACACTGAGTTTTGTCTGGAAGACCATCTCTGATGGCCTTCCAGACAACTACCCTCGTTTGGGAGAAAAAGGTTTGAATTCTTCAAATCATTGCATAGTAACCGGAAACTTCTCAAAGACATGTTGGCTTCTGGAGAACTCGGTTCGATCTGAGCCCTTCAGTCACTTGCATTATTGCCGACGGAGTGCTGGCTGAGTTTACTAATAACATTGCTACAGAGCTTCAAATCCCAATCATTTTTCTCAAACTAGCAGTGCTTGCTCTTTGTGGGCTAGTTTTTCAATTCCTAATCTTATTGAAAATGGAGAGCCCCTATTAGAGGTACTAAATATTCCTCACGAACTAAAAGAATATTCGTTTAATCTTTATATTCCCTTTTAAAGTAAATTTCCCTAGTTATAAATGTAACTAAAGTACAGATAGTTTTATTGTTCTTTAATATAATGCAGATACAAGGGCCAAGTGAATTCGTACTATCTTCTCTCTGTTAAGGAATATTACAATAGAATGTTTGGATACTATTATTGCCTTTTATTATAACGGTTATGGTTGTGCTGCTAACTATAACATGTAAGTTAGTTTTAACTCATTTAGCTTGCTAGTTTGTGGACTTTTGGAGGCTCACTTTAACAGAAACCAACAAATTTACTTGACATAAAATATTAGGATAAAATTTCGAGATTTGACTATTTGAAATTTAAGTAAAATTGTTTTAAATGTGTAATTCATTTTGAAAATAAAATAGAATAAGTTGAAAACTAACATATATATCTCACTTACAGTATGTTGCATTAACAATATTTTTATTTATTTTATTTTTATGTCAAAAAGAGAAAAGAAGAATTAGAAAACGAAGAATATCCTTTTAGTTCGTTTGAAGTCTAAAACTTGATCAGATGACGTACGATTATCAATTTATCTGAAATGTACTGAAACAGGAATAAAAACAAACTTTCTAAATTTAAAAAAAAAAATGTACTAAAATGAATGAAAATTTTTTCATTAAAGCAATTAAGACTTACTAATAAAATGTATTGAAGGAAAAGAAGACATGAATAAGTGGTAAATGGTGTCCCCGGCATGGAAGGCATATTACGGTTCCGAGACCTCCCAAGTTTCTGCCGAGTGACTGATGTAAGACATCCAAATCTTCAAGGCGCTACACGAGCGAACCAAAAATGCACTCAAGGCCAAGGACTCATACTCAACACATTTGAAGAGCTAGAAGAACCAATACTTTCTCACCTGCGAACTCATTGTTCAAATATCTATCCCATTGGCCCTACGCACACCCACCTCAAACTTAAGCTTGCCAAGAAAGAAGTGTCATCACCATCTTCGAACAGTATATTTGAAACAGACAAAACTGTATCACTTGGCTAGACTCTCAACCATTAAAATCTGTAATGTACGTCAGCATTGGTAGTGTTGCAATTATGACCAGGGATGAACTCGTGGAATTTTGGTATGGTTTGGTGAACAGCAGGAAGAGGTTTCTGTGGGTTATACGGCCGGATTTATATAAAGAAGCGGAAGACGGTAAGAATGTTCCGGAGGAACTATTAGAAGAGACAAAGAAGAGGGGTTACGTGGTAGGGTGGGCACCGCAAGAGGAGGTCCTTGAGCACCCAGCAGTCGGAGGGTTTTTGACACACAGTGGTTGGAATTCAACAATGGAGAGTCTAGTGGCTGGTGTGCCTATGATTTGCTGGCCTCGCCAGGCTGATCAGCCGGTGAATAGCAGGTACGTGAGTGAGGTGTGGAAGATTGGGTTGGATATGAATGATGTTAGTGATAGAAAAGTTGTGGAAAAATGGTAAATGATGTTATGGTGGAGAGAAAAGAAGAGCTTGTGAATGCAGCTGATGAGATGAGAAAATTGGCATAAAAAGTGTTAGTGAAGGTGGTTCATCGTACTGTAATTTGAACCGTTTGATTGACGATATTTACAAGATTAATGAGCAGCCATCCATCCATGCTGTCGGAGATCATTGAATACTTAATTAATCAAACATTCTCTCCGCATTTGCTAGCTTTATTGTTTATGTCTTGGTCTTTGTTTAAGGATGTGCTCAATCATATCCGAGCATTTTAATTTGAATAAATGAATAAATACTTGTTATTTTATATGTATCTATCTAACTACAAGATTTCAAGAGTATGTGTAACACACCTAACCAAGTCCCTTAGGTCGAACAAGGTTAGAGTGGCTATCAAAACTTAACTTGCGGCAATTATGGAAAATTTAAAACTTATTCAATCATATATATTGATCAAAGCTCATACTTAGACCGCTATTAAATGTTTAAATAATTATTATAAAATATTATAGTAACTAATTAAATACTTAACTTCCAACATAATTATAAAAATATTAATAAGTTAATTCAAAGGATTATAACCATTCTTCAACACACGCCCAACCACATTAAAACACTTCAATTTAATTAGGAAAATAGTTCTCTTGAAAACGAAATAAAAATAATATCACCAATAGGTAGACAACTTTATTGCTTTATTTAGATACCCTCGTGGAAACTCCTCTCGAGATACCATGTGTCTACCATCCCCACAAGTTCAACAATCACAATAATCTAAGTGTTTTACCGAGAAAAAGAAAATAATAAAACGTGAGTTTACAAAACTCAATAGGCTTCCCAAAACCAAGCAAAACATCAATAACAAACATATAACTTCACATGCCAATAAAGATCACAATATCAAACTAGTAATAAACTTGTTTAAACATGAACGCCTTACTTACTTAAAGATTCATGACATTTCATAGCTCATCACAACTTAACATATTCAAAGAGCTTATAATGCATGCATGATTCATGAGCTTATCACAAAATGGTTGGATTTCTAAACAAATTCTCAAAGGGGTGTATGCATCTCAATCCCACTTATAGCATAACACCATAAGCATTTTAGTCTTGCTTATAGTTTATATGGTTTGTCATGATCAAACCCCAAAACTTATATAGCGCTTCCAAAATACCAACCAAATGTAATGTACCGCTCATAGCCCGTCGTACATTATTGTGCATATGCATGTATTTACTAATTTTGGACCAAATAAACATGCATAGATCACATACATATCATATTCATCAAATTCACATTGTTATGACAATAACCTCAAAACTTCCAAGACATGCTAACCAACATTCACATATGGAAAAATACACCACAGTTGTATTGTAAAATTCACTATAAATTCAATTTTTATCTAAATCACATTATTCAAAAGCATTAGAATCTATTAGATGTCTTGATATACCATAATTTTCTCATAAATTTCAAAAATAAGTAAATATTCAATATTTACTATCTAATATGAGTTGTCACACAAATTCTACAGTGAACCAGAGACGATCAAACATTTTTAATAAATTCTAAAAAAATCCTTTTCTGTCAAAACCAGCGGCAATATAACCATAACAAGTAAAGGTAGCTGTATAAATTATTTCATTCCAATCCAAGCAAAGAAACTAAACACACTCATCAGAAAACCATAACTATCTCAGCATTCCAGCAGTCATGTCTTAAATTTCAAAAATCCATAACTTACTCATAACAGAACGAAAATAGAAATTTCAATCGAGAATGTTCAAAATCTCTTAAGTCAAAACTGTAAAAGTTTCAAAAAAAAAATCCATATACCCTACGAAATTATACAGAAAACACCCTTTGGTCATAATTTTCCAGATTGACAGTATGAGTTTCGAAAAATTATAACTATTTCTACAAAAATCTGATTGAGGCGAAACGAGAAGGAGAATATTTGTAGAGGATAGACCTAATGGCGAAAAATATATACAAAAACATTAAACATATATTGGTGTTTCAAAATCCATCAAACTCATCAAATAGTGTATGAATCGTAAATCTCTTCTTAATAATAAAAATAGAAATAAACATAAATAATATATATATATATATAAATCATCTAGAAAATCATCAAACAAAAAGATGGTTTAGGAAAAAAAACTACCTTAATCTCTGAGCTCCTCAACAAACCAAAAGTTCCACGTCAAAACCAAAATGAACCAAAACGCCTTTTGAATAAAAAGAATGAGAGGAGGAAGAATTGATAATTGAAAATGTTACAGAGAAAAACGAAAATGTGGGAAAAAGAACCTGTCTTAAGTTTTATATTGCCTTTAAATAGACAGCTAGTGGTTTAATTCATAATTAATAAAATAAATACACATAAATAGCACTTTCCTAAAATCCATAATCAATCAGTCATAAATACCAAAAATCAAATTCTCATTGCATACAGTATTTGTAGAGAATTTATTTAGTAATAAATCAAAATATTAAAACCACTTAATGGCAAATTTAATGCCATTAGGGTTTGAAATCCTATCAATGCTGAGGTCCCACAACTATCTACCTTTTAAAAGAATTTCATCCTCAAATTAAAAGAAAAAGACATACAATAAAAACTTAAACATAATTTGATTTCTAAACAAACAAAAGCTCACATTAGTTGTCAAACAAATGAGGATATTTAACCTCATCTTCTTCGCTCCCTGTGTCGCTCCTTAATGAGTGATTCTTCCAAAGTACTTTCACAAATAGGATATTCTTTCTTCAAGTACTTTTCCTCATGACCTAAAATTTTCTCAGTCGCTCCTCATAGGTTAAGTCTTCGGAATCTCCAACGGATCATAAATGAGCACGCCGCGAAGGATCAATACATACTTTCTCAAGATTGAACGCGGAACACGTTATGAACACTTAGAGATCGGGAGATAAGGCCAAATGATAAGCCACATCACCAACTCTCTCAAGATTTCAAAAGGTCCATGTAGCATGGACTTAATTTTCCCTCTTCCCCAACCTCATTATCCCTTTCATGGGTGCTATTTTAGGAACACTTTATCTCCAACCGTAAACTCCATCTCCTTTTGTCTGTTGTCGATAGCTTTTTGTCGGTCTTGAGCAGTTTTAATCCTTTCTCTAATCCTTGAAACCACCTCGGGTTTGTTGTAGAATTTCAGGTCCAACAAGCTTCCGCTTCACTTCATCCCAATGTATGGGATCTACACTTTCTCCCAAATAATGCCTCGTAGGTGCCATGCCAATAGTTGCTTGAAAACTATTGTTGTACGTGAACTCCACAATGGTAAATGAGCTTCCCAATAGTGGCTTTCAACATACAAGCTCTCAAAGATGTCCTTCAATGTTTGTATAATCCTCTCGGATCGCCCATCCGCTGTGGATGAAGTCCGTTGAACTTCAGCTTTGTTCTATAGCTCCATAAACTTTTCTAAAATATCGATATAAAACGGGATCTCTATCTGATACAATAAATATAGGCACTCCATGCAGCCTCACGATCTCATTAACGTAGAGTCGAGCCATTGATCTAACGAGTATCTCGCCTTTATGGGTAGAAAATGGGCGAATTTGCAAGTCTATCCACTATTACCCACACAAAGATTTAACCCTTGCAAGGTTTGAGGTAATCCAACCACGAAGTCCATGGTAATGTGCCCCACTTCCATATATAGAATCATCAATGGTTTTAACAAACCCGATAGTCTTTGGTGTTCCGCCTTGACTTGTTGACAAGTTAAGCATTGCTCTCAACAAATTGAACAACTTCGCATGTTTGTCCACCAAAATGTGCATTTCAAGTCTCTAAACATCTTCGCTTTTAAGATGAACAGAGTATGGAGTGCAATGAGCTTACCATAATTTCATTCTTCGCCCACGATCATTAGGTATGCAAAGACGATCTCTCAATCTTAAAGTACCATTACCACAAATGTTGAAATCCGCCTTCCCTCGAAAGTACTTCATTTCTTATCCTTAGCAAGTTAGAATCTTGTCGTTGTGCTTTGATTCTTTCGATGATAATAGGTTGCACCTGAGAGTAGCTAAAGTGGTCGAATGTTGTCCAATCGACTACCCAATGTCTAGCTTCCTTAAATCTTCTAATATCTATCTTTACTTTATAAGGTTGGCACTAAAACCAACATACTTCCTACTTAATGCATTAACGTAGTTTGCTTTTCCCGGATGGTAGTCAATCATACAATCATAATCCTTAACCAATTCCAACCATCTTCTTTTCTCATATTCAAATCTTTTTATGTAAAGAAATACTTCAAACTCTTATGGTTCTAAAAGTTTCGTGATTTCACTCCATAAAGATAATGCCTCCAAATTTTCAATGCAAAACTACAGCTGCAAGTTCCAAGTCATGTGGGTAGTTTCTTTCATACGACTTCAATTGTCGGATGCATAAGCTATCACCTTTCCTTCTCAGATCAACACACATCCAATATACCTCTAAGCGCCACTATAAATAGTGAACTCTCATGCTCGCTTGGTATGGTTAGCACAGGTGTAATAATTAATCTTTTCTTAAGTTCTTGAAAACTCTTCTCACAAGCTTCGCACCAAATGAACTTAATATCTTTCTTTGTCAACTCCGCCAAAAGAAGTCGATCTTCAAGAATCCTTGAATGAATTTTTTCGATTGAATAAGCTAAACAAGAAAACTTACTTCTCCAATATTGGTCTGGCTGCCTTCCAATTTTGAACCGCAAAGAACCTTATTCGGGTCGACTTCTATTTCCTTTTAGAAACCACATGACCAAGAAAGGATATAGTTTCTAACCAAAATTCACACTTGAACTTTGTAAACAATCTCTAAGTTCTCTAAGACGGATTCCAAGTGTTGTACATGTTCTTCTTCATTCTTAGAGTATATTAGGATGTCGCCGATGAAAACTATCACGGACTTATCCAAATAGTCCTTAAATACCCTATTCATGAGATCCATGAAAGCGCAGGACATTCGCCAATCCAAATTGCATTACTAAGAACTCGTGAAGGGCTATACCTTTGTCCAATGCACTCTTAGGTATATCTCCTTCCTTTATCCCTCACTGATGATACCTGATCAAGATCTATCCTCGAAAATACTGAGCTCCTCAGAATCGGGTCAAATAGATCCTCAACCGCGGTAGTGATACTTGTTCTTCATCGCTACACGATCGAGTTCTCGATAGTCGATACACATTCGCATCGGCCATCCTTCTTTTCACGAACAAACAGGTTCTCCCATGGTGATACACTTGGTCAATAAAACCCTTATCCAAGAGGATCTTGTAATTGCCGCTTAAGTTCCTTCAGTCTGCTGGTGCCATTCTATGTGGATTCGCTTCCATGGGTACTTAGATCTTCCAAAATACGCCTTCAAAATCTCAACAACCTTTACGCCCCATGAGCATTGGTATCTGCCTGCTAGTATCCACCACACTTGCCAAATAAGCTTGACATCCTTTCTTTACACTTCTCATAGCTTGAAGTAAATAACACACGGGTGATTTGGATTTTACTCTTTCAGCGGTCACAGCCACCTCCAAAGTAAAGATGATCTCATGCTTTACAATCAATATTAACTCCATGCATGGACATCCAATCCATGCCAAACATGACATCAAAGTCATTCATATCAAGAATAATTAAATCAACTAACAAGGTTTTGCCTTTAAACACAACCTTGCATGACTTTAACATATCACAAGCACACATTATAGTTCCAGGTGTGTAAACACATAATTCAAAATCAATTTCTTGGATTTCACATAAAGATTTTCAGCAAACTTCTAGACACAAAAGTATATGCCGATCCAAAATCAAACAAAACATACGATCATGATCGATACCGAAAGTGTACCGCCACCACATTCGGATCGCATACCATCTCTTTGTCATTGCATAAACTCTTCCTTGAGTCTTATTATCCTCCTTCCTCAACTCTCGGTAGTTAACAAATCGGTGCCCGCTTTACCACGCTTAAAGCAAGCTCTCTGCTTTTCGAGACAGCATTCTCCACCATGCTTTTTCTCATGCAGTAGCATACCGTAAACTCTCTTTTACTTCTTCCATTCGAAGCCTATTATCGTGATCTTTCCTCCAAATTTTCGCTTATTGTAATGATTGTAATGATTCCAAGGTTTGCTCCCGTGAGTTAGAGCCTTCGCTGAGAGTTTTCCTTCCAAAGACTCGACATTGGCTATTATTTGTGCTCACGCAACACCTCATTGTAGGTTGGCAAAGAAGGCTACTACAAGATCAAGAGGTGTTCATTTAAACTATTTTCAAATCGAGGCTTCCTCCTCGCTTTCCACCAACCTAGGAGCAAACCTACATAACTCCTCAAACTTCCTATCGCACTCAACTAGAGTCTTATTACCTTGTTTTAAGTTCTAAACTAGTCTCCTTAGCATTTTGAAGACTTATAGGGAAATACTTGTCATTAAAAGTTCTTTGAACCCGACCCATGTCATAGGGTTTTTACTACAGATGCTCTCGCCGCTGATTCCCACCAATGCATTGCGCCTCCTCAACATATGAGATGCGCATCACCTTTTGAGTTTGCAGTTATAAACTCGAATGCCGCCTCGCTCCCTAATCCAAGAGTCCGCTGCGGATCGGGTTTGTTGATCCCGAGAAAGTAGGGTCGCTGACGCCTAAACCTCCTCCACCACGCCGCAATCTCATCTCGTCCATTTGCAAAGCCCATGTTAGTCGCTAAAGCTTGCAGCATGTACTTGAGCCGTTTCATTAACGCCGTGGATTTGTTCGTTAGTAGCCTCATTTCTTGCACTAACCATTCTTACTACACATAAGTCACAAGCAATTTTAATAAAACTTCAAGGAAGATGATAAACCAAAACTTCAAGTCCTAAAAATGTACCAAACACTTGCATTTAATTTAATTATACAAAAAGAAACCAAACATTTAACATATCATCATAGAACATAAAAGTTTCCACATAATCCATACTAAAAGTGAGTAATTCCAAACCAAAATTCAAATATAACAAAACATAAACCAAAGTCATAATGTAGCATAACCCTGCTCAATTGTTTCATTTAACCCATAAACAAAACAAAACTAAACGCTTTAACTCCTTTTGAAGTTTCTTATTTGTGAATCCGTCCCCATCTCCTCAATCACCAACTCAGAGGTTTAACAACCACTTTGCTAGCAAATGGAAGATCTTGTTCTTTGTTGCGTGATCTAGGCCTAATTGGCCTCGAACGAATCACATTTCCTTCCGCTTGATACTTCCAAATTCTTCAAAATATCTCTTGACTCGGGAATCCTCAATCATTTCATTCTCTTGTTGAACCTCCGCCTTTCTAATATTTGGTTCCTCCCAATTTCGATTTCCTCATCTATTGTTCACTCTCTCTTTCAGATACTCCTCCGGATCCTCTTCCCGATCCTCCTCTCGATCCTCATGACAATAGGATTTTCTTTTCTACCCTTTGAAGCATATTCAGCTTATTTCGCTATGGTACCTCCAAAGTCCAAGGTTTCTCAAGCATTACCCTTGATACTTTCATTTCCTGAGTCGACATTCTTTTCCTACTAATACCATTTAATAACGATTCAAACAGTAAGTCAAAAATAAACAATTAAGTTTTCTAATCATACCTTGTGGTTCCGTGACCTTGTAAGGTTTCGAGGTTTCCTAGTGGTACTTTTAAATTTTCCAAATTCAATAATTTTAAATTATTTCAAATTATACTTGTATAATCAAATACAAAGATATTTAATCAAAATACAAATATTTGTACATCAAAGTTTCCCACATAGTTCATAACCATGCTATGATACAAAAATCAGTAACACACCCTAACCAAGTCCCTTAGGCCTAACAAGGTTGAAAGTGGCTACTAAAACTTAACTTTCGTAAATTGCTAAAATTTAAAACTTATTCAATCATATATGTATGATACCAAAGCTCATACTTAGACTGCTATTAAATGCTTAAATAATTATCACAAAATATTATAGTAACTAATTAAATACTTAACTTCCAACATAATTATTAAAATATTAATAAGTTAATTCAAAGGATTATAACCATTCTTCAAAACACGCCCAACCACATTAAAACACTTCAATTTAATTAGGCAAATAGTTCTCATTGAAAACTAAATAAAAATAATATCACCAATAGGTAGACAACTTTATTGCTTTATTTAGATACCTCAGGAACCTCCTCTCTCGCTACCATGTAGTACTACCATCCTCACAAGTTCAACAATCACAATGATCTAAGTGTGCTTACCCGAGAAAAAGAAAATAATAAAAACGCGGAGTTTACAAAACTCAATAGGCTTTCCCAAAACCAAGCAAAACATCAATAACAAACATATAACTTCACATGCCAATAACGATCACAATATCAAACTAGTCATAAACTTACTTAAACATGAACGCCTTACTTACTTAAAGATTCATGACATTTCATAGCTCATCACAACTTAACATATTCAAAGAGCTTATAATGCATGCATGATTCATGAGCTTATCACAAAATGGTTGGATTTCTAAACAAATTCTCAAAGGGTGCATGCATCTCAATCTCACTTATAGCATAACACCGTAAGCATTTCAGCCTTACTTATAGCTTACATGGTTTGTCATGATCAAACCCCAAAACTTATATAGCGCCTCCAAAATACCAAACCTAATGTAATGTATCGCTCATAGCCCGTCAGACATTATTGTGCTGTATGCATGTATTTACTAATTTTTGACCAAATAAACATGTATAGATCACATACATGTCGATTCATCAAATCACATTGTTATGACAATAACCTCAAAACTTCCAAGACATGCTAACCAACATTCACATATAAAAAATGCACCACAACTGTATTGTAAAATTCACTATAAATTCAATTCTTATCTAAATCACATGATTCAAAAAGCATTAGAATCTATTAGATGTCTTGATATACCATAATTTTCTCATAAATTTCAAAAATAAGTAAATATTCAATATCTACTATCTAATATGAGCTGTCATACAAATTCTACAAAGGAACTAGACGATCAAACATTTTTGATAAATTTCACAAAAATCCTTTTCTGCCAAAACTAGTGGCAATATAACCATAACAAGTAAAGGCACCTGTATAAATTCTTTCATTCCAATCCAAGCAAAGAAACCAAACACGCTCATCGAAAACCATAATCGCTGCAAAGATTCCAACAAGAATGTCTTAAATTTAAAAATCCATAACTTACCTAACAGTAACAAAAAAATAGAATTTCAATTTGAGAATGTTCATAAATCTCTTGAGTCAAAACTGTAAAATGTTCAAAGAAAAATAAATCCATATGCTCCACTAAATTATACGTAAAACACCCATTTTCCGTGATTGACAAGATGAGCTTCAAAAATTATAACTATTTCTATAAAAATTCAATGTGGGCTTAAACGAAAAGGAGAATATTCAGTAGAGGATGGATCTAATGACGAAAAAATATATACAAAAATATTAAACATATATTGGTGTTTTGAAAATCCAGCAAACTCATTAAATAGTGTATAAATCGTAAATCTTTATTAATAATAAAAATAAAAATAAACATAAATAATAATATATATATATAAATCATCAAACAAAAGATGGTTTAAGAAAAAAACCTACCTTAATCTCGAGCTCCTCAACATCCAAAAAGTTCTTCACGTAAAACCAAAATGAACCAAAACTCCTTTTGAAGAAAAGAATGAGAGGAGGAAGAATTGATAATTGAAAATGTTATGAGAAAAGAACGTAGACAGGGAAAAAGAACCTGTCTTAAGTTTATATACCGCCTTTAAATAGACAGCTTTTGTGGTTTTGTTATTAATTACGAAATTAATAAAATAAATACACATAAATAACACTTTCCTAAAATCCATAGTCAATCATTATAATATATAAATCAAATTCTCATTGCATACTATATTTGCAGAGAATTTATTTAGTAATAAATCAAAATATTAAAACCACTTAATGGCAAATTTAATGCCATTAAGGTTTGAAACCCTAATGCATGTTCGAGAGGTCCCACAAGATGTGTACTTTTTCAATCTATTGTCGCCATGTGGATGAAACTATAATTCCTACCTTTGTGATTTAGCCACAAACCAATTATATAGCTGAATGTCTTTTTTCGTAATTATAACATAATAAGTTAAAAAAAACGTTCGTGACTCGCTCGCGACTGAATAACCGTAGTAAAATGTCAAGAGTGACGAAATTTTTTTTTATAACTAAACAGTCACATTTTGTTATGAGTGACCTGTCTTAATTAAAATTATGACGCTTAGTTACTTAAATAATATAAACAAATTATGATTTGTTTATGACAAAATAACATGTTCAGAATTGATAACAATTAATTGTTTTCGGTTTAGTCACGAAATTAATCATTCACAAACATATCTCGTACCTGAAACTCTCCCACAAATACAAAATTCGTAGCTAAAATTAAGCAACGAATGCAAATTTCATAACTAAAATTTAACTGTGAAGATAAATTTTAGCTACGCAAATTTCATAACTAAAATTTAACTATGAATATAAATTTCATAGCTAAAATTTTTAACTCATGTATAACACAGTTGATAATTTAGATGAGATTATATGATGATTGTATTCATATATGATATATAACGCCCTTTTCACTGGGCTCCTCCAAGGTTTAATGCCTCCACTGGCTCCCTGCCCCTTCCAATCGATATTGTTCCCAATTTAACCACTTGTAGTGATCTTATTCTGTAGTATATTCCATTTAATTGATTTTTACATTACTTTTCCTATAAATATTAATAATGAGTTTTATTTTGTGATGGTGGTAAGGAAACAAAATAATTTATGGAAAGTAAACATTTTTCCTATATTTTAAATTATAATTATTTTATGGATTATCAGGATATCAAACGGGTATTTTCATGGATTTTGATATGCATGTCATGTGTGATCCGGACACATTGATATTTTAGATGAGATTATATGGTGATTCTATTCACATATGATATATAATGCCCTCCACCGGCTCCCCAGGTTTAATGCCTCCACTGGCCCAAATATTATCCCTAATTTAACCATCTCATGTCAAATGGTATAGTGGTTCTATCGACTTCTCGTGGGTCAACCATCCCGAGATTGCTTCCACTGTGAGCATCGCTTAACTTTGAAGTTCTTACTAACTCTCGAAGTAAATAAAAAGACCCTGGTTGTTATGGAAGTGGACCCTCTTCCTATTAAACCTTTCTTCGAGGACTCAGCGATACTGGGACGGGACACTAAGTATTTGACAGCATCTTCCATCGCACCCACTTACTTGTGTCGCCACATTATATGTGTTTGATCTATCTCGTTATATTGGGACTCCAAGGGTAGTATGATGGACCACCCTTCCCCGTGATTTTAGATAAATGAATCAAGGCGACGTAGATTTTCATTATCGAGTAAATTGTGTAAATATGTTGTTTTGATTTCCAATTTTACTACTATTGTTATTACATATATGATTATTATTATTATTTTATGAATAATATTTTATTAATCTACTCACCAAGTTAGTCTCATTAGTTTTATTTTATTTTATTTTAATATTATTAGTGGAACCTCACTATCTACAATTGGATTCCACACTCGCATCACATACACTTCCTCTTCATCTTCATGTCCTCCTTACCTTATTTTCAATGTATTGTTATTTTCTTTTGTTTCAATCAAGTATTGTATTTTATTTATTTTGAAAACTTATAGTTCGCTTCGTAAAATAATCCAAGTTGGTAAAGACTTTGATATTGGTTGAGTTTGACTTATTTTACTAAAATTATGTCTTATTTGAAAATCTTATATCATGCAAAGTTTGATGACATTTGTTATGGTCACCGGATATGGTTGAATTTGTTATCTTATACGTGTAAATGGGTTACTCCTACTTTTGAGGAGGTTATGCCAAAATTTCTCTAAAATTTGGGTAGAATTTCTAAATAAGACTCATCCTTGGTACACCCTGCCACCTTGGTATCAAAGTATTAGGTTTTATTTCATGGACCTCGCATATGGTCTGTAAACATCTTTGGATTATACTAAAAGTTTTTTCTTGTCTTTTATCTAAATTTTCATAATTTTCTAAGTGGTTGATATTCTAAATCATAATCTTTTCTTTCTTTCCTTCCATATAGCTTGGTGATGCCTACCAATATGGACGCAAAGAGACCACCAACCCATCTAGGTCACTACCAATGATGCTGGGCCAAGATTAGGTAATGATGTGCTAAGCATCTCTGGGGAAGTCTGAATATGTGTGCTTAACCTAGACCTTCGTTAAGTAGAGAACTATGAATATGCCACCATTTTCAATGGCATCATTGATTGTGGATATGCTATTTTGGTTGTCGATTGAGAAGGTTCGAGAAGAAGAGATACACCGCTCCAACAAAAGGAAGGTTAAAATAATAGGATTTCATTCTGAGATGCTTGTCATTGATGGGTGATAAAAAGGAGTATAAGGCAACATACTGGGAGAGTTTCAAGACTACTTTCAATTCTCAATTTTGTCCTAAGACCTATAAAGTGGCAAAAAGATTGAGTTTGAGAGGTTAGTGCAGGTGGTAGCATGTCAATGACCGTATGAGAGGAAATTTTGAAGTCAGTTTGAGTGTTGCCCGTGATATGATTCTGATGAGGAGAGGAAGAAAATGAGATTATGGACGGTCGAAATATGCCATTACTACATGCATATCGCGGTTCTACATCTAACTTATAGCTTTTGAAGGATATAGCTTTGGTGGTAAGCAAGAAAGGATTACGCAGGGATCCACGCCGCTCTTTCGGTGGTACTTCTTTAGGTACTCCTAGTCAAGGGATTCTCGCAGAGGAAGTTACGCTTATGATTTTAAGAAGGGTGGTAATTTCGTGAGGTCCATGACAAATACAAGTGTGCGATAGATGCGAGAAGCAATCATAGTATTAGACGAAGCACTTAATAAAGGCTACAAATAGGGAA
>CM017580.2:11667569-11735161 GCA_007844105.2 Rhamnella rubrinervis | reverse complement strand
AAAAATCTATATAGCTAGCTGATGGTGGTGGAACTGGGATCCCTTCCTTGGAGCTGGTTAGGAATGTAGGTCAAGGATACTGAGATTAGGAGAGAGTAAGGTTCTTGCATGCCTACCAGGTGATTATATGAAAGATTTACGTGGAGAAGAAATCCATTCCCAACATTCCAAATCCAATTAGATCTTCCCATCAATTTCATTATCTGAAAGGTCCAAATACAGTAGTTTTGACTGATTCTTCAGATAAGGAAATCTCAATTTGCAGGATGCAAGCTTTAATGTGCAATTTTGGGAAAGGAAGACAAAGTAGAATCATTCTCCCTTACATTGACTGATAAGTCATTGTATGAAAGGTCTAGAGTAGTAAGATTGCCAAGCTCCTTGATCATAACTAACTCTATGGTGTTGTTGAACTTGTTGGAAGAAAGTGAGAATGCTAAGATTTTTAAGTTTAAAGATGGACCTCGGCACAGGCCCTTCAAGGTGGTTGCTATTCAGATCCAGGGTATCCAATATTGAGGAAGACACATTTTTAAAGTCAGGAACTTGACCAGAAAATTTATTATAGGAAAGCTGAATCTTCTTTAATGATGGAAGTGCAAACAGAGATGAGGGCAAGCTCCCATTAAGAGAATTATACCTCAGGTCAAGATAAACAAGTTTTGAAGGCCTTCCCAGTGAGTTGATGGAACTGTACCAGTCAAACCATTATGAGAGAGGTCTATGTAGGTCAGGCTCGAGGACATATTAAACGATGGGATTGGACCAGTAAACTTGTTCATTGATAAATCAAGATGTACCAGTTGGGTAAGTTTTGTCATGGAATTTGAAGTTTTTCGTCAAAAGAGCAATTGGCAAGCTCTAACCTGGACAAGTTTTGAAGATTACCGATTGATGTTGGTAACGCCCCCAATTTGTATTTCCGAGCACCAGCCTCTGTAGATCACTATTTTGGCAAACTCCGGCAAAAGAACCATGAAGTGATGGATTGTTTGATATGTCAAGGACTTGTAGTGTTGGTACCTTGAAGATCCCTTTGGGAAATACTCCATTCAACCGGCAAGTACTGAGACGCAAAGAAACCAAATTTGAGAAATTCACGAAGAACTCTGGAACCGAAGCTGAGAAATTGTTACTATCCAGTCGAATCACTGACAATGACTTAAGCTTCAAAAGTGACTTATCAACAGGGCCGGAAATATTACAGTTGGACAAGCTTAACACCCGCAGTTTAAGCACCGACGATGAAAGTGCCTGGCACCAGTCATTTCTGCGTACTGTTATGTTGAGACCATCCAAATATAGTTCTTCAAGCTGCTTGAGGTTCTTAACCAGCATGCTCAAATTTGGGTTCTCAAGTTTAAGAGAAGAAGGAACTAAATTGGGTTGGATAGATAAATCAAGAGCGACCAACCTTGTCAAGTTTGATATCCCTCCAGGGATTTGTCCCTCAAAGCCAGCGTTTGAGAAATTCAGACGACTCAAATTTGTAAGATCACCTATCCTTGATGGGATCATTGAGTTTATGTTGTTGTAAGACAAATCCAAACTCTTGAGATATTGAAGATTGAAGAGACTAGAATTGTCAATCCCACCGGTGATGGATTCGTTGCTCAGATTAAGACCAGTGACACGTCCCTCCTCGCAGATTACACCCTGCCATAAACAACAATCCGAAGCCTCGTTCCATTGCACCAACTTCTTTGATCTAGCGGAATTGAATTTGAGGTTCTTCTTCAACTGCAGCAACAAAGATCGCTGATCACTAAGACATTGACCAGAAACCACATATACCTCCACGCCAAGTAGAATTGTGCATATTGACCCAAGGAAAGCATGAAAAAAATGGACTTCTCATTTGCAGCCAAGTTAAGAGACTTTCATACAATACAGAACAGAATAGTACTTGACGAAACTGATGGTGGGTTGAGCAGGACTAATACCCATAAACACCACCTCCCCAATCGGTAGCCGATGAAAATCCAATCTGGTTGGCACGTTACGGCAAAGAATAAGTGCACAATAGGAGGTTGAAGAAAGAAGAAGAAGAAGAAGAGGAGGAGGTTGGAAAGAGAGAGAGATGGAATGGTCAACAGAGAAAGTCAAAGTAAACCGTGTGATATGTATAAATGCGTGTGTTAGATGTGTTTGTTGTTTTATGCATCGGACGCGTCCGTGAGTGGGCCTTTCATTATTCCATGACGACTTTGTTGTGAGCTTCTGATAGCTCAGCTCCCAGCAAGCTAAAGAAAATTCAAACCAAACCACTCTTTTGCTTCTTTCAGTGGATTTTAGTTAAAGTCTTCCTAAAACAGTCAGTTTTTACCTTTTTTATATATTTTAAATTTGATTGATATATTACTTAAATTTTGATTTTACACTTCTAAGAAATGTTCCACAACGTTTCAAGGTAATCTGCTGCGTATTCAATATTTTGAAATATATTTAATAACGAAAAGTTAATTAACAAATGTTTTCTTATATTTACACCAAATATATTATATATATATATAGTTGTGATTTATTTAATATTTACATTTAGGTTTAAGACTTTTGAAAGGTTCACATTGCTTTTGGGACAATTTTCTTGAATGTAGGTCATCAGTGAAAGAGCCAGGTAGCTTACATTTTTATAAAAACATTTTCAATTCGACGAGCGTATCATCTAAGATTGTAATATGATTTGGCAGGTCATTGACTCTGACCAATAATTCTTTATTAAAGGGAAAAAAAGAAAAAAAAAAGACAAACCACGACAGAAGTATAGCCATGTGTAATGTGTATGGTGCTGTTTTTATTTATTTAGCATCGCATTTTATGTAATTAAAAAAGAGGGAGGTGTGGCTACCAGTAAAAGAATCGATTGAACTCTTACATTCATTTATAAAAATCTATTTTATTAAATATCAAATGAAGAGGGTACTATATAATTCCTATTGAGACCATTTATTATTCATAAAATAATTGCTTGCAAAGCTTATTATTTATAAAAATAATTGCTTGGAAAGTTAGTAGATATATCCTATTTTCTAACATAATCAAAATCCTGGGTAGCTTATTCGTTAAAAAATTAGATTGATAATTTTCATATTAAATTTTTATTATTTATTAAAAAGAAAAGAAAAAAAAGAGTGGAAGGACTATGATTATCCTACATTTTACTTTGTAATTTCAATATTTTATAAGTTGTACACAATTTTTATTTAAAAGCCCAAGAAGTACACCACAATTAATGTAGCTTAAAGTAGAGGCCTGCACATGATTTTTCTTTAGTTTGAAGTATGAAATTCACAAACGGAGACGCTGAATTGATCCAAATCTTGAAGGTGGTTTCTTTCTCATTTTTTTATTTATTTATTATTGCACCTCTTCTATGATAATTGTTATTTCTTAAAATTTTTTGGGTAAATAAATAAGTCCGAAAGTCCTTTCGTATTTATTTATTTATTTATTTTTCCATAATGCTAGAGTTACCAAGAAGTTTTACAAAGATTGTTTACTAATTAAGAATAGGTGCATTGCCATTCAATTTTAACACTCTAATAAAAATGCAATATTTTGCAAAATATAGCACTGCCGTTTTTTATACCAAATTGGCACAAAAAATGGCATACCGTTCTTAAAGACTTCTCTATAATTAAAAAAGTAGTTAAATAATAAATTGGCTCCTTATTTTATACATGTAAATAAAGTCGGTCAAATATTTAAATTTCCTTATAATTCCAACTGTTAAAAAAAAAAACCTATTAAAATAAATATTTAGATATTTCTTATAATTTCTTACATGTAAAAAAATAATTATTAGATAACATTTAGATATTTTCTTAATTTTTTAACTTTCTACCATAAAAAAAAACTGTTAAATAATATTAAATATCTTCTTATTTTTTAATTTCTTACATCAAAAGAACGGTTAGATAATATTTAAATATATTCTTAATATATATATATATATATATATATATATATTTCTTTTGTGGATTTATCAAAAATAAATGAAAATGGTACGGAACAAAAAAACATAAAAAAATATGACAGATGAATTTATATCTACACATATATTAAAAAAAATTTAAATCAATTCATGTTCTACGAATTTTTTTTTTATAAAAATTGTCTACAACAATCAAATATGCAATATAAAATAAATAAATTAAATTAGTCATACAATAATAAATTTAATTAAAAAATTAAGGTAAATAGTAAAATAATATTGACAGAGTCTTTTAAAAATATTAAATTTAACATTAGAATACTTTTAATACAGGCTACTGGAGTGCTATGTTAGAATTTAATATTGATATTTTAATGTACTGTTAGAGATGATATGCTAATGTTAAAATTTGAAAATAACAATGCTATTATAGTATTTTTCTGCTGGAGATGCTTTAACATGACAATTATTATTGCATCATATTATTAATTGATTAGCAATTTAAGATATCTTAATATAATATCAATGAACTCTAAAATGAAGTTAGTAACATGTTGCCACATTAATGCTAGTAAGTTGATAAATAATATAAAGAATAAAGTTTTTCATAATAAATTTCTAACAAATGTAATGTGACATGTCCCGATCAATTGATGAATTATATGTAATTAATTAAATTAATTAATTTATTATATAAATAATAAATATATACCATATCACTTGTATTATAATACAACTTGTGTTAAATAATAATCAAACTTATTAGCAAGCCTAACACTAAACAAATAAAAATAATAATCACTAATTCATAACTCATCATTACATCAATTATGATGCTCTCCTAACAGGAACATTATCTAATATTTTTATATTCCTCTTAACGTGTATCTTATTTAATTTTAATATTTTAGATTGTTATAGGATAAAAGTTAATTTTTTATTCTAAATTCTTATTTGGAGAAGTGAACTTATAGGGTTAATTTCTATTAATTTTTACATATATTTTAATATTTAATTTGCCACCAAATATTATTAAAAGGCACAGTTCATCCCAATTTCACTATATATTATAAAAAAAAAAAAAATAAAATAAAAACACTGTAACTTTTAAGTGGATTGAGATTTGTTAGGATGTCTACAAAGCAATTAACTAGTTAATTTAAATATCAAAATCTTTCATATGTGGGTACAAAGCCATATACGACATGCAAAAGGACTTGGATTCTTTTGTAATGGGTCCCAAATTTTGGACCCGTTTGGAGATGGTGAAATTAATGTTTTGAATAAATGGTACTCTGCCCAACCCCACCTCTCCCAATTGACATTTCTTATAGACTTAGATGACCCTCAATTATTTGTTTGTGTCCAAAGTCTTTTCTATCCGTTAGGTATGAGGTTGTCATGTTTGCCACTAGTAGCTTACTTTGTCATCGGAAAACATATAATTTTGTTAAAATATTTACCAACAAAAAACACCAATAAACATAATTAATAGTGATTGTTTTGACCAGTAGATCACATTCACGTATGAACAATTGGTGATACCAAAAAGATTGAAAGTAAGAAATATGTGCATTATTAAAGTCTCTATAACCAAAAGATCAATGTGACTTTTTCTTTTTCTTGGTAAATGTGACTATCATTAGCATTTACGCCAGTGTAAATGAAAAGAAAAATCGTTATTTTTTTAAAAAAATTTCCACTTATGTTTTCTAGAATCCGATTTACACTCGTGATTTGTGAGTGTTTTGTAACTTTCTGGTTATAAAATTCATTTTAACCTTTGTCACTTCTCATAATTTTTGGATACATCGCAAATTCAACATCAATACATTATATTGATTTCAAATGGATCGTTGATGGCATTTAAAAAATTTATTGATATTAAACCCGTTTATTTTTTCCAAACAGAGTTTTAGAATACAAATGTTTGTCAATTCATGTCATATTACAATCGAAATTATTGAAATTGAATATGACATGCGTTGAAAAATTATGAAAATGTAAGCTAATAATAATGTCTGAGAGAATTGAATCCAACTTTTTGATGATATATCCTTTCAATCTTCCAAGTCTTTGTGAAGAAATTAATTGATGTTAGGCAAAAAATATTTATTCATCCCAAAGTGCGGACCATTATTCATGCCCACTTGGAACTTTTCTTTCTCCCTTAGAGAGTCTCCGTGAAGAAATTAATTGATGAGAGCACCTGTGCTGTGTTCGATAATGCCTTGCATCTTTCTCCTCCACTTAGAGAAATTACCCCAGCACTATTGTCCTCCCTCAACTCTGATACCAAGAGAATTTACCCCAGCACTATTATCCTCTTTCAACTCTAATACCAATTGATGTACTATTATGCAACTATTCATCCCAAAATCCAAAGTGCACAACTGATGCAGGAAGATGCAACCATTCATCTCAAAAACTATAGCTATCGGGGGAGACAACATAAAGAAACCTATCAAATATGCTAGATTACCCATGAGTCACTCAAAGCTTTAAATCTTTAAGCCAGTCCATCAATAGTGTAGGCCCATGAGCCCATCCATAATGCCCCATATCATTCTTGGCAATAGGTAGTTTTGAGTTCGAATCCCTCGACTTCAAGTTCAAAAAAGAAAAAAAAAAAATGAATGAAAGAAAGAGAGAGAAGGAAAGAATTTTTTTTTAAACTTTAAAATATTTCTTAAAAAAATAATTGTCCAAACTTATACTTAGCTGAGTTTCCATAGACAAGAAAGACAAAAATCCAACAAGATTCTACAAAACTAGCAATAACTAAGGATGCAAAAATTCCAACATGTATATTGTACATATTTGTATTTTAAAAACAATATCTTATTTTTTATTTGTATCGACATGTACTCGTTACACTTACATGTTATATTCTATCAAATATTGTATTTATATGGTATGTGTGCATCAAAATATATATATTTATATATATATATTTCTAATATTTAAGAAAATGGAGATAAGACAAATCTAACCAGCTTGAATTGTCATTCTAGAATTTAGTATTTATCGGTTCAAATCCTCTTTAATATGGACTCTTTAGTAAGGACTAAGCTTGCCCAACCAAAGTTACTATTAATTTTTTTTTTCTTTTGATGAAAAATTAACATTGATTTTATTAAAATATTAATTTTTTATCTTTTGATGAAAAAATTAACATTAGTTTTATTAAATAATGTGAAATTATTCCAGACCAAAAATACAGAAAAAAAAAAAGTAATGTGGGATTATTTCCCAAAAGAAAGATAACGTGTCCAAAGACAAAAAAAAAATAAAAAATAAAAATAATTTTCAGTCCAGTAGTCCACAAGAGGACACGCTTTGTGGTTCGACCCAATGAAGCCCATTAGAAAGGAAACTAAGCCCACATGACATACGCTTTGAGGTTCGAACCGACCCGGCCCTTTGCAAGTTGAAGTTGAGAAACCCCAGATTTCGTTTATGGTGGCACACACCCTCTCACCCCCTTCACTTGCTCGGAGTTTGTGGCGGGTCGGCGATTGTAAGTTTACCCTCTCACTGCGTTTCTCCGCCTGTTTGGTTACTAAGAAATATGCAATATTTCTGCTATTTATTTCCCATTTTGATTTCGTTTCTAGGATAATAACTATAGCTGTTTACTGGGGTAGTTCTTTGAGATTTTGAAATTCCTGTTGCTTCTTGCTTATTGTGACTCGAAAACTAGTTCGAAAGTTTATAGCCTAAAATTTTGGATTTATCTTTCAGTGTCTTTAACATGAATATGAATAATTCGTAGGCTCATTGGGATTGTAGTGTCTGTGGTCTTTGTTTCTGTTACTCCCATTTGTTTTCATTCCTTCCCAGAGGCCTTGCCTTTTTTTCAAATGAATAAATGTGGTTTGTTATTATTATTTTTTAAATTGCTATATTAGATTAGAGTAATTGTTATGGGCACACCTAACTAGCATAAAAGCAAAGAGAAATACAACTATTTTCCATCTTTAAATAATGTATTCAATGCCTCCAACTACAATGCAAAGCAACATTAAATGCTTGAGTAGTCTTGGTTTACCTAAATGGAAGGAACGCCAAAACACTCAAGAAAAGCAAATTCTCACTAAACCCTCTTTGTTTGGTTGCCTAGCCTGTATGGTCAACAAAGTCAGCTTCAATAATTATAAAGGTCACTAAAGTGCCCACGTGGCATTCCATAAGGTCTGCGCACTCAGCTACCCTATCAGCTGAGATCAGCACGTTGACAATGACCACAAGGTCCGTTTGTACTTTGGCAAGGCCAAGGCATAAGTGTTATTATCCTCGCCATTGAATCCAATATGCATGTCACCCATCCAGAATTGTCCAAGGACGTATATAAGGTAAATAATAAGACGTATGAGGGTCTTTTGGCCACTCAACCCTCAATTCTCTACTATTTCGAAGCCCAAGGCATCGGTAAAACAACAATCATTGAGACCAATGAGTAAAGAAACACTCCTCACTGCGGGATGGAAGAGTTTCCAAGCCTGGGGACCCTCTTCATCACCTCTTGCCTATTCCCTCTGCATCCTATCCACTTGAACTTATATTTTTCACTTCATTTATTTGGCATTATGGGCAAATGTTTGATTTGGGCATTGGAGGGTATATGTTGACACCGTTGTCTGCATCCCCACTAATCCCATTTTCTATTTTGAAGGTTTTATTCCAGCAAGTGACTCAAGCTACCTGGTTGCAATGCTCAACTTGCCTGCTTGGAGATCAAGACATACCGACTATCATCTCACTAGCAGCTCAAAGGCAACACTTTTTCAACAATCATGAGAGAGATCAAGGGCAAAAATCCATCCAAAACAGTAATAATATGGACTGTGGTGATTTTCATTAAAATTTTGGTTGCAAAGTGATATTGGGGCATAAAATAGAATGATTTTCACATGAAAATATGTGGGATAATATAGAAAAATACATATTATTTTAAAATTTTAATGATAAACAGTGACATATATGTCTCTTGCTATGCCATTTTCTCTATTTTTTTTGGTTGCTAGCTTGCTAAAGTTTTAAGGACGAGTGGACTTGTATTTTGAGTGCTAAAGATTGCATAAAAATAGAAGAAGATAGTATGTCATCAATCTTAGCTAGGACTCTTTCTTTCTTTCTTTTGTTGAATTTCCATATCAAAAAGCTTTGATTATTCCTTTGCGTTGAATTATTGGCTGAGGAACACGGTAATGATTGCAACATTAGAAATGTGATTAATTGATTGTGCACTAGGCGCATTAAGAAAGATGATTTTTATTTATTTTTTTTGTGCGTTTTATATGTATGCAATTTGAGTGGTATGCCAACATTTTATTGGTAAGCCATGGCAGAATTATGTCAAAACTTGGTTAATTTGTTCATAAAGTAGATTTATTTTAATTTTAAACTTTAACATGGAATTAATGATTGAATTATTGAGAAGAAGATTGTAATTTATGTAGTAGGAGTTTACCAGTGTCGGCAACGAGGTAATTTTTTGTTAAATATTTTTCTTTTATAAATTCAATTAAAATATTTAAAGATATAAAATTAAAAGAAACAAAATAATTACAAAATTAGCACCTCAGAGAAAATTTTATGATCACTGATTAGCACCATGGAACCTGCATTGCACTCTAAAGTTGATACGAGCTACAAATATTCTTCTCATTTGATACATATATAAGATCTGAAACTAACAATTAAAAACCCAAGCACTTGGCCTCTTATTTTAAAGTCTTCTTCAATGACAACCATTTTCTTAGAAGACAAATAGTGATGACCCTATAAGCAATGTCCTCAGCGTGTTCGAAATGAGTCCGCCAACTTTTGCAAAGTACAAATGGACCAATAAGAATTCCAACTCTTGCAAAACACCAATGGACCAATAACAATTCCAAGATCAGTAACAAATCCAACTTCAACACTTATAATATTCCATTCAATGCGAGTTTCAGAACTTAAATGGTTGTGAGCCAATAGTTTTGGCAATAGGCTTGTGCTATTTCTAGTTAAAGGAGGGTCATGGAGTCCTTTATTACCAATCAAGGAATCCGCTGGAAATGACTAGCATTGAGTATGTTAGGGATAATTTCTCAAAAGGGAATTATTCTAGAAATAAATCCAAAACCCTCATCGTGGGACCTAAGTCATAATCAAGGAATCCTATTGTTAGGAATTACATACTGAACTAAACTCCATAGATGAGTCGGTTGGGAATTATTTATTGAATTGTCAGCGGAAAGTTACAATAGGGAATTGCTTATACTCTTATACCCTAGATTCTTGGAAGCATACCCAATTGCATCTAAAAAGTAGATTTAGGACCACCATAACCACCATTCTTAAATTCTTCAAAGAAAAGATGATATGTATCTCTTCTAAAAGGTTAAAAAAACTAAATCTAACCTTCTATAGCTTCACATGCCATGATCTGGCCACACCCTATGACATTCAAGGAAAAAGTTTCCTAAAGCAAAAGGGATAAAGGTAAAGGGGAGAGAGAAAAGAGGATAAGAAGAGATATTTTCCATAAAAGAATTAAGATTTTTGGGGAAACATTCTCTTTGTCTCTCATTCTCTCTCTTGTCTTCTTCTCCGCATTCTTCTCCTTCTTCTTTCTTTTCTCTTCCCAGAATATACCCTTAACTTGTGTGTCGGAGTGTCAACACCGGTGACCACCATTGGTGTGACTTCTAACTCCTTTATTGTTTTTGAGTAGTAGGGAAAGATTAGAATGAACTTTAGGAGGGAATCGACAAACTCTAGGAGAGAATCAAAGGATTTTAGGAGGGAATAATACCCAGAACCTACAAAAGTTGGCGCGGTCTGCAGATTTGAATGAAAATGCTTGTGCTCGGGTTGATTTCAACCTTTTCCTAGCAAATTTTTTCCTTCAATTGGCTAGATATGTAGTTCTATCTTACCCTATTCTATTTTATTTTCTAAGCAAGTTGTAATTTAAGTTTGTTTTGAGTTGTGGATGGATGATGTTGTGATTCAAGTCGTGTGTTTTTTCAATGTAGCATTTTTTTTTAAAGGTGCGTCTTTAGACAAGCACTTTAATGTGTTTTTTATTTTTATTATTTTTGTATATATACCAAAAAAAAAGTGCTTTAATACACAATTATTTTAATTAGGCGACATAAGTAAAACTGATAATCATGAATAGACAACAACATATATACCCGATCGATTAATTATGCGAACGCACATTCTTGGATTAATTATGCTCATGAAAACACAATTCCATGGAGCAAAAACCAAAGAATTAAAAAGGGCGATTTTATTATATACAACTAACCAACTTTTATTATCTATATATGCACTTTAGCTGCAACTACACCCCACATGCATTCCCAACTAAAAAGGCTAATGGAACGTAAAAACATCCATCTTTGCAATCCTAACTGTACACGGACCATCCTGTCGAAGTAATTTACCACCGACCATATATCTTCATCGTCACGTTTGAATATTTTTGATAAAATAGATGATGCATATGAGCAAAATTGTTACATAATTTACTTAAAATCGTCACTCTCTTATTTAACTTAAAAGCTTTAACCATGGTACATAGTAATTATTAGCTATTAATTAGCTTATTTGTCATACCTATTCAACACTTAATAGCATGAAAGTTTAAGAGAATTGTGCATATGATTGTTGCATAATCCTATCCAATTTTAAGCTGAATAAAATAAATAGTTTTCATAAGAAACAAATCCAATCAAGATAGACAAAATGAAGATAATTGATGAGAAGCAAACTAATGACATGTATATATGAAAGGACCATATCCGAAATGGGTCTTGCCTCTAAAAATTTTATTGAAATTCCTATCAAAATTTCAGTACATCCTCATCTAAAACTGTCCCATAGCCATATCAAATGCTACTGAAGGTCTCATAACAATTATAATTACATTCCATATAAGTATTAGAAAAAATACAACATTATTGAATGAGTACAACCACAACGCCGATTGGGGTTATTTTCAAAGGTGTCTAAATAGAACAAGTGAAATATTAATTACATAAACTAGATGATAATGTTCAAATAACAAAATCATATACCTTTGCTATAGCAGAAGAAATCAATTGGAATTTAATGAAATATCTTTAATAATATAATTTTGAGAGACACTCTCGAGTGAATCGATGATAAAAATATAAAATAAAATATTTTAGATATTCTTCGAAAAAATTTTAAAATCATGAAATAATATATAAAGATTATATCACAAAAAATATAACTTAAAAACTAAATCTTCATAAAATAATTATTTGTATATCTCATAATATAATTTAAAATTTAAATAACATTCTACAATTCCAGACATGCTTGCATATATATATATATATATATATATATATATATATATTTATTTATTTATTTATTTAAAACTCACATCAATCGATCTAAGTACACCAAGTTATTAACCCTTAGCCACAGGGGGAGGGGGCCTACGTCATACTGCCCTTGACATTCCAAGGCGTAACAGAGGGGATAGGGGAGTGAAGACTTACATCATACTACCCTTGGCATCCAGAAAAGAAGATTATCGTCCAGTCTTGTGTCATGTATAAACAAGGAGGAGGACGAACACATATCAATCATCATCCAATCTCATGTCACTCATGACCATGTAGGAGGACAAAACATATATCATTAATACCAATAACTATGCCAAAGTGATACATAGCGTACTCAACTGAAAGATGCAATGTCCCAAAATCTCATTAATATAAAATCACCTCATAACAGCTTCATTGTTAAGAAATCAAATCAATATAGTTTTCTCACAAGTATATTTAAAAGTCAATATTAATAAAAATATTTTTGACATTACATTGTATTTAATCAAATATAATTATTAAATTTGTATTTCCATAAATATATATATTGTAATAAGTCTAAAAAATACAATAATTTAAGATAAAAATGTAAATTTGAATATTGGTAATATATTTTAACATATATATATATATATATCATAAAAGTAAATAATACACAAAATATAATAAACTTACAATAAGGATAAATACACTCATTGAGAGAATCATAATTAGTCCTTAGGATTCACACAGACTGTTAAGTTTATAAATTAATTAAATAATTCAAATCAACCAAATACACACCTGTGTGTGCCAAACAACTAATTGTGTAATTTTTAAAATTCACAACTTAGCTTAAATCAAATCTAGCGTAGTATTCCAAAAGCTTTTCGGAGATCCTAAAATGTCCGCAATTAAACTGTATTAATATATATATATATATATATATATATATATATATATATTTTATCTCTATAAGCTTAGTCTTAAACAGATAAAATCAATAGGTTTCGGGTTTTCTAAACTACCAATGCAACTTTTAAATTATCTCTCCAATTAATACTTAGATATTATCCTGTTCTAGCAAGAATTGAACATTAGAACTAATTATTAGATACAATTTATATATTTCCAAAAATACTCTAAATCCTAAATACCCTTAATCATTTAGATGCATACTTAGCCTGACTCAAAGAGTATCCATCAAATGTTGTGGTGACTTGAGACCTAAGAAATAACTTAAAAATCCAAGATCTTTCATATCAAATTGGCGACTCAAGAATTGTTTAAGATTTTGAATGCCAATATCATCAGTACCTGTAACAATCATGTCATCCACATATAGAAGAATAATAATGATGCCCTGATTTGTCTTGTGAAGAAACAAAGCTGGATCATGAAAACTTGACGAAAACCAAATTTAGATATTGTAGAGCTGAATTTTGCAAACCATGTACGCTGAGCTTGTTTAAGACTGTATAGAGCACAACGAAGACGACAAACTTTATTTAGTGGATGGTCATATCTAGAAGGTGGCTGCATATAAACTTCTTCAATAAGATCACCATTGAGAAAGGCATTTTGACATCCATTTGAAATAATTTCCAATGTCTGATAGACGCAAGAGCAAGCAGCATACGAAATATGGTTAAACGGGCAACAGGGGTAAATGTCTCTTCATAGTCAATGCCATATTCTTGAGAGAATCCCTTTGCAACAAGGCGAGCTTTATAGCTCAATTGAACCATCTGATTTAGTTTTAATCTTGTAAATCCATTTGCATCCTACAACTGACTTTCCAAGAGGCAAATCAACCAACTCCCATGTTTGTATTTTATGAAGAGCTTGAAGTTCCTCGGACATTGCATTCTGCCAAAGAGGGTTAGAGGAAGCCTCGTGAAAGGAGCGAGGCTCATGTAAAGTAGCCAAAGCATAGTAACAATGAAAATCACGAAGTTTAGTAGAAGGTTCTCTTACTCGAGTGGATCGATGAAGATTGGCAGGGGCAGGATCAACAGATGTGTCAAATTCATTAGGAACAGTTTAATTTGTTAAGTTGCTTGTCATGTCAGGAGATGGGAAAAGGTTAAGAGAGGGATTTGTGAACAATAAGGACTGAGAAGTAAGAGGAAGAGAAAAGGAACAAATATAGCTAAAAACATTTTATTCTCCCAAAACACAACATGATGAGATATAAGCAACCGTTTAGTAATAGGATTATAACATCGATATCCCTTGTGGTCAATCCCATACCCAATGAAGCAATATAAGCGGGAGTGAGGTTCAAGTTTGGTATGGTCATAAGGTTGAGGAAGAACAAAGCAAGCACAACCAAAGACTTTGAAATGGTTGTAGTCGGGTAAAGAACCACATAGTCGTTCAAACGGAGATTTATGACCAAAAAGAGAGGAAGGAGTACGATTGATTGTGTACATAGTTGTAAGAGCGTTTTCACCCCAAAAAGATTCTAGTATAGGCGCAGAGAGAAGCAAAGCACGTCTAGTGTCAAGGATGTGACGATGTTTGCGCTCAGAACGTCCATTTTGCTATGAGGTACTTGGACATGAATATTGACAGACTGTTCCATTTTCTTTAAGAAAATGGAGAAAATCATGGTGACGATATTCTAAGGCATTGTCAAACCGAAAAGCTTTGATCTTTCGAGCAAATTGTGTTTCAATCATTTTAGCAAAGGAACAATAGATATCAAACAATTTAGATCGACGTTGCAAAAGATAAACCTAGGTAAAGCGAGAATAATCATCTATGAATATGACAAAATATTTGCACCCACCCATAGTAGGAGTTGGGGATGGACCCCAAACATTAGGGTAAATTAAATCAAAAGGAGCAGAAGCAAGAGAATTATTTTTATTAAAGGGTAAAGCAGTTTGTTTGGCAAGTTGACATGGCATACAATTAAAAGATTTAGAAGAAACATTTCCTAAATGACCTTTACTAATTAAAGGTTGTAGACGGGAATTGGAGATATGACTGAGCCTTAAATGCCATAGTTCAAGAGAGGTAGCAAGTGGAATTGAGCAAGCAGAGGCAACAACTTGATTTGGAACATGGAGTGATGACAAGGTGAACAAGCGGCCAACTTTATGCCCTGTCCCAATGATCTGATGCGTCTGGGAATCCTGTACAATATAGCTAGAACAAGAGAAATGAACATCAAATCCAAGTTCACACAATTGACCAATAGACAAGAGATTTAAAGAAAGATTTGGAACTCAAAAGGCATGAGGAAGAGTCAATTGAGACGTGGAGATACAACCACTATGACTAGGATGCAAAACAGATCTATTGCCAGTACGAATAGAAGGAGATTTGGACCAAAATACAGAAGCATCAGCAGTCATGTGATTAGAGCATCCAGAATCAAGAAACCAAGTAAAGTTACTTGGAGAGTCACTTACAGTAGGAGAGGAGTGAGATGAAGTATGAGAGAGAACCTGAGTCACAATTGCCTCAATATCAGTTACAGAAAGAGACGCAACAGATGAAAAAGAATCTATTGGAGTAGAGATGTTAGTTGTTGCAGCAGCCTTGTGAGCATTAGAAGCAGCTATTTTCCTACATGTGTCAATGGTATGACCATTTCTATGACAGTACCGATAATAACTAAACTGATAACTACATTTTCTATCTGGCTTAGAATAAGATTGAGAGTTGGACCATTGACGAGGTTGAATACCCGAGGATGTGGCAGACAGTTTGCTAGTAGGTACTGATGAATGTTGAGGAGGTGTAGAAGTAACTGGAACCATATCTGTTTTGTTTGTCCGCATAGTATTCTTACGAGTCTTTTATGAAATTATCTCTGTAATGGCACTATCCAAGGTGGGTAGTGGTTTGTGATGAAGAAGTGAAGCACGGACAGTCTCATAATCATCAATGAGAGCCATCAAAATTGATTCAAATGCATTTGGTCACAATAAGTTTCAAACACTTGGGCATTAGTAGAACATTTCCATTGTGGTTTAGAAAGAGCAAGTTGATCCCAGATATAGCACATTTGAGAATAAAAGTCATTGATGGACTGACCTGGTTCTTGCTTCAGATGGTGCAACATGTGCAAAAGTTGATAGTGAGATGCAAGATCTATGGAATTATATCGAGAAGCAAGAAAATCCCATACCTCTTTTGCTGTATCAAATCGGCCAAATAACATATTGATAGATGTGGCAGAGGTGTTGGTGAACCAGATAATAATTTTGTGATTGTTGCTGTCCCAGTCTTCATTGTGGGAGTCAAAATCCTTTTCAGATTCATCTTTGCTTTGAACAGGAATCTTAAAATCACCGTTGATGTAGCGCCATAATTTTCGACCTTTAAGGAAGCTGCGCATAGCTTGTGCCCAATGATTATTATTGGGGCCATTCAGAATAATAGATATTGGAAGAGAGACATCTGCTTGGTGAGACATCGTATGATTTGGATGAATATAAGACAAAAAGTCAAGATGTTTGCAGACTAGACCTCTGTAGGTAGAAGCCTTTGGATATGGGTTGATGAATATAAGACGAAAAAGTCAAGATGTTTGCACAATGGACCCATGTAGATAGAAGTCTTTGGATACTTGTCAAGCTGTGGGTTTGTCTTCGAAAAGGAATTGTATATGTGAAGACAAATGACTTATAGAAAGACAAAACAACTTGAGGTTAGAAGAAAATAACAGAGGCGTTGGGAAAAGGCACTAATACCATGTTACGTGAGATGAGAAAAATATATATTTTTATATATCAGAATGAACAAACGGTGGGCTTATAAAACCAATGAATAATACAAAAGAAGGAAATTAATAATTACAATTGAAAGCATAAAATTATATTAGTGGGTCAACAATAACAAAATCACAGGCTGTCAACTGTAACAAAATCACAGGCTACATCACATATGTCAAGTTTGCAATGGCAAGTAAGTGATCAACATGGTGCCAGGCCCTGGCGGGGTATGCAATGCATAAGGACCCTCTGGTGAGAGCCAAAAAATTTAACACATATATATATATATATATATATATATATATATATATATATATATATATATATATATATATATATAATATCTTAACATAATATGAAAACTTTTAAAATGAATATTTTAATAAATATATTTAATAAAAGCTGTTGCTTGACTTTTTAACTTTTCCCTTTTTAATTTTTTAATTTTCTTTATCTTTGCTTCTATCGTTCCTGCTTTTTCTTTTTCAAATTTTCATCTATTCAGTTACTTTATTTTTCAGAACTACAAACAACAAAACAGTAGGATAGTGAGAAACTGGTAAGATTTTTATTTTTTTTTTAATTTTTTTATGCTTAGTTCTCATCCTTCGCTGTTCGATTTTTTTTTTTTTTTCATATGAAAGCATTTTTGCTTTTATCCGAGAATTGAATGATTTTTTTATTTTATATTTTTATGCATAATTCTTATCCTTTGCTATTCGAAGTTTTATTTATATGAAAATATTTTTGCTTTTATCCAAAGTGAATATTTTTATTTTATTCTTTTATGCTTAATCCTCATCCCTTTTTTTTCTGAATTTTTTATATATGAAATTATTTTTGTTTTTGTAACAAATACTAGGGTCCTCCAGTCGTCTAATGCCATCCACTAGGCTCCCCCGGTCTCTTTCCAACCAATATTGTCCCCAATCTAGTTACTGTATGACTAACCATATGTGGTTTTGTCAGACTTCCCAGGAAGTCACCCATCTTGGTAATTGCTTTTACTGGAGCACGCTTAACTTCCCCTTAGCCAAAGGCATCCACTGGGCTCCCCCAGTTCTTTTTCAACCGATATTTTCCCCAATTTAGCTACCGCACGACCAACGGTATGAGATTTTGAAGTTCAGATGAACCCCTTAGCCAAAGGCATCCACCGGGCTTCCAGGTCCTTTCTAACCGATATTTTCCCCAATTTAGCTACTGCACGACCAACGGTATGAGATTTTATCAGAATTCCCATGGCATGAGGTTTTGGAGTTCCTACGAACCCCTTAGCCAAAGGCATCCACTGGGCTCTCTCAGTCCCTTTCCAACTGATATTTTTCCCAATTTAGCTACCGCACGACCAACGATATGAGTTTTTATCAAACTTCCCAGGAGGTCATCCATCTTAGAAATTGCTCCCACTAGAGCACGCTTAACTTTGAAGTTCCTACGAATTCCTTAGTCAAACGTTCTGAAAAAGCCTCGGTTGTTATTAAAAATCCCTCTTTCCTATTAAACCTTTCCTCCATCATCCAGACGATGTGGGACTGGACACCAAGTAGTTGCCAGTGCCTCTTTTACCTGCCCACTCGGGTCGTCACAGTTTTTATCGGAATTCGATCACTATATATTCTTTTCATTTTTGCAGATTTTTTTATTAAAAAAATGCTAGACCAATAAATTTAATGTATTCTTTAAATTAGGATTTTAGATTGTTATTTTTATTACTTTTAATAATTTTTATTTAAGAAAATTGTTACTTTTATTACTATGTATATTTTAATATTATTTATATAGGCTTCATATCTTAAATTGGCTTAAACCCTCAAAATGTCATGTCGGGCCGTCAACACATATATGTAAACAGTAAGGTCTTTATAGTAGAAGAAGGAATAAATTACGTCCGGTCGTCAACGCATATATGTATAATAAGGTCCATGTGGCATAAGAATTGAATAAATTAAACACATTGAGAATGAGTTTTTTACACAATTGAAAAAAAATATTATACAAAATTAAGATGCATAATATAAGTAGTGATAATATTAATGGATTTCTATTAATTATTCTATGTTAAAGCATGCATCGATCACATTATTTTACACAAGCTCATATATATATATATATATATTAAACAATCTTCATAGATATGAAATCATTGAATACATGAGCCAACTTATTTAGTAAATCATACATACTGACACACTTTGATATTTATATAGAATACTTCTCTTATATTTTGTCATAGTTAACAAACATCCACTTCCAACGGAAAACCCAGCAAAAATAAAGGTTGGAAGGCAAATACACATACCAAAGAAATTCTGGAGTGCGAAGGCACATGGGTCCCCACAATACCCTACGTCATTAGGACTAATTACACCACCAGCTTCCATCTTTCTATTATCATTATGGTGATGACGAGAAGTCAAATTACGACTTTCTTTGGCATTATTACCATCATCATTATGATGATCAGATCCACCATCTCCAATGGAAAAAACTTTGATACTCCGGAAGTTGGTACTTCCGTCCTATTAGGATGATGACACATAAATATAAATATTAATACAGTATTACATGACACTATTTCAACGAAGTGGAAGTATCAACTCCGAGTAGGAGTTTTTCATCTCCAATATTCGTACTCTCAGAGCTAACAAAGTAGTTAGCCATAATAACTATGGCCACTACTAAAACCACTAAAAGAACTTGCTTCTCACTGATCATCTTCTCAACCATTTTCATATATTTTCTAAACAAATATTGACTTAATTTTAGTTATTATGCAATGAGACCACATTCTATCTGCTTAATTAGAACCCCTTCTTATTTATAACCAAAATTAAGTAGGTGGATTATTGGATATACATGTTAATATTGGATATACAGTAAAAGTGCCGTCAGTTGCATAACTTTTGTCGTAAATATTCAACAAAAGTAGTCATTGTAGTTGACAATTCTCTAAAAAAAATATATTTACCAGTCGAATATTATAATTGTACTTACCCATACACAAATATTTAATTTATAACATAATAATTTTGTTAATCAATTTACTTTATCGCCATCACCTTAGTGGCACAGTTCATTCTATGTAAGAATATATCAGTTTGTGTTCAATACATATTATATAGACTTACATATCTATTTAAGAAAAACAAAAAAAAAGAAAAAAAAAATATTGATCATAGTTCATAGTTTTTGTGAATTAACACATCCTGACATCAGCACAACCACAAGGTATTCCAGAAAAGCCAGCTCTTATTAATTATATATCAAAATTAAAGTCAGACGTCCGTCAAGTGCATAATTTCTTTTTTATAAATATTCCACAAAGGTAGTACTCATAGTTGGAGACAATTGATCATAGTTCATAGTTTCTGTGAATTAACACATCCTGACATACACAACCGCAAAGTACTCCACAAAAGCCTACCCTTATTAATTATATTATATATCAAAATTAAAGTCAAAAGTGCCGTCGAGTGCAAATTTTTTGTCATAAATATTCCACAAAACTAGTACTTAGGAAACAATCTCTTTAGAAAAATATATTTACCATATCATAATCATACTAACCCATACATAAATATTTAATTTATAATACAATAATTTTATTAGTCAATTCGCTGTGGCGTTGGTGATATGGTCCATTCATATATAAGAATATATCAGTTTGTGTTGAATACATATTATATGGACTTACAATCTTATTTAAGAAAACGAAAAAAGAAAAAAATATTGATCATAGTTTATAGTTTCTGTGAATTAACACATCCTGACATCAACACAACCACAAAGTACTAATAGAGATTTGTACGATTCATATCCCAGAAATTGTCATTGGCAATAGCCCATAGTTAAATTTAAGTATATTACTTGTTAATTAATCAATTATGTGATCATATCTATATTTCAACATCATATTAAACTATACCTATATTGACCTTTTTTGGAACAAAATGAACCTTAATTTGGGGATTTGGTTTCAAACTAAAATAGAAATTTTAATATTAAAAATCTATCTTTTAAGAATGAAGGTTGAGCTTATAAATTGAAAATCAACAAATTTCAGTCAAAATTGACGGTTTAAAAGCTAATCTTTAAGGATTCAATTAAATAGGCATTTCAATATATAGAAATCTAACTTCGGGGCATCAAAGCAATCTTAATTTTAGAATCAAAATCTACTTTTAAGATCAAATTTAACTCTATTATAGGCTCAAATCGATGTTTTGGGTGTCAAAATTATTCTCAATTAAAAGGTTAGAAATTAACATTTACAAAAATTATTATTTCATATCAAATTCTAGGATTGGGAGTTGTGAGTGATGGAGATTCATTGAAAACTATTAAGGATATGAAAATAGAATATATATAGCCAATTGAATCCACCTCTTAATAACATAAATTTTTGAGATCAATGACATTTTAACATGGTATTAGAGCATTAAAATCCTAGATATCGAAGTTTAATTCTCACTATTGTCTCATTAATGATATACATATTAAAATACCACCTCATTAATGTTATACATGTTTAATCCACTTAAAAGTATTAACAATTGTAATGAAAATAGCCTACAACCCGCCTAATCAGGTTGGTAAGGGGGCTGGGGTAAAAACTTGCCCCGAGTCGATGCTAAGGTGCAGTATCCCCGCTTCCTTATATATATAATATATATTTTAATTTATTTATATTAGATTAATATTTAATTTTTTTTATCAGACACATGACACATCCCTATTCTAAAATTCTATGTATCGTAAGTCTAAACCCAATTTATCCAAATCCAATCCCTGATTTCTATTTCCTCTCAGTCCCTCACGGTCTCACCTCTCTCAACTCTTAATTCTCACGGATGGCTTCATCATCATCATGTCATCTTCATCACCATCATCTATTCATCTGAAGACTGAATCCTCCTCTTCATTGTGACATTGTCACTCTATGGCAACGAGCAAGTTTTCTGTACTCTACCTGCTTGATGGCTTCATTCAATTTGTTTGTTTTTTGGGATCATTTGTTTTTTTTGTTTCTTTCTCATTGTGCTTATGGCTGTATTTATTTGAACTTGAAATTAATAATAATAAAAAATTGATGTAGCACCAGAAATTATAACTATCAAGAAGCTAGGAAGATTCTATAAGCCTTTTAGATGGAGATTCTGACTGGTTCACAGCTAATGCCTAATTTCAATGGGTGGGTAAACCACTGACTTATAATTTTTATTTTGATTATTAAAATTATTTAATAAAAATTGAATTAGCTAAGTTTCAATTGGTTCAAATTTCTTCATATATATTCTGCTAGGTAGTTTCAACTTATAAACCCGGCCCCGTGTTTATGAAGATGATAAGAAAATGTCAACCATATTGAATTGACATCGTGGACTTGGGTAAGAAAATGACAGATCAGGTTTCCAAATTGAGTAATATATATACACCGTACATGATAAGGTTGTTGGTGGTAGGGCCGTTTAATACTTAGAATTAATTTGGAAACAGATAAACTGTGTTAATTCACCATTCACATACACATCATAAAGTTCAAAATGTGGCTAACAAAAATTACCAGTTTTCATTTGAAGTGTTTTCTTAATTTTGTTCTTTGTCTATGTACTTTGTATGTCAATTGTCTTGTTTTAGTTCTTTTAACAAATATTTATCTTTTCTCTAATTTTCACCTTTTATTTAATTAATCAATAGTATGTCTACAAACACAAAAAGCTTACACTCTTTTTATTTTTTATATTTTTATTTTTTTAATAACCCTCAAAAAGCTCACTCTAATAACGACAAGATTCCAAAATTTTTAATTATCCCATTAGGAAATTAAGTTTTCGTATGTGATATAATTGATCACAAGAAAAGCCTATGTATCTATATAATTGATCAGGTAGGTCTTATTGCCTTAATTGTGTAGGACATTATACATAAAAAATTTGTATATATGGTACGTCCTATTGAATGAAGTAGTTGATTGATTGTCTTACTGTCTTTATTTTTCATGGCTTTGAACCATTTTGTACTGTAAAAATGAGATGGTAAATGTATGGCTTTGAACCATCTCTTTTACATTTTGTTTTATTGTTCTATTTTGGGATTAATTTGTTTGTGGATGAGAAATGCATATTTATTTGGGATTAATTTGTTTTTGGATGAGAAATGGATCTTTTTGTCTTTTGTTAAATATTTGGTTTATTAAATCTTGATATGCGTTTATACTTTTTAGATTTAAACTTAAATATGTCTCAACCATCAATTGGATGTGCTCGGGTATCTTTGAGTTTGAAAAATGCTAGTGATAATGGTATAAGAAGAAACATTAACTCTCAAGATCTACCACCATCAAGTTAAGAAAATTCATCCCAAATTCCTCATATAGATGATAATGCACAATAGCACAATATGTTGGAAAAAAAATTGACTTCTATTGTGTGGAACCACTTCAAAAAAGAAAAAATTTAAGGGGTAGACAAGGCTGCTTGTAATTATTATGGGAAAAAATAGGGGCTGAATGTAAGAATGGGACAAGACATTTGAATGATCATTTCAATATATATCCTTTAGGAAACAAAGAGATATTAAGCAAGCAATTTTAAATCCTAAAAAGGAAGCTAGCGGAAAGTTATCACTTGATATATATTCCTTTGATCAAGATCATGCTAGGAAGGAGCTTGCTAGTATGATTATTTTACATGAGTATCCACTTTCTATGGTTGACCATGCTGGGTTTAGGAAGTTATCTAATACACTTCAACCATTGTTTAAAATAGTTTTTTAAAATACTATCAAGAGTGACACAAGGAAAATTTATGATCATGAAAATCAAAGAACAATGGATTTATTAAGTAATAATAAGAATATAATCGTGATCACCACTGACATATAGACTTCTAATCAAAAGAAAAGTTTCATGGTGGTTACATCACACTTCATGCACAATTCTTAAATAGTTCAAATCCGACTGATAAAGAATATTTTAAATAAAAATAATTTGATTTACTTTCATATTTTGTTAAACTTTAATTTTAATTTTGTTGTAATTATTTTATTTTACTTCAAATATTAGTTTGTATATGTGCCTTGCCCACATATCTCCAAGTCACTCTCTAAAGTTTTGATGGATTGTTTTGTGATTGGAATCTTGATCGTAAGTTGTCTACTTTAACTCTTGATAATTGTACAACAAATGATGTTTGATTAATATTGAATGGTGAATTTTTTCAAATGTAACATTGAATGGTGAATTTTTTCAAATGTAACATTGAATGGTGAATTTTTTCAAATGCGTTGTTGTGCACACATTTTAAATTTGATTGAATTGGAAATAATTAAAGATAGTTTTGAGAAAATTCAAGAAATTGTTACTTTTGGACGGCTACACCTAAGAGAGTAGAAAATTTTATTTAGTTTGCTCATCAATTGCATATTTCTTGTGATAAAAAGTTGATTCTTGATTGCAAAACTAGGTGAAACTCAACAATCTTGATGCTTAGCATTCCTATAGAGTATAAGAATGTCTTCCCACATCTAAGTCATAGAGAACCACAATATAAATGTGTTGCTAATGATTTAGATTGAAATTTGGCTAAAGAGATTTGTGGAAGGTTCAAGTTGTTTTATGAAGTGATTGAAATTTTTCGGGACCAAATATTTTACATCCAATTTGTACTTACTAAATATTTGTGAAATAAAGTTGTCATTATCTAATTGTATTGAATCTTCTTATGTTGAGATTAGATTGATGGCGGCAAATATGATTGAAAAGTTTAACAAATATTGAAGTGAGATTCATAATTTATTGGCAGTTGCAACTGTGTTGGATCTAAGGTTCAAAATCAAGTTGATTCAGTTTTATTTTCCTAAACTTTTTAACAATGAAGATGCAAATAATGAAATTGAAAAGGTTCTCCAAATTTGTTATAAGTTATTGGACAAATATAAGAGGAAACATATATTGGGTAATGTTAGTCAATCTTTTTCCTTATCTTCTCAATTTGAGATGTCTACTTGTGGTGGTAGAAAAATAGTGAGAACCAAAGATTGTTTAGCAAGCTTTGATGAATTTGTTTGTAATACCATTAATTTTGATAATGTAAGATTGTGAAATTGATTTTGATTTGGAAGAGCCCGTATTGCCTAGATCAAATGATTTGGACTTATTGGTTCGTGAAAATATAAATTCAACCAAATGTCCAATTTTATAAATAGTGGCAAGAGATATTTTAGTCATCCTCATCTCTATAGTAGCATTAGAGTCTGTATTCATTACTAGTGGTAGATTTATTAGTCTATACAAGAGCATACTTCATCCAAAAATTTTAGAGGCATTGATGTGTGTCCACAATTAGCTATGGGCTAAAATGGATGGTATGAAAATTTTATTTAGTTATGTTAATATGTTTCACATTTGTTATCTTTTATACAGCAAAACCTCTATATAGTCATATTGTTGGGCCAAATAAATTTTATTATTATAAAAAGGTTATAACTCAATAGACGTATAGTTAATTTTTTTTTACTTGTAATTATAGTATGGAAATACAAAAAATTTCATGCCAAAAAGCTCTAAACATACTCGAGAAGTTAGAAATATTTTGGCTTCAACAAGAAGGTATTCATATTGATGAGTTATTATGTACCCGCAAATTCAAAGACATAATAGCAACTATAAAATATAAATCATTGTCCCAAACAACTTTAGATATATATGTTATTTCTTAAATCTTTAATGTAATAAAGTATATATTTTTGTGATATATATAATTATTATTATTTTGTAGAGGTAAATTTTTTAAGATGAGATCTAAAAAATTTATAACTTATTACAATGTAGAGTTTATTTTTATTTTTAACTGGCCCAAATTGAGACCATAATTTTTTATTACTACGTGAAGGTTATTCTTATATAGAGTATCATTATAGAGAGGTTCTACTATAATTTCTTAAAATGTATTAATTATTATTATTATTTTTTATAAAACTCATCATCTTTAGCTTCACCATATTAGAGATGTGCGATTTTCACTGAGAATATGGCCATTGAGGAGGTAGATTGAAACTTTATTTATTTTTTTAAAGAAAAACTGATCATGTAAAGTATTTTGATTTTATTGTTTAAATCTTATAAATATTATAATTATATTTAATATTATGTGCATTATTGTTTACATGTAAGTTTCAACTCCTACTTAATCTTGTACAAATATAGAAGATGATGAATAGAGAGGAAATTGTATTTTGATGTTTCATATTTATTATTATTATTATTTAAAAATTTGATTTGGAAAATGTATGAGATAATTTTTAATTTGTGTTTGTGTTATGATGTCATATTTATTGTCTTTTGTGTTTTTAATTTTATTGTAATATTTATTATGCTTTTTTTAAATTAGGATAATATAATAGGTGAGACAACTTTTCTTTGTGTTTTTAAATTGTAATGTGTGTTATTTAATTTTCATAGCTTTATATTATAATTATATAATATGATTTTTGTTTAGTTAGTATATTTCATCTTTTAAAATATTGTATTTAAAAATAATTTTTTACTATAAATAGTTTAGATATATTTGTTTGTATTTTTATTGATGAAATGTTAAAAAAACAAAATACAAACGGGCACGGATTGGGGATGTCATTGCCTCGCCCTATGGCAGGGAATCTCTACCCTATCTCGTCGCCCCATAACCTGGGACTGGGGCAGAGATGGGGTGAAAAAATCCCTGACGGGCTAGGGTGCCCCGTTACTATCCCTATCTCAACGCATTTTTCTCCTTGCTCTATCTTAAAGCATATCTCTCCCTTAACACTTGTAAGGAAAATGCCTAACAAACTCTATCTCTCTCTATCTCACAAAGCATGATATACTTTAAAAGTATCAACATTTACAAGGAAAATGGCCTACAAGCTCTATTTAAAAAATGAGCAAAAAATTTAAATGTCCAACTGCACAAAGAAAGACCAGGTGGGCCTCGTTGAAGAAACTTCGATGACAGCTATTTTGTTTTTAATGGTCTCTTCAAAATAGAATATTGGATTGGAGTCTAACATGGAAATATCTCATAGGTATCAGTCTTGCTAGCTATCTATCACAAATATCTCATTTTCGGAGTGGTAGCATTCTAGGATTCACTCACTCCTTTCATCATAAGGTGTGTTTCTGCCCCCTTCTGCTTTTTGAAGATAAATATGGGCCTTAATGGAAATGGAGGGAACATGGCTGTGATTCAATATGAAAAGCCAACACTCACTCTACAAGCTCTCTCGAAAATGGCCTACAAGCTCTACCAAAGCATGATATACTTTAAAAGTACCAACACTATAAAACCCATTTAAAAGCATTAACACTTGTAAAGAAAATGGCCTACAAGCTCCACCAAAGCATGATATACTTTAAAAAATATCAATACTTGTAAGGAAAATGGCCTACAATCTCTGTAATGATATGCGTTTTTCTGGATTAATTAAATTACATATTTTATTCACATACGATGCAAGTTTCCAGTGTAATTCCTGCACTCGTTGCTTCAGTCAAGTTGGGTAATACGTTTGTTGGCATCGTCATGTGAAATCAAAGCAGTCAACAAACTTGACAGAGCATGTTAAGTGCCATGTTAGGTGTGAAGTCAAACTCCTAACATGTCCTAGAAGTTTTCAAAAGGCATGTAGAGGATGTCAGGTGTCGGCCATTTCCTGGAAGAGTTCAATATTCCACCCAAAGGATGTCAGACACGATATCATGTAGATGTAAGGTGCTTGAGTTGATGCAGTGTGAGATTGGAGACAAAAATTATTGCAGAGATTGGCAAAGAGAGCTAAAATAGAGAGAATGAGCTATTTCTCATCAATAAGAGAGATTTATACTGTAATCTTTCAAGTTGGTAGTGGATTTGTGTGCTTATGCATTTTGTGAACTTAGGGATCACATTTATTGCCGAACCACATTAAATCTCGTCTCCTTTGTTTTCTTGTAATTTATTTTGTGCTGTATGGTTGTTTAATATTTTCTAAATTCATCAATCCTAAGATTCTGAAGGTTCAACTTGAATGGGACCGATAAGATTAGAGTATGATATCAAACTGAAAAATTCAATGGGTTGAAGATATAGATGGAGGATTATCTATACTAGAAAGATTTGCATCATCCTAAAAGGAGGAAATTGCAAATGATGAAGAAGGAAGATTGGGATTTGCTAGATCATAAAGCCCTTGCAATTATACTAACCTTGTCTAAATCAGTTGCCTTTAACATTAAGAGTAAAACCATAACAACCTCTCATGGAAGCATTAAGCAGCATGTATTAACAGTCATCTGCAGTAAATAAGGTACATCTAATGAAGAAATTATTTTTCTTGTGTATGCGGATAATGGAAGTTTCAAGATCTTTTGAATGACTTTAATGAGATTATAGATCAATTAAATTAAGTTGATGTTAAGTTTGATGAGAATATTCAAGTTTTTTTGATACTTGGTCAAATGCCTCATAATTGGAATGCTGCCATTAACTTGATTAGTGCAGTATTTAGGAAAAATGAGATAAAACTATTAGAGGTTATTGAGATGATTATGACTGAGAAAATTAGAAGACTCAAATATGGGGCTTCCAGTTTAAGGTTGGCATTAAATGTGGAAACTAGAGGTAGAAAAAAAAGTAAAGGGATAACTAGGCTAGTATATCTAACTCCATAAATTGGAGATCAAAATCCATGACACTAAATAACAATTCACATAATTGAAGAAGTAAAAAAGACATTGATTACTGGAATTGAAACAGAAAAGGAGACTTCTAGAATGAGTGTAGGGCTCCTAAAAGAGACAGTGGCTATAGGACTGCAACCAATGTGGTTTTCAAGGAGTCTAATGATGCTTTGATTTGTTCTTTGGAGAGCAAGAAAGAAGCATGGGTATTGGATTCAGGTGCTTCATTTCATGTTCGCTCAAGTAGAGAATTACTTAATAATTACGTTTTAAGTAATTTGGGTGATGACCGACATACAACATGGTAAGCAAAGGGTCAGGTCAAGTTAAATGGTGGAAATTAGATAAAGTTAGACATGTCTTCAATTTGAGAAAGAATTTGGTTTCAATTGATCATTTAGCAAAAGATGGGTATTTGACTACTTTTGCAGGAGACAATTGAAAGATTTGAAAGGAGTTATGACTATTGCTTGTGGGAAGAAGAGTAGTTCTCTTTACATGGCTACAAATGGGTTTGGTTAGCTGTAGTTCTTGAGACCAAAGAGGATCCAAATCAGTAACACTAGAGATTTAGCCACATGAGCAAGGACTGAAGATTATGCAATCAAATAGGAAAGCGCACGGTATAAAATCTTTTGATTTTAAGATGTGTAAAAGCTATATATTTGGAAAATAAAAAGAGCGAGTTTTTCAAAAAGTTCATAGAACTCCAAAGGAAGCCAAGCTTAAGTTAGTTTACATAGATGTTTGGGGATCAACATCAGTTTATTAAATTGGTGGAAAGTTATATTTTGTGACTTTATTTGATGATCATTCAAGAAAGGTATGAGTATGCTTTCTAAGGAAAAACTCTGAAGTATCTGATACATTTAGGAGATGGAAGGAGATGTTAGAGAATGAGACATGTTTGAAAATTAAAAAATTACATTCTAATAATGGTGGAGAATATGAGGACTTTGGGTTTAAGAAGTTCTATTATGAGAGTGGGATCAAGTTTGAGAGGATTGTGCGAGAAACCCACAATGAATAGTATAGGAGAACGGATGAACATAACATTGTTTGAGAGGGCCAGAAGCATGTGCCTACAAGTAACAACCTACCTGATCAATAAAGGACCTTTAGTACTGTTGGAGCAAAAAATACTCTAAGAGGTTTAGAATGGAAAGGAGGTGAAACAATTTCACTTAAAGATATTTGGTTGTATCTCATACGTTCATATTAGTGATCATGTTAGGAATATACTTGATTCCAAATCATTAAAATACACATTTATTAGATATGGTGATGAGAAGTTCGGTTATATAGTTTGGGATGACCAAATTAAAAAGTTTATTAGAAATAGAGATGCTATATTCAATGAGTCTATCATGTATAAGGATAGAAGTACAACATAGTCTAAGAGTTTGCTACAGCATGAAACTGGTTATTTTGAGCCAGATGATATACTAGGGAGTGGTATGGTAAATAAGACAGGTTAGAATCCTTAGGTGGAGGAAGCTAAAATACATGATGTCGATTTGCCTAAAGAACCTATTCTACTTAGAAGGTCCAATAGGCCATATATGCCATATAGGAAATATTTAAATTATTTGTTGGTTATGGATGGTGGAGAGCTTAAATACTATGATAAGGCATGTTAGGTTTAGGATGCTAATAAGTAGGAGTTTGCAAAGGAAGATGAAATGAAATCTTTTATGTCTTATCACACTTGGGAACTAGCTGACTTGTCAGTTGGGAAGAAGACTCTACAAAACAAGTGGGTTTATAGGATTAAGGAGGAGCATGGTGGCTTTAAAAGATACAAGGCAAGATTGGTGGTCAATGGCTTTTAGTAGAAAGAATGGATTGACTACACTGATATTTTTTCTCTGGTTATGAAGTTGACTATCATTCGGTAAGTTTTGAGTATTGTAGCAATAGAGGGATTACATTTAGAGCAGCTAGATGTGAAGACTACATTTCTCTATAGTGATATAGAGTATGAGATTTATATGTAGCAACCAGAAGGCTATGAAGAGAAAGGAAAGAAATACCTAGTGTATAGGTTAATAGAGAGCTTGCATGGTCTAAAACAAGCTCCAAGGAAGTGGTATAAGAAATTTGATGGATTCATGCAAACCAATGGCTATTTGAGATGCAATGCTGACCATTGTTGCTACTTCAAGAAGTTGGTTCGGCTATATTATCTTCTTACTTTATGTTGATGACATGCTAGTAACTAGATCAGATTTGGGGGAGATCAACAAACTAAAGATGCAAAGAGCAATGTAAGGTGCCTGAGTTGATGCAGAGCTGTGATGTCAAATTAAATAGTTGTTTGATTATTTTGTCCTTACATTATAAATAACATGTTATGTATGTGTGAGATAAGAGACAAAAATTATTTTATAGATTGGTAGAGAGCCAAAATAGAGAGAAAAATAAAGAATGAGCTATTTCTCATATGTGAGAGAGATTTAAATTGTAATCCTTCAAGCTGATAGTGGATTTGTATGCTGGTGCACTCCATGAAAGTAGGAATTATATTGATCGCAAAACCACATTAAATCTCATCTCTTTTATTTTCCTGCAATTTATTTTATGCTATGTAGTTGTTTGATTTTTTAAATTTATCAATCCCAAAATTCTGAAGAATTAAGTAGCGCCCTAATTTTTCTAACAGCGTCTGACTTTGGAGGATATTCCATGAACAACAAACAGACGTTTGGTTCCAATTCAACACCTTTGTGGACAAATCATGATGAAATATGAGGTTGTTTTTCAATTGAAGCAAGAAGTTTGTTGACGGCTAGCTAAGACATTAGCCAGACACTAATAAAAATATATTGGTTCATAAAGAAAAACCGAGTAAAATAAGTACCATCAAGAAAAACCATGCAAAAATGGAGTTCTCTTTGGGGGCATTTATGAGAACGGAGTTCTCATTGAGGGAAATTATGAGTGTTTGAAATTAACCAGTTTTTGATTAAAAATAATTATAGTCCAAATAAAGCTATATGGATGCACGAGTCTTTGCTTCAAAATTGACTTTCTAGATTCCTGATAATGAAAAGAACAGAAAGACCATCTATAGTCAGTCAACACTAGCTATCAAAAGCTTGACCAACATTAAGTCTTTTAGGAGTTAAGGAAACGCAGAAAGTCCTTGTATGTATTCACTCTCTGGTCATGTCTTTATATTCTACTTAAGAAGTTATCAAGAAATATATAATATTAAAATCTAAATCAATTGTTATCGTAATTTATATGTAGAACCATTAAGCTTATCAATTAGGTACGTAAAAACATTTTAATGTAATCTGTTTTTCTTTTAGGATAAAATTCGAAGTAGCATATCTATATTTTATAATCTTAGATGTGCGTCTCTCTGTTTCTGCAATTTATTGTTCTGGTTACAGCTAAATACAATTTGTGTACGAACAAATGTCTTTTAGTCCTGAGTACACATGCGTAAGAAAAATCTATTGACGCCTAGTAAAATTCAGTTAGTGGGTAAATTAATAGAAGCCATGCAAAGATTGTGTTGAAGTATGCAAAATGTAACATTCCACAACCACAAATATACTAGAACTAGGCATTACCAGTTTTAGTTTGAATTATTATGAAAGTTAGGGGCTCCTTTATTGAAAGCTAGCTTTTTGTAATGCAAAAAGGCTTCAAGCTCAAGCCAACACGCCAAAATAGCAGGGAAACTTCCTCTGTTGGACCAAGGACGAAAAGAAAAATAAATACATTTTTATAATTTATAAGCATCACTAACCAATATATAAATGGCTACCAACTTCCAACGATCCTCAGCCTCTTTTTTTACAACCCACCTTCCATAACAGCCATTTTCTTAGAATTAGCTGAGGTAAGATGCTAAAAGCCATGTCTTCAACACAATTGAAAATTATTAAAAAAAACAAAAACACAATTGAAAATACCATTTTCTTCATCTATTAGAAAAAAATGAGTGGCCAAATCACAATTCCGAACTCAGTAATGAATTCAACTTCTACAATAATTAGTGTTAGGTAAATATAAATATCTCATAACGTAGCCGTTGCATAACAATCCCACGAATCCAAACAAAGCAATGAATATAAACTAAACAGCCGATTCCACCCCTCTAGATTATCAATCTAGTACAAATAAGCTTCATGATGGCCTCACTTCCATGGTAAAAGGGCTAAATGTAATAATGATTCACTTCAAATGTTGCACCTTCGAACAACAACTAAAATCTCATCTTGGTGTAAAATAAAACCCCAAGCCTTTATAAAATAAAACTACTTTTCCAATAAGGAATAATTAGTAAAGTTATTATTTCTAAAAGTAATAAAAATAATAAATATTTTAGTCATTAGAAAAGTTAATAGGGTAATGCTTATATAGAGATAAAAGCTTTCCCACTTTTTATTCACAACCAGTGTGAGACTTTTACATTCATATAAATAATAAATAAAATCAAGAGTTTTAAGCCTTTTAATCAATGTGGACTAATCAGAAACAAACATAGTTTGAAATAAATAATAAAATATTATATAAATAATATTTTATATAACAATCTTTCACATATTTTAAAATATTGTTTGAAACTCATTTTCAAAATTATTTTATTTTACACCAAAGTATTTTAAGAATTAATATATATGAAATGATGCCTTTTGAGCCATGAACCATTCAGGGACGATGAACTGTATCTCGTAGGAATATGGTGAAAATAAGTTTCTATGAACCAAACTCCTTTATATGAAATAGAGGACTAGCAATCTACATCAAATCGTTCTACTTAACTGTTCTGCGATTTGACACTTTATGACCCTGTGCCTTCTTGGAATCTACAAGTGCTTGCCTAACTTTCATAGGAATTGACCCAACTCCACACTCATATAAGTAAACTTCCATTAAGCATGTACCATAGTTTAACACACCACAATACATAAGGACTATGGAATTCATTAAGAGTATACTACTCATCCTTACTCATTGCAATCAACATTATCTCGCCTTAGGATGGACTCGAAAAATAAAAATTCTATAATGCTCTCAAACCAATAAATGACTTGTTCTTACCTCTATGAACTTACTTTATGGGATATTTGTACCGTTAGCCTCCTACCAAGTGGCTTTGTTAGAGGATCGACCAAATTCAACTTTGACCTCACAAAATCTAAGCTCACCACAGTAGACTCATGCAGCTGCTGCATAACATTGTATTTCAAATGAATATGTCTGCTTTTTCTGTTATAAATTTTATTCTTTGCTTTTGCAATCGCAGCCTGATAGTCACAATGAACAAAAATAGATGGAGGTAAGTGAGAACTAATGAAAAATTTGCTAAGAGGTTTTCAACTACTCAACCTTGGAACTAATGTTACATTGAGAGATTTTTATAACTATAAAATATATAAACCCAACTTATAAAAATAATTAATTATAATATACACTAAAACATCTTTATAGTTATAATGTTAGGAAATATCAAATTAATTTTATTACTATGAGGAGATTATAAGTTGATAGACTTATAATTACAAATAAAACCTCTTTTAGTTATAATGTTAGGACATATCAAATTAATTTTATTACTATAAAGAGGTTATAACTTAATAGAAATATAATTACAAAAATTATTATTTTGAGTTAGGTATCCTTAGTGCAAGTGGTATAGAGTTAAAGTATGCACTACATTAACTATTAGTTAACATGGCATGTCCTGATGGTTTCCTAAGATAATTTTATAGAACACACTAGGATACGGTTAAAGATCAAATGGTAAGAATGGTTGAGGAATGTTTTTGTCTCAAAAGGATTAGTAGGGGGTTGAATTAGATCTTTATCTTTTTAATTCCTAAAAGGAAATAGGCTGTTGACTTCAATCATTACCGCCCAATCAGTTACAAGGTCTTGTTGAAAATCCTTTCAAAGCATCTCAGAGGACTATTGCATGACATCATATCCCCTAACCAAGTGGCTTTTGTTTGCGGAAGACAGATAGCTAAAAATTCCATTATAGTTCATGAACTCTCCCACAAGATTAAAAGACACAAAGGAAAGAATGGGTTAATGATGATCAAAATTGATCTAAAAAAATGGATTGGAATTTTATCATAAAAGTATTGGAGGCTTTTGGATTTTCTAATAGTTTTCGTGAAATAATTTTCAGCTGCTTGAGCTCTATGGAATATAAGATCCTGATCAACGGTAGCAAGACTATCGAGAAGAGGTTTAAGATAGGGGGACCACATTTCACCTCTGTTGTACGTTATGGGAGCTAAACTTTTATTTAGACTGCTAGCAAAGGAAGAAGATTATGGAAATCTTCAGGGATCAAGGTTAGCAGGAGAGCAAAGATAGTTTCTCATCTAATTTTTGTGGATGATATTCTAATTACTAGTAGAGTAAATTTACAAAACACTGAAGCTATCCTCATGCATCTTAACAAATTCTGTAATTGGTCGGGGCAGAAATTAGTAAGGAAAAGACTAGCATCTTCTTTTCCCCTTACTATGACATGAATCAAAAGTGGAGGATTCAATCTTTATTAGGCTTCAAAAAGATGGAAAGAGAGGTTATATATCTTGGGAATAGACTTATAACAAAAAAGAGCAAGGTAAAAGAGTACAATAGGATCAAAGATAAGGTGCAACAGAGGCTAGAAGGATAGTAAAGTAAACTCTTTTCTGAAGCAGGGAAGGCCATTCTAATTAAGTCAGTGGCCAGTCTATTCCAATTTATACAATGTGATCTTTCATAATTCCCAAGAAGATTTGCATAGAAATGGAGGGTATAGTACGTCTGTTGGCTTAGGCTATTTTATTTTGTTTTATTTTTTTATTTTTGGGACTATAATACAACTCTTCTTGCAAAGCTTTCTTGGAAGATAGTAAGGGGGTGAAGATAGTTTATGGATAGAAATCCTAAAGGTTAAATATTTGAAGGGAGGAAATTTCTTTAATTATGAGAAAAAAAGAGGAGATTCCTGGATTTGGAGAAGTATTCTCAATGCTAAGGAAGTGATTCGTAAAGGAACTTGCTTCATAATAGGAAATGAGCTAGATATCAATATGTGGTTTGACCCTTGGAGCCGTGGTCTTACGACAAGATCCTAATTAAGTAGAAGGAAGTATATCCACAGCTTCTATAATCACATATTTATGAACTCACATATTGCCTGGTGGAATGCAAGATTAGTGAGAGAAATTCTGGAAGAGGGTAATGTAGAGGAAGTTTTAAAACTCGATGGCCCATCTCTTATTGGAAAAGATAAGATTCTTTGGACGGGGAATTCAATAGGAATTTTTAGTGTAAGGAATGCCTATTTGGTGGACAAAGGATTCAACTGTATGGAAGATACTAATGGCCTTTGGAAAGCTTTGCGAAAGTTGAAGATACATGACACCGAGGATCTTTATATGGAGAGTTATGTTAGGGTGTCTACCTATAAGAGTCCGGTTAGCATATACATTAAACTTATCGATTCAACTTGTGTTTTATGTAGTGATAATTTGGTATCTTCAGTGCACCCTTTTTGTCATTATAATGTAATCAAAACCATTACTTTTATAAGTAAATGGGGCTTAAAATGGGATATTCTAATTCCTAATGATCTGGATTCTCTGTTTGATTGATGTTTAAAGTCAGGGGAGGTTAATTTCATGGGGACAGTAGGAAAATGTCTCTGATAATGATTCTAGCTATGTATACTACATGGCATTTTAGGAATGATTTTGCCATTCAAAGAAGGAAATGACATTAAGAAAGTGATTTTCCTTGTTGAAAAAGTTGTGGAGGAGTTTCTTCTACTGCTGAGGATATTTTGATTAAAACTACCAAGAAGGAGGCTATCCTAGTAGTTCCTCGAGACTACCTCACTGTCAACATTGATATAGCTATTGGTAATTCTTGTTCTATCCTTGCTATGACTGTTAGAGATGGGGAAGATAAGCTGGTTTATTTGGCTTCAGAAAAGGTGCAGAGAATGTAACCTAATCTATCTGAATTGAAGGCAATCAATTAGGCAACTTCGATAGCTATGGATTTAAAGCTGGGTTTCTCTTATTGGTTTTGTGATTCTATTTCAACTGTAAGCATTATCAATAGTGAAGAGGAGCCTTATTAGGTGGGACATTTATTTGGAAGATGCAATCATCAGAAGGAGGTTTAGATCAAATCTTTGGTCTATTCATTGGATTAGTAAAAGTTTCAACCAACTAGCCAACACTACAAAAAATAAAGGGATTTAGCAACAAACAATTATATAGTTGAATGTCTTTTCTCGTAACTATACTATAATAAGTCACAAAAAGCACTCGTGACTAGCTTTTGACTGAATAACAGTAGTTAAAGATCAAGAGTGATGAAAAAAATTTCATAACTAAACAGTCATATTTTGTTACGAGTGAACTGTCGTAGTTAATATTATGATGTTTAATTACAAAGTAATATGTAGCAAATTATATTTTTTTTATGACAAAATAATATGTTCGTAGCTGATATGTATTAATTGTTTTTTAGTGTAGTCATGAAATCTAATCACTTACAAACATATTTCGTAGCTGAAACTCTGCTACAAATACAAAATTCATGGCCAAAATTTAGCAACGAATATAAATTTCTAAATAATATTTCTAAAATAATCTAACAGCTATATATTTGAAATTACACTCAAGTATCATATTTACAATCTAACACCTTGTGGAATTTCAGCCAATGTCCTTGGTACTTACATATGTGTTCTAGGGCTTGATCTTGTTGGAGTTGATTCTGTACACCCTGGTCTTCTACTTGCATGTGTTCTAAGGCTTGATCTTGTGGGAGTAAATTTTATACACCCTCATCTTGTACCTGCACTTATAAACTCACTTGACTTTAAATAATAAAATCTTCCATTTGATATATTACCCTATTAATACGTTAGATTTTACAAAGATAAACTAAGTTGAAAATTATCTAAAATAACAACTAAGACCACAGCAAAAGCACCATAAACATGTTTATACAAAATAGTATTGAGTATATATATATGTGCGTGTATTATAAGCATATGGGAGGGAGAGGAAGAAAAATGAACTAGTATTGAGCATCTAACTAATATTCAATTCTTTGATTTCCTTAAAAACCAATAGCAGCATGCATAATTTCCATCAATCTATATTTAAAATAATTAAATTAAACCACTAATATGTTGAATCCACTCACTATCTTGAGTGTTGTCTAGCATCCAAGATGGTGTATCCACAAAAAGTCTTGCTCGTTGAAAATGTTTTTGTACATCAGCTCTAATTCTCTCCAACATTGATTGCTCAATACAATCTTGTCATGCCATTAACTCCTCATTCCTTTCCTCTACAACTTTAGCTCTGTCTTCCACTTCTTTTTTTTGCTGCTCAAGTAGTCTTTGCCTTTTCCCAATTGGCTTAGGTCCAAGACCAAGAACTTGCACATAACCAGCTCCACAACCATGTCAAAAATTTAATTAACAGTCAGTATATTTGTATATATATGTACAAATTAAGTAGAAGCTTAATTCCATCAATTCACATGAAACTAAAAGGATAACAAATTGAATCCATATAATGCATATTAAACCAATGGAAAATATAGAAAACAAATGCATTATTTATTTAAAAGTAAATGGCTATAATCCAAAAGGATAAAACATGGTAGTTGCATCATATATACAACTGTCATTTTTAGTAGTAGTGAAACATCCATTAAAAAAAGAAAAATGAAAACTAAATAATTAATTACTAATTAGCAAAACTTAAAATTTACTATGTATGAATATATATGTATGAATAGATGTCTTAGCACACTATAAGACAACAAGTGTATTTCAATTAGAATCCGAAGACAATATGAGAACTCAAAAACCAAGTTTTGGAAACAATTAAATGAATAATTTCATACAATTGCCTTAGTACATACTAGAACAGAGTTTAAAACCGTGCAACAGATCATAGTTTAAAAAAGATTATTAAAAAGGATATGAAACATATGAAATGCAAATTTTTGAGAAGATACACATGTATGCATATCCATATGAACATATTTCAAATACAATTCATTAATGATGGGAAAAGAACCTTCAATATACTCTTTGTAAAAAGATTTTTTAAGTTCTAGTTACTTCAATGTAGCAGTAGTATGATCATGGAAGTAACTGTTAAAATAAATAATTAGAAAAAGAAACAAGAAGCATGAAAGAAGTAAGAAAAGGACAAGGAGTGAAGCAGCTCCTCAATGTTAGCATGATTGGAGAGATGTTCCACTTCCACATAAGGTGCCAATAATTATGACAATATGTTGACCTCATAAGGTATTACCTTCTCATTGAACAATAATAGGTACCATTAAACAAATATGCATTGAACAATGAAAACAATAAGAAAACCATAAGTTTACTTAAAAGTATGCTAGCAATAAGGGAAGAAATAAATAAACCATACATAAAAGAATAGTAGTTGGTGGTAAAACCCAGAACCTATTAGGAAAAGGGTATGAGCACCACCGCAAGCAATAGCCTGCGCAAACCCTACCATAGTACTAAGACCACTAACGCAATATGAATATTACAAAGAAGGTGGCCAATGGAGAGAAGTACAATAACCGAGAAGAAAATACAAAGGAGTAAGGCAAAGGCCATGGGGAAAATTTGCAGCTGAAATTAGAGATCCATTCAAGGTTGCTATGCATTTATTTTTGGTGGTATAATATAGATGTTTAAGTCGTATCCATTATTCAAATTTAATTTGAAGGGCAATAAGCAGTGTATGATGGTGTTGTGTTTTCACCTTTTACATTACTTTCTGCCAACTAAACACTAGGCATTCAAAAACCTAATCCCAAGTAACAGGAGATCAGATAATGGGAAAAAGCAACTTAGTTTAACAAATTACAGTAATCAATTGTGCATGGACTATGGATTCAAGCAAATTAAATGGAATACGTAAAACCATAACAAGAGTAGCAGTTAGTCTTAGATTACATACCATAGCAGACTTACAACAGACAAACAAGTAAAAATGCATTACCTTGGCACAACTAGTGTATGGAGCATCACATTGAATCTATGTTATGTCACTGCCAATATCAATGTCTAGAAAATAAGGTCTTGGAGGACTCCGACCTTGAATGTATGTATATTACAAACTATGTGAAAGTGGAAAAAAAAAAAGTTAACATCCATAATTATGTTGTACCCAAATAGAGTTAACATTCATAATTATGTTACACCTAGGTTTCATTATTTGCAATTGATGGAAAAAGTAATCAGGAGATTAATGAGTTACCAGTTCAGTAGAAAAGGCTAAGCATATATAATTAGAAAAGATAATTCAAAGTTATGTCCAAAGTAGATGCACTTGCATTATAACCCAAACAAAATTAGAGAAGATGACGTGCTCTTGGTAGTTTGAAAAAGCATAGCAATAAGAGGATTAGATGAAAAGTTAATAACATAAGATATTATAAAGCTAACTACAATAGTTGCAATAACAACTAAGGCCTTTTAATTTCATTGAATTAACCTTATAATTGTGTTTCTCATATTGACCAATAATTGAATCCAGCAACTAACTAGCAGTGAAAAAGTTTAATATTTTAATTTTCTAATCAACTACCATATCCAGAGATTGAAGCATTCAAACTCTAAATTCTGACAAAAGAAGAATAATACAATTTGAAATAGAGCAAGTACAAGATGAATCATACTCATCCGAATAGATATTTCCCCAGATAGGCAAAATAATTGAAGAGACAATGCTGTTTGCATCGTTTTGTCCGCGATTGCCTAATTTTGGATACAAAGGCAAGAAAAAGGAATTGGTTCCTTCCTCATCATCATTGGACCTCTGAAGCTCTTCAATAGTCTTTGGAAATACAAAAGCATTCAAATAAAAGCAAAAAGAGAGCTACCCGAAAACACCAAGAGCTTTCTTGGGAAACCTAGAAAGAGTTTGAACCTTGCGAATGAAAATCGCAGTAGTGGGTTCGGGTGGGATCAAATGGAAGATGAATTTGGGGGTTATGATGGGGTTGTTCTTGAAGGTTTTGGTGATGAGGTTGGGGATAGTTAGAGAATGCGATACCAGTTATGCTTTCACATTCGATATTAGGCCAAGCTCTCCAATCCAAGAACCCTAATATAAATTTCTCACTACAATGCCATTAATGAAGAACAAAAATGACAAACTAGAAGAAGAAACTGTAAAAAAAAAAAAGAAATCAACAATCTATAGGGACCTAAATTGTTTAGTTTAAGGAGGCAATGTGTTCTATAGGACATGATGGAGTCAGGCAGGGATGCTGTCTTGGGTCATGGCGTCGCGATAAGGTGTTGGGTTTGGGAGGGCAACGAGAGCTAGGATTGGTCGGGGATAGGTGGCGCTGGTACGGGTTTGTGAGGGGAAGTGAGAGAGAGTGGCATAATTTAGGGTTGAAAAAGGATCTAAACGATATAGTTTTGTTTCAAAATAATATTTAATTTTTATTTCATATTAGTTAGCAATAAAATTGGTTTCTGATCTGTGTCAAATTAAAAATATCACCCTTTAGGTACGAAAAAAAAAATTATAGCTAACTGAAATAAAATACATATATTGAATAATTTCTCAACTATTAGTTATGAAATTATACTTTGTGATAAAGTATAATAATTTTTACGGAAAAAATTTGAGACAAGGATTTCCTAACTAAATATCATGAGAAAGTTGAATTTGGGGTTTTTGTTACAGAATTTAGCTACAACAGGTGACTCATAATTACCTCCACTAAATTACATACAAATGACAGGTTCGTTACAAAATATTAATATTAAACTATGAAAATATAATTTATAGTAAACATTTCGTGATTGAAGTCTCATTTTTTTGTAGTGTGATGCTTTAGTTAAATTTTTTTTTTAAAAATTGTATTAATGCTATTAACTTTGATGCTAAGAGAGATGCTATCTCCCTCTATTTAAAGCTTTTCCTTCTATTAGAGCTCTTCCTTCAGAACTTCAGTGTGGAAAGAGTCTATGCTTTGTAACTTTTCGGGGCCTTTTGTTTTTGAGCTCAATGCAATCCTATTACTAAAAAAGAAGTTAACAAAGCATGTCAAATCAAAGGTATATACATTGATAAAAATATTAAATCTCGCATTAACATATTTTTAACATGAGCAATGCTATGATATGACATTGCCACCTATTTTTAATATAATATTAAAACGAATTAATTATTCTTTTGAAGAATTAAAAGATAATAAAAATGAATTAAGAAGATAATGGCTAGACAACATTAATTAATTAGTCAATTCCCATATTGTTTCATGCAAAATTAAGCATGCTCTCCTTTTAAACGAACAGCTCCGTTAATAATCAAAACTCACCGTTTAAAGTTTAAACTCTTTTTATTCATTTTGAGTCTTCACCAACCTACCTCTCGTGTTGACTCTTTGTGAGTGCCTTTGTCTTCTCATGGCTTCCTTTTCTAAACTCTCAATCCCTTTTTTCTTTATAGTCCACAATCGGTTATCCTCATCCTTAGTAATTTAAATAACTTCCATGTAATATATTCATATCTTTGATGTATATCTAAAAACTAAAAATTGAAACTAAAAACATACAGTAAATGAGCATATCTCAATGATGGTTTGGGTCCTCAAGACTGGTCATAAACATCAATGTGGCTGATGGAACTTGTTCGTCGTTCGCGAGAATCGCGACTTTGCGGCTTCATGTGTGGCTGCAAAGGGAATTGGTTGTGACGAATGTTGCGACAACTGCCTAGAAATTGAAAGACAAACAAGAAAACAATAATAAACACATAAAATTTACATGGTTCGCAATTTGCCTACGTCCATGGGAGGCAACCACTATATTATTTGTGATAGAAGTTTACAAAGGAACTCTAGCTTCTCTTGCTCACCTTACAATTACTCAGAGATTCCAGGCCTATATATAGGCATTTACAGAGTGTGAATTCAAGGTTTAGAAAATCAAATTTAGTTGCACTGAATACGTAGAGAATTTGAACTTTGCTGGAGCTGTAGTTGTTGACTGTTAGAGTTGCCATTTTTGACAGTTGGAGTTGCCAATGTTGAACAACAAGGATTTGAGCCACCATTTTCAGCAATCTCCACTTGGCGAGAATCCACCAAGCCTCCTGCGCCTTTAGGTACTCTAAACTTGAGAGATGTTAATCAAGTTCAAATAGTGTTGGAACTTGATCCATGTAAGCACCTTAGTTAGCACATTTGTAGGATTATCTGCGCCGATCTTGTGTAGTAGAATGTTTCCTTCATATACTATCTCCGGATGAAGTAAAAACGAACATCTATATGCTTGGTGCGACTATGATATACTTGGTTTTACTAAACAAATGGCACTCTGACTATCACAGAATACCTCCATATTTTTCTAAACAATTCCCTAGTCTTCTATCAATCCATGAAGCCAAATAGCTTCCTTGAAAGCTTCTTTTACAGCTATATACTCTGCCTCTGTAATTGGTAAAACCATTGTTGACTGTAAGGTTGATCTCCAACTTACTGGTCCTCTTACTATTATAAACCCATAACCAGTAGTAGATCGACGTTTGTCAAGATCACCAGTATAATCTAAATCCACATATCCAACCAAATGTTACAACATTTTTATCTCTCTCGAACTTCAAACCAACATCCACGGTACCATGAATACCGTAGAATCCATTTCACGCTTGCTAGTGGCCTTTACTAGGATTATGCATGTAATCTCAAACTCGAACTTAATTGAGCCTTCAATTTATCAATCTTCTTCTTGTCTTTAGATGCTATCAGCATGTCATCCACATATAGGAGTAAATAAACGAAAGTACCATCTTGGAGTTTACGAAAGTAGATATAGTGATCAAACTGACTGCGTGTGTACTTTTGATTTATCATAAAGTTATCAAACCTCTTGTACCACTGTCTAAGTGACTGCTTTAAGCCATACAATGACTTACTTAACTTGCAAGCCCAATTCTCTCGTCCATAAACTTTAAACCTATATGGTGAGACATATAGATTTCCTCATTTAAAGTTCCATGGAGAAATGTAGTTTTCATGTCGAGTTTGAATAACCTGGATCAAATTGTGCAACCAAAGCCAATAATATTGAATAGGCTAATACTTTACAACCGGTGAGAATACCTCATTGTAATTTATTCCTTCCTTACGAGCGTAACCTTTGCTATAAGTCCGGCTTTGTATATGATATTGTCTTTGCGAAACTTCTTCCTTCTTGGCATAGACCTATTTGCACCCATTACTTTCTTATCCTTTAGAAGTGGAATCGACTTCTAAGTCTAATTCGATGAAGTGATGTCATTTCTTCATCCATCGCCTTCTTCCACTTGACATTATCAGCACTGTATATAGCTTCTTTGTAAGTATTTGGGACATCATCATCAATCATTGGAAGAGTGTATGCCACCATGTCTAAGTAGCGGGTAGGTTTTCAAATGTTCCTTTTCGGTCTACTAGTAACAATAGACTCTGGCTGCTTTACTAGTGATGAAACCTCCACCTCACTCGAAATTTTGTCTTGATCATAAAATTCATAGTCAAGCTGATTAATAGTCTGAATAGGTTCTTTTGGAATGTCAGATTCGTCAAACTCCACCTGCTGTAGAGAATTCAGATTCTCATTATCTTTCTTTGGAGTTTTCTATTTCAGCATTGCAGATTCGTCAAAGGTAACGTCTCAACTTATAATGATATTCTTTGACTTAGGGTTTCAAAGTCAGAATACCTTAACTCTTTCACTAAAGCCTATGCAAACAGCTTTCTTGGCTTTAGGATCCAGTTTTGATTCTGTGACATGATAGTATGCTGTATATCCAAAAATATGCAGATAATTATAATTTGAAGCAAATTTTCCAGACCATACATTTATAGGAGTTTTCCCATCAATTGTAGTAGAAGGTAGTCTGTTGATAATATGAGAGGCATACATCAAAACCTCCACCCAAAGTACTTTACTCAAGCCTGACTGAGATAACATACAACGAACTTTATCAACTAGGGTTCAATTCATCCGTTCTGCTTTGTTGTGGAGTGCCATGAATTGTGAAGTGTCTGATTATTCCTTCATTCTGACAGATTTTTAGGAATAGATCTGATTTATATTCTCCACCATTATCTGATCTGAGTCGCTTGAGCTTTTTACAGGCCTGAGTTTCAATTATCTTCTTCCATTTAAGGAAGATATCCAGAACTTCATCTTTGTACTTCATAATATAAATCCAAACGTATCGAAAAAGCAATAAATTTACAAAATAATGTTTATCTCCCAATAAAGCATTTGTGGAAGGACCCCTGACATCAGTGTGAATATAATCCAGTGTTGCTTTGGTACGATGAGTTGCGTGCCAAATTTGACTCTAGTTTGCTTGCCCAATACACAATGCTGACAAAAATTTAGTTTTCTAGTCTTAGCACCTTTCAGTATGCTTGTTTTATCAAACTTTGTAAGACCTTTTCTCCAACATGCCCTAAGCGCATGTGCTAGAGTCGATAAGTGTCAAATTCATCATCTTCAGAACTGTTGGATATAGCTACACTTCCTGGATCATTATGCTTCTAAGAAATATAGATTATTCTTCAGATTACCCTTCATTGCAAGAAATGCACCACGAACAACCTTTATGACTCCATTTTCAATGGTCACCTTATAACCATTAGAGTCTAAGACTCCCAGAGATATGAGATTTTTTTTCAAATCTGGAACATATCCAATATTATTGAGTCATTTGATTGTACCGTCATGCATCTTCAAACGAACTATTCCAATATTTTTTGTTTGACAGGTATTATTGTTGCCCATAAGTACAACTCCACCATAAGCTTTTGGAAACTTGAGAACCATTGCCTGTTTGGACACATATGGTAGGAACATCCGGAATCCAAAATCCATCTATCAGAAGGGTCGTCTAATGATGGAACCAGAAATGCTAATTCCTCTTCATTTGGTTTTTGTGCAATGTTCACAATTGATTTATTCTTATTTGGGCAATCCTTTTCTAGTTCCCTTCGGTGACAATAGGCACATTCATCCTTCGAAGATTTCTTCTAGATGATACTCCTCTTGACTTTGAGTGGGATCTATTCAGCGCTCCAGATCTTTCAGATTTTTTATTGCTTGTCCTCCCTCTTACTATAGTCAGAGCTTTTGGTGTTGTTTCCCTGTGATCAATTTGATCCTTCTTCCGATACTTATTGTTAACCAAAGCATTAGAAACATCTACAAATTTAACCTCATCTTTCCATATAGTAGTAGTGGTTAAATGCTTATATCTTTCGCATAAGAAATTTGATAACATAAAACTTTATCTTCTTTTCTAATTTAAACTTCTAAATTCTATAAATCAGCAAGAATTTTATTGAAATTATTTAAATGCTCAATCATAGAGATACATTTTTTGTAATGAAAATGGAAGAGTTTCTTTTTAGATATAGTGATTCTCTATGGTTTTTTATGTACTTGTTCTCTTCTTGTTTTGAGAGACTTGTTGCTACTGGTCTTCTTCATGACAAAGTATTTTTGATCTTTGGCTAGACATAGTCGAATTGTACCACAAGCGACGATTTATGTAATCCCAATCTTTATTAGACATATCCTTAGTTCAGCTTCCAAAGTAATTTGTGATCTTTCTTGGAATAGCATTGTCCAAAATTGGTGCCATCTTTTCCACCTCAAACCTTGCATTAGACAGCATATTGAAAATAGGTTTTGATTGAATCCAGTGTCAATGTCAAGAATTGAAAAACAATCAAAAAATTGTCAAATTTGTAAAACGGACTAAAAATGACTAAAAATAAATATATATAAATCTAAGAATATTTTGGGATATATTAAGGAATAAGCTAGGAATATTCCAAAATATGCTAGGAAATATTCCAAAATATGCTTGAGAATATTTTGGGAATATGCTAGAATATTCTAGGGATATTACTGCCGGGATCAACTCAATGACGGCTTCAAGCGTGTTTGGCTCCACAGCTTAGTTGCAGTAGCGGATGAGCAGTGTTGTTTTCTTCCTTTAGACGCAGACGAAAAAAATTTTCATCGATTTTTTAAGCCCTATTTCAGTAGCTTTTTAACCATATTTTTGCGGTTTTTCTCACTAAATGTGCTTTTCAAATGGTATATTCAAAACACAATTTTGAGCACTTTCAATTTCTGAACCGTTGACAAAGAATTGCTTTGTTTTAAGCAAAACTTAAGCTCGATACAAATTTACTTTGCCAATTGCCTAAAAATTGAAAGACAAACAAGGAAACAATAACAAACACACATAAATTTATATATATGGTTCAACAATTTAACTATGTCCACGGAGGTAGCCACTATATTATTTAGAAAAGTTTTAGAGAGTTTACATTACAAATAGGAATGCTAGCTTCTCTGTTCACCTTACAATTACTTAGAAATCCAAGGCCTATATAGGCATTTCAGAGTGTGAATTTAAGGTTTACAAAATCAAATTTAGCTGCATCAATCGTGAGAGTTTTAACTTTGTTGGAGCTATAGTTGTTGACTGTTAGAGTTGCCATTTTGACAGTTGGAGTTGCCAATGTTGAACAACAAGGATTTGAGCCACCATTTTCAATGGCAACCAGCAGGAGATGGAGAGGTGACTGATTTAGGGTTACGTATTTTGTTTGCAGCTAATCAATGGGGAAGAGGTTTAGGATTTAGGCTTGGGTTAGTAAAGAGAAGTTTAGAATGGTTATTTGAAGGAGGAGTAGAGTTATTTGAAGAGGGTTTGTAGAAAAAGAGTTAAGACTCAGTAATTTTGATTTAGGGATTTTGGAAGAGGATGATTGATTTTGAGATTTTGATTTGGGGATGAGAGAGAGACTGATTTCTGATTTCCAGCAAACAATTTGGATCGAGAACGAAAAGTTTCCACCAAAATTTCCCCCACTTTTACGTCGGATTCTTAAATTACACCTCTAATTATTTTATTAATTTTTTTTAATGAATCAAAACTTTTTTACGAATCTACATTTATATGTTAAAAAATTATATAAAATATCTCCTCATACTTATTTGTATGCCACCAATATTTTTGAAGGCTAAACACTACTCTCCTTTTCGGAGGAGGTTCAAACGGGAAGGAGAGGTTTTGGGAGCAAAGCTGTAACATGATTTGGCTCATTTCGACGATTTGGACCAAGTCGGGTTGCCGCCAGAACCTTTTTGTGATTTAATATCCAAAATGTATATGCAAGCCGAGGATCCCAATTATGGCTATAAAAGGGGAGTTGGAACTAGGAAGTGGACATGTCAATAACACATTTAAATTAAAAAATAAGTCTGAGAGGAAATTGATGAGATGATTAGTAAGAAGCAGATTATCGTACGATGGTGTTGGTTGTGGCCTGGCCGTGATGCTTCTTAGCATACGAATGGGCTGCCGGAGCCGGATCATCGTCATTATAGAAAAATCATGATTATGATCGACGGTGTTACGGTGACGTTTGTGCCTTCTTACACGATTGCGCCGATGGATATTGTTTATGCACTCCCTTCTGGCTTGTCATGGGAATACGCTTGCCAACCATTTATGAGTCCATAAGATGGACAATCTACACATGACCAGGAGGAGTATTAACATAAATAATATTTAAGAAACATCGAACGCCCATACGCTTTTCACTATTTTTTGTATTAAATTTTATTAAATAATAATAAGGCGGGAGGGATCAATAATCAATATAGAGGTCTCTATCATCTAAACATGGTTTTCTCTTCGTTTGTTAGGGTTTTAGAAATTTGGGGTTTTCGTTTGTTAGGGTTTGTAATTGTAATTTAAGCATTTTGGTATACTCTTTCCGTACCCAACAGATTTAATAGTATCCAACGCTGGGTTTCTTTTTGGGTTTTGAATGTATGTGTGTTATATTACTTTTTATGTTCCTCTTGCTGGTGTTTGTGGGGTGATCGTAATCGAGCGATAAAAATTAGTTCTTTTAAACACTGTGCAGTGGATTATCCAAAAAAATAGTCTCATAGCGTTTAAAATCACAACCATACTTTCAAATTCCTACAGCTTTTAACAGTCTCACAATGAGCAGTGTACACTAGTAGCTCGAATGGAATAGAAAAATTCTCCACACGCCTGTGTTTAGAAGCCTCGAAGTTTTGTTTCTTTGGGTTCAAGAAAAATAGATCAGAGATAACCATTGACTTTATCAGGCCATATATCTTTAATTAATCATTTTGATTAAGTAATTAAACTCTTTCCACATCCCACCTTTTACTTCATGCTTCTCTGATTAATTATGCTCATGAAAACACAATTCCACAGAGCAAAAACCATATAATTAAAAAAGGCGGTTTTATTATATACAATTAACCAACAATTATTATATATATATATATATATATATATAGCAAAAACCCCCCACACACAAACACATACTCATATATATACACTTTAGCTGCAACTACAACCTCACATGCATATCCCAACTAAATAGGCTAATGGAACGCAGAAACATCCATCTTTGCATTCCTGCTTGTAGGGGTCAAATTACTTAATAAAATTAAAAAATTGTTAATTACCAACTACTATAGTATTATTATTCAGTACATTGCGTGAGAAAGCTCTTGACTACTTTTCTTTCTGTTTTCTCCTTTTCTATTTGCAATGGCAAGTACGTGGTCGACATAGTGCCAGGCCCTCGCTATAGACAGGGTATGCAATGTATAAGACCCCCATGGTAAGGGCCTAAAATATATATATATATATATAATATTTATATTTATAATATATTTAACTTAATATAAATTCTTTAAAATGAATATTTTAATAAATATATTTAATAAAAGCTGTTGCCCTCTGACTTTTTAGCTTTTTTCCTTTTTAAATTTTCTTTGTTTTTGCCTCTACGATTCCAGCTTTTTATTTTTTAGTTTTCCATCTTTCAACTATTTCATTTTCATTTACCAAAAAAAAAAAAAAAACTATTACACTTTCCAAAACTGCAACAAAGCAATAGCATAGTGACAAACTGGGAAGATTTTTTTAATTTTATTTTTTATGCTTAATTCTCATCCTCTGCTATTCCATTTTTTTTCATATAAATATATATATATATATATTTTGCTTTTGTGCGAATTGAATGACTTTTTATTTTATTTTTTTATGCAACCTTTATCCTTAGCTATTAGAATTTTTATTTATATAAAATATTTTTGCTTTTATTGAATATTTTCATTTTATTCTTTTATGCTTAATCCTCATCCTTTGCTAATTGAATTTTTTTAATACATAAAAATATTTTTGTTTTTATTTTTATTTTTCTGTTTTTACTTATTTTTTATTAAAAAAAATGCTAGACGAATAAATTTAATGTAGACTTTTAAATTAAGATTTTTATTTAATAAAAATTTTTATTTTTATTATTATATATATTTTAATAATATTTATATAGGGCCACATATTTTAAGTTGGCTTCAGACTCTTAAAATGTTAGGTCAGGCCATCAACGCATACATGTATAATGAGGTTCTTATAGCAGAAGAATTAATAAATTAAAGACATTGAGAATGAGTTTTTTCACAATTGAGAAAAGATTATTATACAAAATTAAGATGTATAATATGAGTAGTGATAACATTAATGAATTTCTATTAATTATTCTATACCAAAGCATTGCATCAATCGCATTATTTTACAAGCTCATATATAAAACATATATATACACATATATATATATATATATATATATATATATAAAACAATCTCCACAAAGATGAGATTATTGAATACAAGAACCAACTTATTTAAAAATCATGCATACACACACTTTGATATTTATATAGAATAATTTTTTATATATTATCATAGTTAACAATTACATCCACTTCAACGCAAAACCCAGCAAAACAAAGGTTGGAAGGCAAAACACATACCAAAGCAATTCTGGAGGACGAAGGCACATGGGTCCCCACAATACCCTACGTCATTAGGACTAATTACACCACCAGCCTCCATCTTTCTGTTATCATTATGACGATGACGAGAAGTCAAATTATGACTTTCCATCGCATTATTACCATCAATAGGATGATTGGATCCAATATCTCCAATATTCGTACCCTTACAGCTGACAAAGTAGTTAGCCATAAGAACCACAGCCACAACCAACACCACTAAATGACTAACTTGCTTCCAGCTGGTCATCTTCTCACATATATTTTCTAAATAAATATTGACTTAATTTAAGTTATTATGACCAACCTGCTTACAACCCCTTCTTATTTATAACCAAAACTAAGTAGTAGATTATGATCAGCTAGCTGGCGTACAGTTACTCGATGTAGGTGTTGAAAGTGTCGTCAACTGCATAATTTCTGTCATAAATATTCCACAGAATAGATATAGTAGTAGACAATCTCTTCAGAAGATGTACTTACCGATGTCATAAATATTCCACAAAAGTGGTACTCATAATTTCACAATCCCTCTAGTTACCGATCGAATATTATAGTCGCACTAACCCATGTATAAATATTTAATTTATAATATAATAATTTTATTAATCAATTTGCTACATCGTTATTACTTTGGTGACGTGGTCCATTCATATATTATATAGACTTACATTGCCATTTAAGAAAAAGAAAAAAGAAAAAGAAAAATGTATTGATCAGAGTTAATTTATAGTTTCTGTCAATTAACACATCCTGTCATCAGCACAACCACAAAGTATTCCACAAAAGCCAACCCCTTATTAATTATATATCAAAATTAAAGTTAAAAATGCCGTCAACTGTGTAATTTATGTCATAAATATTCCACAAAAGTAGTACTCATAGTAGAAAACAATCTCTAGAAAACTATATTAACAGATTGGATATCATAGTTGTACTAACCAATGTATAAATATTTAATTTATAATACAATAATTTTATTAGTCAATTTGCTTCATCACCATCACCTTGTTGACATGGTCCATTCATATATATAAGAATATATCTGTTTGCGTTGAATACTTATTTTACAGACTTACATTGCTATTTAAGAAAAAAAAAATTGATTATAGTTAATAGTTTCTGTGAATTAACACATCCTGATATCAGCACAACCACAAAGTATGTAATAGAGATTTGTGCGATTCATATCCCAGACAATTGTCAGCATTAACCCCAAGTTAAATTTATGTATATTACTTGTTAATTAATCAATATTGCTTGCACATCTATATTTCAACATCATATTAGACTATACCTATATTGATCTTTTTTTGGGGAAAAAGGAAAAAAGAACCTATGTGGGTTTGGTTTCAAACTAAAATAGACATTTCAATATTAAAAATCTATCTTTAATGAATGAAATTTGAGCTTATAAGATGAAAATCAACAAGTTTCAGTAAAAATTGACATTTTGGTGATTAGAAGCTAATCTTTTTGGATTCAATTAAATAGACATTTCAATATATCAAAACCTAACTTCATGGGATCAAAGCAATCTCAATTTTAGGATCAAAATCTACTTTTAAGATCAAATTTAACTCTATTATATAGGCTCAAATCGACGTTTTGGGTGTCAAAATTGTACTCAATTAAAAGGTTAGAAATTGACATTTACAAAAATTGATATTTCGAAATCGAATTCTAGGACTGCGAGTTGTGAGTGATGGAGATTAATTGAAAACTGTTAGGGACACAAAAATAGAACATATATAACCAATTGAATGACTTCTTAACAACTTAAATTTTTTTGAATTAATAGTAATTTAACGTGGAATCGGAGCATTAAAATCCTAGGCATGTTCAATTCTCATTACCGTCTCATTAATATACATATTAATACTATATATTAAGCCTTTGTATGTATTGACTCTCTGGTCATGTCTTTAGTCCAATTGTCCACTATATTCTACTTTAGAAGTTATCAAGAAATAACATTAAGATCTATAACTAAATCAATTGTTATCATTAATAATATACATTAAGTCTTTGTATGTATTGACTCTCTGGTCTTGTCTTTAGTCCAATTATCCACTATATTCTACCTAAAAAGTTATCAACAAATAATATTAAGATCTAGAACTAAATCTATTCTTGTCGCAATTTATATGTAGAACCATTAAGCTTATCCAATTACGTAAGTATAAACATTTCAATGTAATCTGTTTTTTTTTTTAAGATGAAATTCAAAGTAGCATATCTATATTTTACAATATTAGATTTGCGTCTCTCTGTTTCTGAAATTTATAGTTCTAATTACAGCCAAATAAAATTTGTGTACGAACAAATGTCTTTTAGTCCTGACTACACGCACAAAAGAAAAATGTATTGACGTCAAGTAAAATTCGGTTAGTGGATAAATTAAGAGAAGCCATGCAAAGATTGTGTTGAAGTTTGTAAAATGTAACATTCCACAACCCCAAATATACTAGAACTAGGCATTACCAGTTTTAGTTTGAATTATTATGAATATTAGGAACTCCTTGATTCAAAGCTAGTTTTTGGTACTCCAAAAAGGCTTCAAGCTCGAGCCAACACGGAAAAATAGCTGGGGAACTTCCTCTGATACGTGCACATATATATAGGACCAAGGACAAAAAGAAAAAGAAATACATTATTATAATTTATAAGCATCACTTGCCAATATACAAATGGCTACCAACTTCCAACGATCTCTGTCTCTTATTTGTTATAACCCACCTTCCACAACAGCCACTTCCTTAGAATTAGCTGAGATGAGATGCTCAAAGCCATGTCTTCAACACGATTAAAATACCATTTTCTTCATCTATTAGAAAAAACAAGTGGCCCAATCACAATTCCAAGCCTAGTAATGAACCCACTTTCAAATTATTAGAAAAATACAAAAACCTCATAACGTAGACGCTGCATAACAAGCCTACGAATCCAAACAAAGCAACTGAAATGAACCCAAGCTCACGAATCCGAACAAAGCAACTGAAATGAATCCACAAAAAGAAGCTAAACAGCTGAGTTATGCATGCATTGCCCTTAAACAAAAATTCAAATTCCATGCACAACTGCCCTTACAGAAAAATTCAAATTCTCCCTTTAGATAATATATTTGTTGCAGACAGGCTTCACACGGCCTCCCTTCCAGGTTAAAATGACTAAATATAATAACGGTGCACTTCAAATATTGCACATTAGAACAACCATTAAAACTGCCTCTTGGTGTAAAATAAAGCCACAAAATTTTATAAAATAAAACTACTCTCCTAATAAAAAATAATTAGGATAATAACAAAAGTAATAGAAATAATAAACAATTTGATCATCCTAAAACTGAATAGGGCTATGGTTATAAATAGTTAAAAATTTCCCTACCTTTTATTCACAACTAATGTGGGACTTTTGCATCCATATATATAATAAACAAAACCAAGGATTTTAAGTTTTTAATCAATGTGGAACTAACCACAAACAAACATATTTTGAAATAAATAATAAAATATTATAGAAATAATATTTGTGTAATAATTCCCTCACATATTTTAAAATATTGTTTGAAAGTCATTTTCAAAACTGTTTATTTTACACCAAATTAAGAATTTAATGTATATGAATTGGTACCATTCAGTCATGAACCATCCATTGACGACTAATCATATCTCATAGGAATATGATGAAACAAAATTGCTATGAAGCAAACCCCTTCTGTGAAATGGAGGACTAGCAACCCACATCAAATCCTTCTACTTAGTTGTCTTACGGTTTGGCACTTTATGCCCTGTAGCTTCCTCGAAATCTACAAATGCTCTCGAGATGCTTGCCTAGCTCGTAGGAGTTGATCAACTCCACACTCATATAGGTGAACTTCCTTCAAGTGTGTACTTCAATTTGGCACACCACCATACATAAGGGCTATGGAGTTCATTTGTAGTATATTGCTCATCCTTACTACAACAACATTATCTCAGCCTTAGGATGAACTTCAACAAAAAATGCAATAGTGCTTTCAAGATAATACGGACTTGTTCTTACCTCTATGAACTTACTTTATGGGTCTTCAATCACATAATTGAGGTTACTATCACCCTTATCTCATGGAAAAGTCTTATTCCCGATGTTTGTACTACTATCCTTCTACCAAGTGGCTTTGTTAGAGGATTGGCCAAATTCAACTTTGACATCACAAAGCCTAGCCTTACTACACGGACTCAAGCCGTTGTTGCACAACATTATAATAGTCACAATGGACATAAATAAATGAAGGTAGGTGAGAACGAATGGAAAAATTTACTAAGAGGTTCCTCAACCACTCAGCCTCATAATATGCTTTCTCTAAGGCAATCAGCTCAAACTCCATGATAGAACGAGCTACACAAGTTTGCTTGGATGACGTTCAAGATATTGCACCTCCTCCAAGGATAAACACATATCCACTAGTGGATTTTACTGTACTAGAATCGGATATCCAGTTTGCATCATTATAACCTTTATCTCAGGTAGAGACCTACCAAAATGTAGTCCAAGATCAATAGTGCCTCTCATATATTTCACAACTCTATCCATTAGAGTCCAATGATCCTTACTAGGATTATGAATATATCTATTCAATCTATTCACTGCATAAACAATGTAAGGTCTTGTACAATTTATCAAGTACATCAGACTACCAATGATCTGAGCATTCCTAGGCTATGAGACACTATGTCTAAGTTTTTCTTCAAGTGAGTATTTGCATTATTAGGAGAGATAATTAGTTTACACTCATAATACCAAACCTGTTTAAGAACTTTTCCACATAGTGTTGTTGTGATAAAATAAAATCATCTACTTTATGCAACATTCTAATTCCAAAAATTATATTTAATTCTCCATATCTTTCATATCAAAGTTAGAAGTTAGGAAATCTTTGATCTTCATTATCACATCCATGTTTGTCCTAAAGATAAGCATATCATTAGCACATTGCATATAATCACATAAGCATTACTATCATGATTTTTGTAATAAACACACTTGTAACACCCCTTTAGTTAAGCCCAAAGACCCAACTAAGAAGACATTATAGGTTAAACGTTTTAACAAAGACTTTCTTGAGACTTAGTTGTTCATGTAAATAAAAATCAATCTTCTATATTCTTTAGGATCTAAGGCTCATGGAATAAAGTATAGTACTTACAAAAATAGACAGTAATTTTTTTAGATAAGATCTCACACACCCACAACGTATAGAAAATTTTAGATAATATATATTTACATAAATATATATTAATTCAAAATAATGAGTATTTACGCCTCAAGATAAAAATAAAAAGAAATAGACAGAATGAATTGTACTACTGTTGATGCCTATTGCTCCACTCCATCACCAAGTTCAGCGAAATCAAGTTTGTTTACCCACACACACAACAAAAGGGGAATGAGTGATGAGCACTCGGTAGGTTTCACAAATGCAAGTGTAAATATTATGCTGAATGTATGCAAAATATTTACTATTATTTAATTACTGATTTTCTCTTCCTTGAAAACTTGATATTTCAATAAACAAACTGTTTTTAAAGTAATATTCTTAGGACTTTTCATATCTCATGATAGAGAGTCCAAAGATTCTAAGTCACATTAGAGCTAGTTGCCCATTGGGAATTGTCATTTTCTCAACTATTCGCGAACAAATTATAATAAAACCCTTTTTAAATTTTTACCATTTGGAGGAATAGTATAAGTGGGACCCCACTTACACTCGGAAAATATAAGCTATGAGATTGTCACTCCACCACACACATTGATACACTCGCATGTGCCCATGCGAGAATCTGAATCTCAACTGACTAGCTAGTGATCCCTCTGCTAAATGATACACACTTATCGTATATTGTAAACTCTAAATCAAATATCATATTTGCCTACATGCATGACCATAACTTTTTATCTTCTCTTTGAAAATATTCAATCTTTGATAAAATCAATTATGTTACTCACAAAAATCAAATTTCTATTTCAAACTGCTTTCATGCAATGTATGCATATATGAACTACCTAATAGTTCCACACACAATATATTACAATATACCATTACCATCAGACCAGTATAATTCTAATATATTATAAATCACAACCACAATAATTATTCAACTTAGTATATTGAATGAACTCACATATATTCATAGTACAATGTACATAATTAATTAACCCTCACCAATCATATTATATTATCATAAAATAATAAATCAAAATATGCAATTATTGCATTTGGGAATACCATTATTACTTCACATATACCAACATATATATAATCTAATTAGGATTACATTAATTATCTATGAAAATTTTAGTAGTAAATAATAAAAATAATATAAAATATTAATTAAACCAACTCCATTTCATGATGCATAATAATTTTGTCAAAACTATAACTTACTCATTTTAACTTCGATTTGTATGATTCAAAAGGCAAAATAATCATGACTCAATAAAGTTTAAGGGAAAATATGAAACAAAAATAATTAAATTTCTAAAGTTATCGAGAAAAACCAAGAGTTTATGAGATTTTCCCTAAAACCAGCAATTTTATAAAGTTCATAACACAATCAATTCAACTCATTTACATGATTTTGAAGCCAAAATGACCATGACTCACTGTAGTATAGGGAAAACATATGATGAAAAAAAAATTTAAACCTTTCAAACATAACAAAACCCGTGGGTGTTGTTTCATATTTTGCAAAACATATGATGCAAAATCTTTCCAGAACTTTCCAGAAAACCAACGATTTTATAAAATCCATATCTCATTGATTACGACTCCAAATCAAATTATTTAAAAGCCAAAATGTTCAGAACAAACTCAAATTCATAGAGAAAAAGTAATCAAGGCATGCATCTAGCCAAATGTTTATAGATTTCAAAATAACTCAAAACCACAGACATTAACTCATAGCAATCAACGAGCCTAGATCAAGCCATTACTCTATCAATCCATACTCTCATCATCACCATTGTAAGAAACAACAACCATATCACACCATTTCAAAAAGAACATCAACATAAAATAAAGAATCTTTGCATGCATGTCAAGAATCTAGCCAAAAACTTAGTTTAAACCCACATGCAACCCACTTCAAATATGGAAATGGAAACCTACCTTGTCAAATAAAAACCAAGTTTCAAAGCCTGAGAGTGAAGAAAAAGTTGGGATTTCACAACATTGGTGGTCCTATCTCTATTCTTTTCTTTGAAACTTCTTACTTCTCCCTTGAAAAACCTTCTTTTTACCCTCTCTAGAACATATGAAGCTCACACTTTCTATCTTTAAGCTCTCACTTGGCCGGTTCTTTAAAAGAAAATAATGAAAGTCGTTGACTGATAGAAAGCTTTTATAGGTGGTGTTTATAAATAAAATAATAATATTTTCAAAAAGGCCCCTCATTATTTTTTTAAGCATATTATTAAATATATATATACAGAAATAAACCATACTTTACACAAAATAGGGTAATAAATAAATCTATGACTTGTTGACCAATAATACACTTAGCAACAATATGCAAAAGTTTAGTGACACGGTCCAACACCGACTAGTCAACAACAAAAAGTCAATAAAACAACAAAAATATTAATAAACAATAACAAAATATAGAGTCAAGTATTACAATTCACCCATCCTTAAAAGAAATTTCATCCATGAAATTTGCACTTTTAAGGATAAAATACTTAATCAGGTAAGTATGGATACTTGGCTTTAATCTCATCTTCACATTGCTTCTTCGATTATGTGATTTCTCCAAAGAACCTTTACTAATGGAATTGTTCTTTTCTGATGTACTTGGTCATTCTTGTTGAGAATCTTCACCGGCTTCTCCTCGTACATTAAATTCTTAAAAACTTTTAACGACTCACACTCAATTATGTGAGAAGGATCAAGGATGTACTTCTATAACATCGACACATAAAACACATCATGTATGCTTGCCAAGTTGAGGGGTAAGGCTAAACGGTAAGCCAAGACTTTGATTCTTTCCAAAATCTCAAAGGGTCCGATGAAACGAGAACTTAACTTTCCTTTCGATCCAAACCTCATTACACTCTTTAGCAACACAACCTTAAGAAACACTTTCTTCCAAACTTCAAACTCCAAATCCTTTCGTTGATGGTCGGCGTAACTCTTTTGTCACTCATAGGGAGTAGCCTAAGTAGCTTTCCTTCTTCGACACTATCTCAGTGCAATGAAGATCTATACTTTCTTTTGTACAGAACCTCATACAGTGTCATCCTAATCAAACTATAGAAACTGTTGTTATAAGCATATTCCACCAAAGGAATGTGCTTTTCCCAACTTTCTTGGTAATCTAGCATACATGCCCTTAGCCTTGGAAATCTAACATGTCTTATAGTGTTTGAATCATTCGCTCTGACTGACCATCAATTTGAGGATGAAAAGCCATACTGAAGTTCAACCTTATTTTCATTGCTTTCTGTAAACTCTTTCAAAAAGATTATGTAAACTGGGGATCTCGGTCTGAAACGATGGCACACCATGAAGTCATACGATCTCATCTATGTACAGCTAAGCCAACTTCTCTGTTGAGTGAGTCATACGTACTGGTAGAAAGTAAGTCGATTTTGTAAGTCTATCAACAATCACCTAAATAGCATTATTACCTCGCTGTGATCCTACGATAAAATCCATTATAATGTGCTCCCCCTTTCATTCTGGAATCATTAGCGACTTAAACAGATTGGATGGTCTCTGATGTTCAATCTTTAGTTACTGGCACGTTAAGCATTGTTCCACAAATTTAGCTATTTTTGCTTCAAACTAAACACCAAAAAATCTTGGAGACGTCCTTATACATCTTAGTCGCTTATGGATGAACTGTATAAGGAGTACAATGAGCTTCCATTAAAATCTCCTTCGATCTTGTCAACATTTGGTATACACATACGAGTACCAAATCTTAAGGTCCCGTCTCCAATAAATTGATCTTTTTCTTTACTTGAATAACTTCATTCTCGATATTTGAGAAAGCTTAAATTGCAAGCATGACCTTCCTTGATCTTGTCCTTCCTTGATCTTCACAATCGAAGGTCGAATTGTTAGCATATATGAATATTGATTATGAATTAAGTCAATATCCATTCTTCTAAGTCTTCAAGGATATGTGGTTAAGTAATGATCAAACCTCCATTGAAACCCGCAAACTTTCGCTTAAGCGATTCTACTACGCTTGCCTCTTTGGGAAGATAATTGATAGTGTAGTCATAGTCTTTTACCAGCTGAGTCATCTTCTTTGTCTCATGTTTAACTCTTTTGAGTGAAAAATATTTGAGACTCTTATGATCGTATAGATATCGTATTTTGCTCCATATAAATAGTGACGCTAACTCTTTAGAGCAAATACTACCGCTAGCTCTAAGTTGGATAGTTGTGCTCATATGTTTCACTATTCGGTATAGCCGTAACCGGTGTCATGATCAACCTCTTCTTAAACTCTTGAAAACTTTCTTCATACTCCTTATACAAAGCTAACTTATTTTCCTTCCTCGGAACTTCAAGAATTCTTGTATGAATCAGAAAGATTTAACTAAACCGAAAAATCTCCTAATTTCCTAACGCTTGGTAAGTCTTTCCAGTCTTGTATCGCTGCTACTTCACTTGTATGTCTTTGTTTGATATCATATGTCTAAGAAATGATATGCTTTCTAGCAAAAATTCACACTTTTGAATTTGGTGTATTTCTTTCCCTTTAACTGTAGTACTAGACTTTCGGATGCTTTTTGTGTTTAGCCACCGCCTTCAAGTAAGCAAGAATGTCATCGATTAACACCATAATGAACTTATCTAAGTAGTCATGAAATACTGATTCATCAAGTCCATGAACACTGCTGGTGCATTTGTCAACTCTAATGGTATTACCACAAACTCATAATGGACATAACGGATGAGAAACATGCTCTTTGGTCCATCTTTCTTTCATCTTGAACTGGTGATACCTTGATTCAAGATCGGTCTTGAAAAGATTCCATCTCTTTGTAACTGATCAAGAGATCATCAATCCATGATAATAGGTACTTGTTCTTGATCATCACCTTATTCATCTCGGTAGTTGATGCACAAACTCAAACAATCCACAATCAAGTTTAACAAGTTCTACTTTTAGCTTAGATGTAAATCACTTAGACACAAACTAATATGTCGCACCCCAAGTCAAATAAAGCATGTGCATCAAGACCTAGTAAAAGCTATGAGATTGTTAGTTCACCACACATACATATGCTTGCATGTGGCGGCGAGAATCTAAACCTCAACTTACTAGCCAATGAGCCTTTTGCTATATAATACATACTCGTCGCATATCATAAGCTCCAAATCACATATCATATCTGCTACGTATGCATGACCATGATTTTTCTTTTCTTTTGAAAATATTCAATTTTGAGAAAATCAATTCCGTTGCACAAAAAATCAAGTTTCTATTTCAAAACTATTTTCATACATGGTATATGTTTAATTAACCCTCATCAATCATATTATATCATTATAAAATAATAAATCCAAATATGCAATCATTATATTTGATACTATCATTACTTCACATATACTAATATATATATATATAATTTAGTCATGCTTAGATTAATTATACATAAATATTTTAATAGTAAATAATAAAAATAAAATGAAAATTAATTAAACAAAACCTGTTTCAGCATGCACAATAATTTTGAAAAAATCATAACTCACTCATTTTAACTTACATTTTTATGATTTAAAAGCCAAAATGACCACAATGTAATAAAGTTTAGGAAAAAATATGGAACAAAAATAATTAAATTTCTAAACTTGTTAAAAATAGCAAAATCCATGAGTATAGGTATAGAGTCTACCCAGATTTTCCTCAGAAAATCAGCAATTTTGTAAAATTCATAACACAATCAATTTAACTCCAATTTATATGATTCTAAAGCGACACTGATTGTGACTTATTGTAGTGTAGGGAAAACATATGGCTCAAAAATAACAAAAATTCAAAACCTTCAAAATATAATAAAACCTATGGGTATAAGTAGAGAATCTTCTCATAACTTCTCACAAAACCAATAATTTTGTAAAATTCATATCTCACTCGTTAAAACTATAAATCAAGTGATTCAAAAATCAAAATGTTCAAAACAAACCCAAATTCCTATATTACAAGTTTAAAAAAATTTCAGAAAACAATAATGAAGGTATGCATCCAGCCAAATGTGCATAATAACTCGAGACCAACACAATACTTTAACTTATAATCGTGGCCCTTGACATTTTGGGGCCTTAGGCCAGTTTAAAATATAAGGCCCTGAATTTTACTCCTCGTGATGCATTCCTCTACATATGGAATGCACCCTTCAGCCAAAGTGCATAGGGCCTCTACATTTATTTGCTGCATTCCCACATATGGAATGCACCCTTGATCTCTATAACAAATATAAGTAATAATTTATATTCAATAACATATAAAATGGTTGTAAAATAATAATCTAAAAGGTGATTTATTAAGATATTAATTTTAAATATATGTGGGATCATAGAGTATTATTAAAATATTTAATTTTAATTATTTATTATATTAAATATATTAAAAAATTTGGTTGGCCCTCATTATTGTAGGGCCTAACACGTTGCACGCCCACCTATAATGAGTCAGCCCTGCTCATAACAATCAACAAGCCCAGATCATGTCATTACTCCATCAATCCATACCCTTATCATCACCAACATAAGAAACAACAATCATACCCTTATCATCACCAACATAAAAACAACAATCATATCACACCATTTTGAAAAGAATATTAAGAAAACAAAGAATCTTTACATGTACGCCAAGAATCTAACAAAAACTTAGTTTAAATGCACATACAACCCACTTCAAATATGAAAATGGAAACTTACCTTGTCAAAGAGCAAAATCAAGTTTCAAAAGCCTTCTCTAAGCAATGGTTGAAGAAAAAGAGTGGTTTCAAAGAATGGTTGCCGACCCTTGTTTCCCTCTTTTCCTCTTTGAAACTTTCTTCTTCTCTTGAAAACCTTCTTCTTCACGCTCTCTATAACCTATGAAGCTCACATTTTCTCTCTAAGCTCTCACTTGGCTGGTTCTTTGAAAGAAAATAATGAGGGCTATTGGTTGATAGAAAGCTTTATACGTGGTGTTTATAAATAAAATAATAAGGTCCTCTATTATTTTTAAAAGCATATTATTAAATATATATATATATATATATATAGTCCTGCTAAAACCCCAACGTCATGGACGTTATAAAACGTGTGCATTATTTTTAACGCTCCGCTTATTTTTATATGTAAAAGAGTCTACTAACCACTTATGTTTCTCACCAACTGGGTCAAACCCCTCCGACTCCCACTCTCTCCCCCATCCGAGTCTTTCGTCCCTCCTTCCCTCCTCCAATTGAGGTCTTCAATAATGGACTCTATTTTGGGCTTCATCAAATTAATTTACGCGATTGGTAAAGCCGGAGAGCTTTCTGAAATCCAACCGAGAAGCATTCACCGCGGTGGTTATGATCGCGGTGGTGCTCTTGATGGGTTGATGGCTGTGAGGATCGAGACCACGACTAGTGAGCTTGACTTGATGTGGATGTTCCAGTAATTCTTGATCTCATTGTCCATCCTCCTTGGTAATCTTCCAGCAATCGGTGACCATCTAGAAAAATATAACCCAAAACTCCATATATAAGAATTCAAAACCAATTCAAGAAATTACATGATATTGTCTTCCAACCCTTCCACTTCTCACCCCCCTCCACACTTTCCAGGTGGCAAAGTGTTTCCTCAATCTATAAAATCTAAATGTATTTTGGTGGATTTTCTTGCTCCATTGATTATTTTTCTTTTCTTTGTTTGTGTGGATTTTTCTTTTTCTTAATAGATCTGTATTACTTGCTTGTAGTTCTAAAAAGCTTCTACTTTGAGTGCCAATTTTATTTCTGATTTTTGATATTCAGTAACCGCCATTCGAATAAACTTTTCTGATTTTCTTGGCGCTTGAGTTTGCTTTGCCTTCCAAGTTTAGCGAATCCCTTGAATGTAATCTTTTGAATTCATAAGGTTTTTCGTGATTTTTTAGTTAAAAAAAGCTTCGACTGAGAAGGGCCTTGAACATTTAAGTGATTTGGAGGAGAGAGAAAGAAGAATGAGAATTGTTGATCTCATTTAATTAATTACTAATTACTATTTGGAAAAGCTAAATTGCAGTTGGGAATTGCATGCGGTCGCCGAGAGATGGGAAATATTTGGGGAAATGCATGTTGCAAAAGAAAAGATATTTGGGGAATTGCAGAGGTTTCAGTATTTGGATGAAAACTGGTCCTTCAAAAATATATTTTAAAAACTAAAACGCTTAAACGGTGAGTTTTGCTACTAACGGACCTCGGTTGCAGAGATTGCGTGTTTTATACGAACCCCACCATCGCTTTTATAGATGGACTCATCAGGTTAACGGATGTGAAAAGTAACGATGCGTGTTTTATAACGCGACGCAACATCGGGTTTTATAGCAAATCCCTATGTATATATATATATATAAACATTACTTTACATAAAATAGGTAATTAATAAATCCATGATTTGTTAACCAAGAATACACTTAGCTATGATACCCAAAAGTTTAGTCACACAATCCAATATTGACTCGTCAAGACTAACCTTGACTTGATCAAAGTCAACCATACTAGAAAGTCAACAACACAGAAAAATACTAATAAAGAATAATAAAGCGTAGAGTCAAGTATTACAACACTTGACATGCCATTGCTTTGGAGCTTATTTTAGGCCATACAATGACTTAACATGCCTACACATTATGTTAATATGCAGTTGCAAAACAACCTTCAAGTTGATCCATATAAATTTCATCCTCCAAATCTCCATTAGGGAATGCATGACATCCATTTTCTGTACAAACAAATTATCAACTACAACCAGAGTAGCAAATACTTTAATTTAGGAAATTTTGCTAACTAGAGCATAAGTATCAAAGTAATCTATTTCTTTCTTTTCGTAAAGTCTTGGCTACCAATCTCGCTTTATATTGATCAACAGACCTATCAACTTTCATCTTCTTTTTGAGGATCCATTTTTAGTCTAAAGGTTTCATGCATGGAGGCAAATCAACTAACTCCTGAATGTGATTGCTCATAATTGAATCTATCTCATTGTTGATTGTTTCTCTCCAAAATGAAGGATCGAACAAAGTTATAGTCTCCTCATAACTTTGAGGGTCATTCTTAGCAAGAAAGACATAATCATCACCAAATTGGTGGCTACTTTTTTCTCTTACTTCTTCTTAGTTCTTATTCAGAACTCTTTAGAGGGTCACCAAAATATCTCTTTGTCTCGAAGGATCATCAAAACATCTCTTCCTAGGAGGATCAACACTATTTTTTCATGAGGCTTAAATTCTCTCAACTGTAAATTTCACAGGGAATATGTCTTCAAATAATTCAATATCCTTAGATTCAATGATATTGTTTACATCAAACAAATTAGCAGTAGCCTTCAAAATCAAAATTCTATATGCAATGCTCTTTGGGAATACCCAATGAACATGCAATCCACAGTCTTAGAACCTAATTCACTTCTTTTAGGATGTGGAATGAGAACTTTAGCAAGGCAACCCCAAATCAACACTCGTAGCTTTGGCAATGAAGATGATATGGCCTGGCCCCACTCAGTCCCTGAGGTTGCTATATTTGCACCATCAAGATATAGGTCTTCAAGTTTCATGCGATTCTGAACTAGCATCCTCAAATTTGGATACTCAAGTTTCAACGAAGATGACCCCGTAGTAAATATGAGAGTTTATAGAAGAAAAGCAAATAAATGACAAGAGAGTAATTGTTTCTCAGGGCTTTTAATTAATCTATTAATATTGAAAAGTGTTTCACTAGTTGACTAATTATGCTTTTATGTGTGGCCATTGGGCCATAAAACCCTATCGTTAGGGGCAATAATATTTGGGCAATGATACTAGCTATTTTTCCACCTTCCATATTTAAGTTTGACTTGAGGATTTTGACGATGATGATGATGGGCAAAATGATGATCAGGCTGAACATGATTTCCAATATTATTCATATAATTCTTACACCTAACAAAGCTAACACAATAAAACCACTAAAGCCACCTTACTAGTTTATAAAGTTTTAGTTTTAAACATAAACAAACTAAATAACATTGATTAAATTACTAAAATTGTAATATTTTAATTTCTGGTGAAAACGTGATCTCATAAAATTTTTTTGAAACATGTAAAGATTTTTATTTCTCACACTAACAATAAGAATGAGGTGTCTTGTAAGGAAAAGAAAGAAAGTGAGGTGGTTGAGGATGAGGGATGAGAGAGCGAAATGGAGGGTACTACATGAAGAAGGAGCCATGAGGTTTTGGGGGCCTTAGGCCAATTTGAATTAGGGGTCCTATAAATATTTTTCTTTCAAAAATACAATGAAATTATATTAATAATTTATATTAAATTAAAATATTCAAAATTATAAAATATTATGAAATTATATTAAATTAAATTATATTAATAATTTATATTAAATTAAAATATTAACTTAAATTTAGCTGTATTACTACGTAGTTATGAATTGTGATGAAGATTGCTAATATATTCAACTTTGAGATTTTATTGTTCCCTTTCTCCTTTTTAAATTTTCTCCTTGTTTTTCGTTATGTTCTTTTGCTTAATTTGTTTCTTACTGTTTACGAAGCAACCACGTGGTTAATCCTTGTTTTAGCTCGACAAAGATGCTTTTGGAAGAAGTAAAAGACAATAAACACGAATTAAGATGATAATGGCTAGACAATATTAATTAATTAGTCGATTCCCATATTGTTTCTAGCAAAATTAAGCATGCAAGCGCAATGATTCACATAATTTCAACTATTTATATATATATATATAAATTTACATACATATATAAGTTGAGTTGGAGTACTGTTAAACCCACCCAATTCTTATAATAATCAACTTAAGTTAATTCTTACATTTACACGTACACCACACAAGAAGTAAATTCGTGTCACCACTATCATTAAAATGAATTAATGCATTTCATGCAAACTAAATAATGTATAGGGATATCAGTTTATTTTACAGAGATCATCTCTAGTGGCTCTGAGGAATATTTTGTAACAAAAATATGCAGTTGACGGCCTTTTTGGGATTTAACATCCGAAATGTATATGCAAGCAGAGAATCTCAATTATGGCTATGAAAGGGGGGTTAGAACTAGGAAGTGGACATGTCAATAACACATTTAAATTAAAAAATAAGTTTGAGAGCAAATTGATGCGATGATGAGTAAGAAGCAGGTTATTCGGATATATGATTGTGTTTTTTCTTTTGTTTTGGTTTTTTTTGTGGCCTCGCCATGATATTTCTGAGCTGTAGTAAGAATACGAATGGAACACTGAAGCCGGATCATCATCACCATAGAAAAATCAATGATTATGATCGACGGTGTTACGGTGATGTGTGTGCCTTCTTACACGTTTGCGCACGATGGTATAATTTTTCGTACCCTACAGATTTAATAGTATCAAACGCTGGGTTTCTTTTTGGGCTTTGAATGTACGTGTGTTATATTACTAACATTTGATGTGTCTGGGAGGCCTACATTTTTTTTTTTTTTTTGGTAATTGTCTGTGAGGCCTACATGTTGTAGACTACATACAGTCCATGAGTATATTTTATAATTTTTCATGAAAGTAGAAAAAATCGTCTTTTCATCTTGTCTATCTATGACTATATTGCAATTATGCATTAGTGCTTTATGCAAGGATGCATGTTTGTATATTCACGTGTGTGCTTCTATTCATCATACGATGTTGTCCCGAGATGCATCTTGTGTTATTCATAAGTCAATCTCCACTAACAATGTG
>CM017580.2:11593518-11667469 GCA_007844105.2 Rhamnella rubrinervis | reverse complement strand
ATTATAACAAAGCACTCCAATAGCCTTATTAAAAAGTATCCTAATGTCAAATTTAATATTTAAAAGACTTTTGTCAATATTATTTTACTATTTACCTTAATTTTTTAATTAAATTTATTATTGTATGACTAATTTAATTTATTTATTTTATATTGCATATTTGATTGTTGTAGACAATTTTTTATAAAAAATAAAAATTCGTAGAACATGAATTGATTTAAATTTTTTAATATATGTGTAAATATAAATTCATCTATCATATTTATTATGTTTTTGTTCCATTACCATTTTCATTTATTTTGATAAATCCACAAAATAAATATATATATATATATATATATATTAAGAATATATATTAAATATATCTAACCGTTCTTGAGGTAAGAAATTTAAAATAAGAAGATATTTAATATTATTTAACAGTTTTTTTATGGTAGAAAGTTAAAAAATTAAGAAAATATCTAAATGTTATCTAATAATTATTTTTTACATGTAAGAAATTAAAGAAATATCTAAATATTTATTTTAATAGGTTTTTTAACAGTTGGAATTATATAGGAAATTTAAATATTTGATGACTTTATTTATATGTATAAAACAAGGCCAATTTATTATTTAACTACTTTTTAATTATAGAGAGTCTTTAAGAACGGTATGCCATTTTGTGCCAATTTGGTATTAAAACGGCAGTGCTATATTTTGCAAAATATAGCATTTTTATTAGAGTGTTAAAATTGAATGGCAATGCACCTATTCTTAATTAGTAAACAATCTTTGTAAAACTTCTTGGTAACTCTGGCATTATGAAAAAATAAATTTAAAAAAAAAAAGAAAAAAAGAAAGGACTTTCGGACTTATTTATTTACCCAAAAAATTTTAAGAAATAACAATTATCATAGAAGAGGTGCAATAATAAATAAATAAATAAAATGAGAAAGAAAACCACCTTCAAGATTTGATCAATTCAGCGTCTCCGTTTGTGAATTTCATACTTCAAACTAAAGAAAAATCATGTGCAGGCCTCTACTTTAAGCTACATTAATTGTGGTGTACTTCTTGAGGCTTTTAAATAAAAATTGTGTACAACTTATAAAATATTGAAATTACAAAGTAAAATGTAGGATAATCATAGTCCTTCCACTCTTTTTTTTTTTCTTTTTTTAATAAATAATAAAGATTTTAATATGAAAATTATCAATCTAATTTTTTAACGAATAAAACTACAGGATTTTGATTATGTTAGAAATAGGATATATCTACCCCACTTTCCAAGCAATTATTTTTATAAATAATAAAGTGCCAATAAGGTATATGGATTCATAGCATTGATATTTAATAAAATGGATTTTTATAAACGAATATAAGAGTTCAATCGATTCTTTTACTGCTACCCACCTCCCACTCTTTTTAATTACATAAAAATGCGACGCTAAATAAATAAAACAGCACCATACACATTACACATGGCTATACTTCTGTCGTGGTTTGTCTTTTTTTCTTTTTTTTCCTTTAATAAAATTATTGGTCAGAGTCAATGACCTGCCAAATCATATTACAATCTTAGATGATACGCTCGTCGAATTGAAAATGTTTTTATAAAAATGTAAGCTACCTGGCCTCTTTCACTGATGACCTACATTCAAGAAAATTGTCCCAAAAAGCAATGTGAACCTTTCAAAAGTCTTAAACCTAAATGTAAATATTAAATAAATCACAACTATATATATATATATATATATTTGGTGTAAATATAAGAAAACATTTGTTAATTAAGTTTTTGTTATTAAATATATTTCAAAATATTGAATACGCAGCAGATTACCTTGAAACGTTGTGGAACATTTCTTAGAAGTGTAAAATCAATCAAATTTAATTAATATATATAATAAAAAAACAAAAAAATAATAATAAAAAAAAGGTGAAAAACTGACTGTTTTAGGAAGACTTTAACTAAAATCCACTGAAAGAAGCAAAGAGTGGTTTGGTTTGAATTTTCTTTAGCTTGCTGGGAGCTGAGCTATCAGAAGCTCACAACAAAGTCGTCATGGAATAATGAAAGGCCCACTCACGGACGCGTCCGATGCATAAAACAACAAACACATCTAACACACGCATTTATACATATCACACGGTTTACTTTGACTGCGCTTCTCTGTTGACCATTCCATTCTCTCTTTTTCCAACCTCCTCCTCTTCTTCCTTCTTCTTCTCTTCAACCTCCTATTGTGCACTTATTCTTTGCCGTAACGTGCCAACCAGATTGGATTTTCATCGGCTACCGATTGGGAGGTGGTGTTTATGGGTATTAGTCCTGCTCAACCCACCATCAGTTTCGTCAAGTACTATTCTGTTCTGTATTGTATGAAAGTCTCTTAACTTAGCTGCAAATGAGAAGTCCATTTTTTCATGGCTTTTCCTCGGGTCAAATGCACAATTCTACTTGGCGTGGAGGTATATGTGGTTTCTGGTCAATGTCTTAGTGATCAGCGATCTTTGTTGCTGCAGTTGAAGAAGAACCTCAAATTCAATTCCGCTAGATCAAAGAGTTGGTGCAATGGAACGAGGCTTCGGATTGTTGTTTATGGCAGGGTGTAATCTGCGAGGAGGGGACGTGTCACTGGTCTTAATCTGAGCAACGAATCCATCACCGGTGGGATTGACAATTCTAGTCTCTTCAATCTTCAATATCTCAAGAGTTTGGATTTGTCTTACAACAATATAAACTCAATGATCCCATCAAGGATAGGTGATCTTACAAATTTGAGTCGTCTGAATTTCTCAAACGCTGGCTTTGAGGGACAAATCCCTGGAGGGATATCAAACTTGACAAGGTTGGTCGCTCTTGATTTATCTATCCAACCCAATTTAGTTCCTTCTTCTCTTAAACTTGAGAACCCAAATTTGAGCATGCTGGTTAAGAACCTCAAGCAGCTTGAAGAACTATATTTGGATGGTCTCAACATAACAGTACGCAGAAATGAGTGGTGCCAGGCACTTTCATCGTCGGTGCTTAATCTGCGGGTGTTAAACGTCCAACTGTAATCTTTCCGCCCTGTTGATAAGTCACTTTTGAAGCTTAAGTCATTGTCAGTGATTCGACTGGATAGTAACAATTTGTCAGCTTCGGTTCCAGAGTTCTTTGTGAATTTCTCAAATTTGGTTTCTTTGCGTCTCAGTACTTGCCGGTTGAATGGAGTATTTCCCAAAGGGATCTTCAAGGTACCAACACTACAGTCTTGACATATCAAACAATCCATCACTTCATGGTTCTTTGCCGGAGTTTGCAAAAATAGTGATCTACAGAGGCTGGTGCTCGGAAATACAAATTTTTCGGGGCGTTACCAACATCAATCGGTAATCTTCAAAACTTGTCCAGCTTAGAGCTTGCCAATTGCTCTTTTGACGAAAAACTTCCAAATTCCATGACAAAACTTACCCAACTGGTACATCTTGATTTATCAATGAACAAGTTTACTGGTCCAATCCATCGTTTAATATGTCCTCGAGCCTGACCTACATAGACCTCTCATAATGGTTTGACTGGTACAGTTCCATCAACTCACTGGGAAGGCCTTCACAAACTTGTTTATCTTGACCTGAGGTATAATTCTCTTAATGGGAGCTTGCCCTCATCTCTGTTTGCACTTCCATCATTAAAGAAGATTCAGCTTTCCTATAATAAATTTTCTGGTCAAGTTCCTGACTTTAAAAATGTGTCTTCCTCAATATTGGATACCCTGGATCTGAATAGCAACCACCTTGAAGGGCCTGTGCCGAGGTCCATCTTTAAACTTAAAAATCTTAGCATTCTATCACTTTCTTCCAACAAGTTCAACAACACCATAGAGTTAGTTATGATCAAGGAGCTTGGCAATCTTACTACTCTAGACCTTTCATACAATGACTTATCAGTCAATGTAAGGGAGAATGATTCTACTTTGTCTTCCTTTCCCAAAATTAGCACATTAACTTGCATCCTGCAATTGAGAAGATTTCCTTATCTGAAGAATCAGTCAAAACTATTGTATTTGGACCTTTCAGATAATGAAATTGATGGGGAGATCCTAATTGGATTTGGAATGTTGGGAATGGATTTCTTCTCCACGTAAATCTTTCATATAATGAACTGGTAGGCATGCAAGAACCTTACTCTCTCTAATCTCAGTATCCTTGACCTACATTCTAACCAGCTCCAAGGAAGGATCCCACTTCCACCACCATCAGCTAGCTATATAGATTTTTCTAATAATAGCTTCTCCTCTTCCATTCCCAATGTAATTGGGAATCGCCTTTCAGAGCAATTTTCTTCTCCCTTTCAAAAACAGCCTTACTGGAGTTTTCCTCCTCAATATGCAATGCAAGTTACCTCCAAGTTCTTGATTTGTCTAACAACAGGCTAAGTGGCAGAATACCGGAATGTTTGTCTACAATGACTCTTGGGGTACTGAATCTACAGAGGAACAACTTCAGCGGCTCAGTTCCTGATGCATTTCAAGATAATTGTGCTTTACAGACCTTAGCTGTCAATGGGAATTCAATAGAAGGGCAGATTCCAAGATCTCTAGGCAACTGTAAAACATTAGAGGTTTTAGACCTCGGGAACAATAAGATGATTGGCCAATTTCCTTGCTTTTTGAAGAACACATCCAACTTGCGAGTTCTTGTTTTGAGATCAAACAATTTCCAAGGGAAAATTGAATGTCCTAATATCAGTGGGACCTGGAAGATGTTACAGATTGTCGACCTCGCCTTCAACAATTTTAGTGGTAATTTGCCGGGACGATGCTTAGGAACTTGGGAGGCAATGAAGGTAGATGAAAATGAATTTGATCACCTACGGTTCAAGTTTTTTCAATATTATCCACCACAATATTATCAAGATACAGTGACAGTAACATCTAAAGGCCTACAGATTGAGTTGGTGAAGATCATAACTCTTTTCACCTCCGTTGACCTTTCATTCAACAGTTTGGACGGACCGATACCAAAGGAATTGGGACAGTTCCGATCTCTCCGCGTTCTCAACCTGTCCAGTAATGCTCTCACAAGCCAAATCCCATCATCTTTAGCCAACTTGAGGACACTTGAATCATTAGACCTCTCAAACAACACACTCAATGGAGAGATCCCAGCATCACTTGCAAACCTGACTTTCCTTTCATTTCTGAACTTCTCAAATAATCAATTGGTTGGGCGGATCCCAATGGGAACACAGTTACAGACATTTTCACCAGATTCCTTTGCAGGAAATGAGGGACTCTGCGGTCCTCCTTTGGCAAAACAATGTCCCGCCACCAAGTCACCAGATGCAGAAACAAAAGTTAAGTCAGGAGTTGAGTTTGATTGGCAGTTCATATACACTGGAGTGGGATTTGGGGTTGGAGCTGGAGGTATTATGGCTCTCCTACTGTTTTGGGAAGAAGGGAGAAATTGGTTTGACGATAGCATTGATAAAATTCTTCTGGTAATTCTTCCAATGATGGGATTTGTTTACAAAACTCACGATCAATGGGGTGATGCAGAAGATGACACTGACGTAGAGGGCTCAGAGTTTATGGATGACTATGATGAAGATGGTGATCCGAATGAAGTTAAAGAATTTCAGGGACGGTACTGTGTTTTATGTTCAAAACTTGACATCACTAAGAAAAGGGTCATCCATGATCCAAAATGTACATGTCATTCTTCACCAACCATTTCTTCTTCTTCTTCATCTTGCTCTTCATCCTCATCTTTCTCATAAGCATTTTTTTTTTTGGGGTCCTAAATGTTCTTTTCCACTGTCCACTGTCCTTTTTTATTTGACACTCTTCGTACATAAACACGTCTTGTTAACTCAAGAATAGTAATTATATAACAGGAGTCCAGTTATGGTACTCTGTAGTCTTTGTGGTCTAGGAATTTTGTCCCCTGTATCTGAACTGGGTTCGTCTATTATGGTTCAGGAATTTCTTCGAACAGGTTACATACACCTCACACTACCAAATTAAATTCAAGTCGAATGAAAAAGTAGAAAATTTGAATTAACTGATACGCACAATTAATTGGTTTTTTCTGTCTCTTTGTTCCTGCAAAATCTGATGCTGCGAAGTAAACTCGTCGAGTATTTTCAGCGCCTAATCAAAACGCATCAGCAAAATCTGATGCTGCTCGTCGAGTTGGGCTGCAGAGTACCAAAAGATTGTGATGGGCTTTAATTTGCATGTTAAAACAACAAACAATAACATTATGTTAAGTTTACCAAAAAAAAAAATAACATTATGTTAAGCCGCCGATCAATCACTATAGATTTCTTTTTTGGAAAATAATTTAAATTTGAGGATAAATACCACAGCAACATCAAAACAATTATAGATACCAATCAAAATGAATAAATTGAAAGCAAAACTTTAGTTGGGCTTATTTCTAATTACCACGCACATTTTAATTCGTTCATTGAGCAAACCCAGTTTTGAGCTCCAAACTTGGACCTTCATAGGCCCAAGGACCCAGAAACCTTCTCTACATCCCAAGTCAGAATAAAATGGGCCCGTATAGGTCCAACTAGGCCAATACATGTCTGAGCAATTGGTCAAAAATATGTAAAATATATATTTTTTTTCTTTTTGGACAAAAATGAAAATTTTTTACTTAGATTAGAAAAAACTGTGCTTGTGAATTATGAAAAGGTTGGTGACCATTTCGTGCGGGAAACACAACTTTGAAAGACTAGTGAAAATATTATACAATCAAGTTTGGCTGCAGGTTATTTTGTTTAGTTTGTAATATTGATGGGATTTAGAGCCGGTTCTGACCATAAATAGGATAAACATCGTTCAAGACTCCACTTTAATTAAGACCTCTCAATTTTTTTAAAATCTTAATATTATATATATATATTTATTTATAAACAAAGTTTAATTTTTAATCTTTTAACATTTTCTAAATAACTTGCATTATTAATACAAATCATCGCCCGCTCAAGATTTCATTATTATTTGAAACTACGTCGTTTCTTATTTTTTTTTTTTTCCCTTTATAAAAGAGGTACTTTAGGGTTGAAACGCTCTCTTTTTCTTTTTGTTTTTTTTTTTTTGTTTTTTTTTTCTTCCTTAAAGAGGTTTTTAGTGTTGAAGTTGAACTAATGTTTACGCAGCACTCTTACATAAAACTTGGCCAAAGACCCCAAAATCTCAAGGTTGGCGGTGCTGGTATCCCGTCCATATTTTCTAGAAATTAAAATTATATTCTTTATTAGCAGATATATTATATCTTCCTATTCAATTATGATTTTGCAGCGATGGAATTTGTACAAGTGGCTGTGGTGTTGTATAATCTACATATTCAACAAAATTAATGATTTCAGAACCAACGAAACGAAATATATAATGTGTGTGTATGTATATATATATCTAGGCTGGCCATGATACAAAGGAAAAACTAGTTACAAACTTATCAACAGAAGTACAAATGTCCATGCCAGATATAAATAAGCTATATATATATATATATATGCATGCCCGGATTAGAATAACTTGTGTAGGTTTGATAAATGAGTAAATTATAAGCACCTGAAAACTCCACAGCCCTTGTATAATCCCAATCAATTTAATAGTAAATCGATCAGCTACAAAGAGAATTTTTCACATAATAATATTGTCATGCTGATCACACAGCCATTCATTATAATATATTAACGTCACCCCAAATCATAACACCGAACAACCACTAATTAATTCCCAATACATAAAATATACTTCATATTCCATAATACAAACTACAAGAGAGAGAGAGAGAGAGAGAGAGAAATATGGGGACTAGTATTTCATATACTCATCAAGATACATAATTTCTTGACCTTGAAAGCAAGACTCGGTCGGCAATTGCAACGTCGTCTGTTGAGCTTGCACTGCATTTACAACACCGTTCTGTACTGCATAAACAGCCTGCTGCTGTTGATGATCATAAGGAACAGAACCAGCTGCCGGAAAGAACATGGCCTGCTGTGCCGACGAAGAAGGGTCATCGTCGACATGGTTGATCATGTTCTGGTGAAGCCAAATCTGCGTCTTGAGGAACTTAACGTAGTGAATAGCCTCCTCCAACATAGAAACCGTGTCCATCTTAGCACCACCAGGAACCAAACTCTGCAGGATCTTGAACCGGTCACTGATTCGGTGCCTCCTTTCTCTAGCAGCCACACTTTGCGGATCAGTAGAGAGCTTCACTCCTGATCCTTTGCTTGATCTCCTCCCGTTCCCATTCCCACCACCACAACCTTTATCCTTCTTCTCTTTATTAATACCATTATTGTTTGCCACCGAAGAGGAAGAAGTTAGAGTAGTGGAAGAGCTAGAATAATTTGTAGTAGCATGATGAAAGTAGTCCATTTCCCAAAAGCCTAAGCTAAAGGACTAGAAGAACACTCCAATTGGGTTGGGGGAGTTTTTTAGGTTAGCTTTTGAATTTGGAAACTTGGTAGGGGTCGCCGTTTATGGGACATATACATATATATATAGGGATTGGAGTGACATAAAGAAAAGAGTAAGAGAGAGGCAATTTGGTTGTGGCTTTTGATTTGAGTGAATGAAGAAGATGTCGTCACTTGAGTCAGCCAATCTTTGGCGCAGGATTCGGGTGTCTATCCTACGAGTCCCTAGACCCAGCCAAAGAGACCCAGCATACTCTTTAACCTACGCAAATGGGTCATTGCTTTGCATTTGCCTTCTTGTAGTGACAGTTTTTTTTTTTTTTTTTTCAAACTTTATTAAATACTCTTCCTAGCTTCAAATATGTCACATTTTGGACCCCCACACACAAGGGTTTTTCTTAACCGGTACTCGGCGAGAGAGAGAGAGAGAGAGAGAAAAAAAAGGGTATTTTGAAATGTTTTCTCTGGGGTTCAATTTTTGTTTGTTTTGAGAAGGTTTTGGGGGTGGGGTGGGGTCCGAATTTGTGAAATCGAAGTGGATGTATCATAGTTGGCAGGTGTGTTTTTGTGTGTCTAAATCCAAGGACCAAAATCGTTGCTGGGGCTTTCTTAAATGTACGAATATTTATGCTTTTTATAGTTTTTATCCTTAGGTTATACACTGTTTGCTGAAAGAGAATAACTGTTTGTGTCCCTTCTCTTTAGGTTCAAAAAAGTAAAGGGCTTGAGGTCTTATCGCTCAGCTCTTCTTTTTAAGACTATATTTTTAGATCATAAACATACATTTTGCGTCAAAAACTACTACTCCTACGTACATATATATACTCAAAAAAGTTTTCAAACCCATGAAAGAAATACACTAACACTTAAACCTTGGACCCTTTGAAAACCCTTTGTCTCCCACTTCACTGGGATTTAAAAGATTGCGTTTTATTTATTTACTTTCCTATTTAAATCTCTGTTCTGTTCGTCTCACCTTTGGAGATTCACTTTTGTATAATAATATTCCACATAGAAATGATGAAAATGGAACTTTCTTGAGGGAGACAGGAAAGCAAAGCAGTAAAAATAGTTATTTTTGAAAGAAAGAAAATAGAGAGAAGAGAGTGTGTGGGGCTGAGAAAGTGCAGGCAACTAGGCAAGAGCACATGAAGGTCCCGGTTTTCACGTTGAGAGAGGGTGTGAGTGGGTAGATAGATAGATAGAACCCTAATTATTCTTACTTGCTCATCAGCCTGAGAATTTTACCTACTTTTTTACCTGTCTTCTCAATAAATCGTATAATAACAGCTATATATATATATATATATATATATATAGCCCCCTAGTCAACCAAACACATACATCAGTCACAAAATTTTATCTGCTATATATACCTGCTGATGTATAAGAGATGGTTGACGATGATCATGATGATTTTTACCTATTTGACATAAAATTCTCTTTTTGACAACAAGTTTAAGAAAACCCAGTAAAGTAAAAGAAATTAATATAATATTAAATTCAATTCAGAGGTATAGCTGTGGAGCAGTACTAGAGAACAAAATCAGACAAACCATTTGACATAGACGAAGAACCACAACATAACTACACAGTGTTGAGTCTACCAGTTTGGAGCTGGGACAGGAGTTGGTAACCTTCGGATTAGCCATTTGATATAAATGTTTCAGGGTCAGGACGTCCCACGTATGTAGAGTGTGGTTAATTACTATTTGTGTGGAAACACATGCATGTGGTTATAATTAATACTTAGTCTTATACTATATATAATACTGTTTGATTTACTTGGTGGTGGTGGAGTTACTTTATACGGTACATATTTTCTTCGTTTATGGGTTCAGGTTAATTACTGTATACAGTGCAGTCAGGAATGGTTTTCCTTCTTAATTTTTTATTTTTTTTTACTTTTTGTGGTGAATACAGAGTAACTGTTGCTGCAGTTTTTGAGTAACAGAAACGTTACGAAACGTCTCTGTAAAACCCCTATTGTTTTCATGTTCTTCTATATCTACACCTCTGTTTTGTAGATCAACTTTTTCTTCATCCAAAACTTTATCTCCTGCATTCAATGAACGCTGACTTTCCCTTATTTGCGTGCACACTTGTGGAAAAGTTATGGAAATCATTCAAGTGATACTACTGCACCATGTATAATAGTCTTCTTTATTGGTGTTATAATTGTAGAATATTGTAAATTGTCAAAGTAATGTTGATTTGAGATTCACTACATATATACCTTGTTGATTAATAATTTAAATGTTAAATACTACCAAAGTAGTGATGATGAAATTAATCAACTCAAATTTTCTTTTATTCAAGGGATGATGAAAATAATTAATCAAACTGGAAAGAAAATAGGGATATATAGATTAGGTACAATATATAGGTTCTATCTGCTATTATTCGATATTGCATGTGATACAAAATAATTAAAATACTGTCATTATCAATATTAGCAGCTGTTGCAGGAGGACAAAAAACATAAAGAAAGTCATAATAAGAGCAAAAACCCAGATAATATTTTGGTGAAATATATTTTGATGGGACAAAGAGACGACAAAACACTGTAACCCTAAAACAAGTCGAATTTAATCATGGTTATTATTTTACAATTTTTTTGGTGTCTGATAAAGGAAAGAAATACAGTACAAAGTTAATAAGAAATTGTTTTTCCATGTCCTAAGTATATTCATAACGTAACTACTTTTTCTTTTTCCTGATCATCAACTTTTTCTCAAAATAATAATCAAAAGGATTTGGATGGTTACAGTGAAAATAAATAAATAAAAGGAAGAAAAAAAAAAAAGAAACACATACAATCTCATCTTTTAACGTTAATTTTTATAATATCAGAGCTGATGATTCCTTGGCTAATTAAATTAAAGCTCTAAAGCCAACCAATCAAATCCTAAGTTTCTTTCTCATCCTTCTAAAACAATGTGAACGAGCTTGAGATGCACTGACTTATTTCAAAACATAGTGTTTGAATAATAAATAAAATTCATATGCATTAAAATGAGTGAGATATTTGATGATGAACCCCATGAACTTGCATGAGACGTAAATATCATAACAGAGGAGGACTGTACAATTACAAGTACTGTGGCATATATTTTTCACTTCGATGAAAAGGTTAAAAAGCAAGTTAATAATGGAAGCGATCTATTGCATGCATGTGGCAATTGTGGTGTTGCGAGGCTAAGACAACACACACAAATTCCAAATGCTCAAAACGATGATTGGATGGTACACTGAATTACAAGCATCATTACTAAACAAAGTGTGTGCATGTGTTTAGATCTGTGTCAGCTGTACTATACGCACGCACATACCCAAGACCCATTTAGTAGCATATCATGGGTATCTAATCCTACATTGATTATTCTTTATTACTTTTTAGCGTTCCTGCGTAGTGCTCGTCTAATCTTTTCTGGTCAGTACGAAATGTTTGACTCCAATGCTCTTTTTTTTTTGTACTTATATTTTGTATGTATTCCTAGCTACAATTTAAATCTTACAAATTATATGGTATTTGTAAAGAAGCTGATCGTATTTGTAAAGAAGGTGATCGAGTTTTCTATTTATTTATAAAAATTACATTTTGAATTTTAATAAGTCCACGTTAAGATCTCAGATGTATTCAAATTTACTTAATATCAGGTGAAGCGAAGATTATTAGGGGAGTAGATTTACTGTTATAAATTCCTATAAAATTACAAAATTAAAGCAGAAATATAACATTATCTCCTAATACAATCATAAACAGATAATTTCCATTTTGAGATCCTTTTTCATTTATAATTAATATATATATATATATATATATATTGTTTGTGCTTTCCATTAAATGATACTCATTTATTGCCAAACTATTAAAAGTAAAAAAAAAAATTTTTCCATATTTAAACTTCATCCTTTTTGTTTTTCCCTAAAAAATTTCAAATTTTATTTTAATGAAAAATGTATGTTAATAAGATATTTGTCTATGATTATTGATATTTTAACTTAAAATCATTAACATATCCTTGAATATGAAATGTCTACAATTAATTTTTTTACGCGTCTCTTCCACTCCCTCTTATTTCTACAATTATATATATAAAATCCTAAATCTTTACCTTCTTTAAATTTGTATTAATTTCCTTTATAGTTTGTATACCTATTCAATTTTCTAAAACTATTTTTTTTAATAGAAATCTTGATTTATAATTCTTCTTCTTATTATTCTCTATCTCAGAGTATTTTTTTTTTTACGAGCATATAACGATATAGGGGTTCCCAACACATGTAGATAAAATGGACTAGCCAATTTTATTGATAGATGTTCTTTCTCTACCATGAAGTGGAAAACAAGCTTTGTCGTGCATACCGAATATAGAGGCTACAGTATATGCAAATAAAACGGATTGGCCAATTTCGTTGTTAAAGGTTCTCTAACAATGAAACTACTTAATTAGGTTTTGCTATATAATGTTATGCTTTTACTTCGTCATACATTACATACTAAATCTAAAGCATATCCAAATAAAAGATTTTGAACATTTTCATAAGGAGAGTTTCTTTTCCTACAAGACTGGTAAATCATTCTGCTATATTATGTTGTGTGTGATTTGACTTTATGACACTATCAAAATGCTTCATCCAACTTTGTTGCTAGCGAGGTTTGAAGCTTTATATAATATATATACTTCATTACTAGTGAACTAATTTGTCACTAATTAAGTTTGAAATTTCATGTGAAATATATACCTAAGTGTTTATACTCGATATTGACAAACTAGTTCGTCATTAACAAAATCTAAATTCCTTGTAAAATATATATGTATAGACGAAAATTCCCATCGAGCTGCGCTGACCAAGCCTAAGGTGGAGGAACAGTAAAGCCTATTGGACTAATTTGGATGAGTTGAACTAATCAATTCAGAGGTCCGAGTGATGGCTCAGATCGAACAGTCAGGATGTCGTTTAGAAGGGTTTTCGAAGTTTAGTTTGGAGTAGGCTCGGCTCGGACATCAATAGAGCCTAGTGGCAACTTAACATTGATAGCTCGAAACGGATTCTCTTGACTTGAAAGTGATAAGAGTTAAGGAAGGTTTCAAATAGGAAAGTTTATTTCATAGTTAATATTAGATATTTTTTCAGATTTCACTTTTTAAATTGGGAAGAACTAACTTTAAGGACTTGCCCTAAACTTAGGCAGTAAAGGTTTTATTCCTACCTTGGTGAGTAAAGCAAAACTAGATTTATAAATACTCTCATCATAATGTAAAGCAAAGTGAAGCACTCTTTTACTGTATTTGTATACAAAAGCCTAAAGCCGACTTACTTTTCCTCAGACTTGAGATTGACTTGAGCATCAGAGATTCTTTGACTGATACCACACCAATGCCCCCAAAACTTCATATTCTCTTATTTATTTTGCAGATCAGAGGCGGTGCTCTTGACGGTTTGTGGCAGAACTAATTTTGGCACAAATAAATACTTCGTCAGTGGCAAAATTATTCGTCACTAATAAAGTGTTTCACTTTTTTATTTTTTAATATATACTCTAAATTATCTAAAATATTCACATCCAACTCGCTCATTATAAAATAAGGACAAAGAAGAAAAATATAAAAAAAAATAAAAAGATAATGAATGATCAAAGAACGAAGAAAAAGAAGATACTAAGAGTATTTTTTTTTCACTACAAAACCTAATTAAAATTTTAATTTTATCAAAAAAAAAAAAAAAGTTTAAAACATCTCTAAAAATGATATGACATCAAATTACCTAATATTTTGTTGGGTTTTTTTATGCTATAACCTAGTCTACCATCATTTAATGAAAAAAATATCAATTTGATGGGGAATTAAAATGTTAGCATAAAATTTTTCTTATACTCCTGAATTAAAATTTTTGATGTCATAACCTAGCCACCATCATTGACCATTCTCTTCTTCTTTTTTTTTGGCCAACTACCTAGACGAAAACGAGACTTCTTCTTTATTTTCACTTATATTATGATTCTTTTCATAATAATGGTTGTTTTTTTTATTTGAGTTATTAATTTTTAAATTTTTTTAGCTAGAGAATGCTTAAGCATTTGAATGTGGTTATGAAATATGTTTGAATGAATAAAATGACTTAGAATGCTTAAAAGAAGTTAGAATGTATGATAAGTATTTGAAAAAATGCTTTAATGAATCTTGATTAGTTTGATTTTGAATTTTATTATGGGTTATGAGTTGAAGAAAAATTTACATAGAAAAAAAAAAAAAAAAAAAAAAAAAGACAGGCACAAGTGGTGGTGGGAGCACCACCAAGCCATGCCTTAGTGGTAAGGCTTGGTAGGGCTTGGTGGTGGGGGCACCACCAAGCCAGCTATGCCTTGGTGGGGCTTGGTGGTGGACGCACCACTAGACCCATGTTCGCATGCCTTACATCCCACACTCAAGCGTGGTTTGTCGGTGACACCACCATCACTTATCGGCACCCGACTAGGTCGTAACCAATTTTTTTTAAATTTTTTTTAAATTTAATATTTATTCAAATTTAGTTGGATCTAAAGATATATAACTAAAAATATATATACAATTAAATACTCAAACTTCATTAAAGTATTTATTTAAACACTTAGCATGCATTATAATTTCCTTTAAACGTTCATCTCATTTTATTACTTCTAACACATTCCATATACACATTCAGATACCCAAGTATTTTTTAACTATAAAATTTTAAAATGAATACATTTAAATATTTATTGTTCGGCCAAAAAGGAAGAATGAGACAATGATGATGGCTTTGTAAAAAAAAAAAAGAATGAGTCAAAGAAAGAATAATTGAGTAAAAATATTAAATATTAATAATTGGATAAAAATATTAAGTATTAAATTAAAAAAAAAGATTAAAATTTTTAATTCCTATAAAAATTAAAAATTGGATAAAAAAATTTAAATGACCCCATGGACTATTGCATTAAAAAATCCTATTTTGTTTGTAAGTAATGTTTCTCATGTAGAGGCCCAAGTCCCAGAGCAGTTCTTGGCCTGTTCCATGTTTATGGGCCTTCATCGATCCAAACCACTTGTATTAATGTATAACCAACACACGAAGAGCCAACAGATATAAACTTAGCCCAAAAAAATATCTAAAAATCCACAAAAAAGGAACTATTGCTCAAAAGTCCAAGTACTTTCATAGTATTTATTGAATTTGCCAATTATTTAAGAATAAGATGAGAAGCTAAGCCCAAAATACGTTTTTTCCTTCTATTTTTTTTTTAAAAAAAAAAAAAAAGAAGAAAAGAAAAAGAGCCCAAAATATGTTTTAAAGGACAAAATACGCTGCATCCAAAAACAAGATCCAATTATTCATATACTTGCATGCAAAATCCAATTCGACGATAAAACATGACGTTTTCTACCACCCTAAAAATAGAAAGTAAGTCTAGGTACTTGGTCAAACATTAAAAATAAAAAAATAAAAGATCCTATGAATCAAACAAACAGTGCCACATTTGGGACTGGAGTCATCTGAGCTGAGCCGAATCACCGTCACTGATTTGCCAAAAATACCTCATCCACGCCTAGAACGATCCAGCATCTTCCACGTGTCAGAATCCCAACACAACAAGGAAACAACTCACACCTTCCAGTGCCAGCACGAACATTCTTCTCCCGCTTCGTGTCACTCATCCCATGCAAACCCAACACGCCACTTTCCCCTTATATAACCCACCCCCCTTGCTGCGCATCTTACCAAGTCAAGACCAGAGGCGCACTGTAGCAATCAAACAAAACAAAAAGCTTGTAGCCAGAAATGGCCAGCGACGAGTTCAGATTGGTCGCACCGAGCATAGACAAGGCAGGCAGGTTGCCGAGGCAGTACACCGGCGAAGGTCAGGGAGCCAAGAAGAACATATCTCCACCATTGGAATGGTACAACCTTCCTGAGGGGACCAAAACCCTAGCGCTCGTGGTCCAGGACCTTGATGCTTCGGACCCGGACGGCCCGATCGTGCCGTGGACTCACTGGGTGGTCGTCAATATCCCGGCCTCGGTGAAAGGCTTGCCCGAGGGTTTCTGGTAAAGGGAAGAGATGGGAGGTGAGTACGCTGGGATTAAAGAGGGAAACAATGACTGGAAGGTTCCGGGTTGGCGGGGACCCGTGTTGCCACACCATGGCCATAGATTCGAGTTCAAGCTTTATGCACTTGATGATGAACTTCATCTTGGTAACAAGGTAAGTGTACGTTATATGTTATATATATATGTGTGTGTGTGTGTGTGTGTGTGATTTAAAAACAAAATAAACATTTTGAAAATAGAAATACATGATTAATTTTTGGAGTTTTGGTTTCGGTTTTGCAGGTTACGAAAGAGAAGCTTTTGGACGCAATTGAAGGGCATGTGCTTGGAGAAGCTGTTCTTATGGCTGTTTTTTGATACCAACTTGATGTACTTTTTTTTCTTTTTTCTGAGTGTGACATCGATACAGTATATAAATCGAAACATTAATTGGTGAATTTCTCTCTTTACAAATTTGATTCTCCTTTTATTAATTATCAGGTCTGTTCTACAATTCTATCAAAAAAGATCTGTTCTAGAATCGTATGGCTTGGATCTTCATTACGCCTTGCTCATTTCAAAGTAAATTAAAACCGTTTATAAGTATAGCCTGTTTAGGTCATTTCCAATCTTTTATTTCTTTTAATCTTTCTTATTTAAGTTAGATTGAAAGACCAACCTTTATCAAAGTAATAAATTAAAACTTTAAAGAAAAATCTAAAAACTATATAATATGAATATAATTTTTAGTAGTTGTTTTTGGTCCATAACTTTTAGTTTAATCTTCAATTTAGCTTCTCACACGTTGACAAACTTAAAACGAAGGAAAATAGAAAAGTAAAATTATAAACTTTATTATTTGGAAAATGTCAGGGATGTTAAATTTGGAGATTTCAAATCAAATAATATGATTAGTGTCGTGTTATTATTAAAAAATATTTATCAAAGTATGTCAAGTGTCATGACATGATCATGTTACCATTTAAAAAATTTATATTTTGTATTTTTTAACATAAAAATTGGATATTCATCATCATTTACCTAAATTGTTCCTTTTTATGAAATTTTTCTCATGAACAAATATTACAATAGCATTATCCATTTAATTTAATTAAAAATATAAATATGTCTTACCTTTGCGTTTCTGCATTAAAAATGGGAAATAAATAAAATAAAATAATATTTAGCCTCCTGTTTTGGGACAAAAAACATGTCCTTCAAATTCGGTAATTTTTCTAGTTAATTAACTTATAACTTATTGATTAATAAGTTAAAATTTTTAAATAAATTCAAATCACTCTAATACTACTTTTAGACTTCTATGTTTGCGAGTCTCTTCACCATTCAAATTGGATTATTATGAGGTGATCATTTTTTCGTAGATTATATGTTTCTCGGCAATTTATTATGTTTACCAAAATCATGATAAAATTTGAGTTATTAAAATAACTACAGAAATGGTGTAAAATAATTTATTGAACAATAAATTTTCAAACCCTTGTGAAGTTCTAGCCATATAACTATAATACTTTAGGAGATACAAAATATTAACTTATAATGTTAAAATATAATTACTTTTAATATGGGCATTGTGAAGTGCAGAAAAAATATTAAATGTGAAAAGGATTTGAATATGCCTTTTAGCAATAGCAAATATTTGTTGGTGATGAAAAGTTGCATAGAAGAGAATTAGAATGTTATAAATAATAACAAATATTCATTTTTTTACGTTTTTTAATTATGTATTTCGATGAGGCAAAGTTAAAAAAATAAAATTAAAAAAAAACTTCTTTTTTTTCACGATGATATTGCCTGTTGGATATTTTTCATGAGCTCAAATATAAAGCCCAATTGATTGTTAACAAAGTAAGATTTTAGAGTCATACAATCAATTATATAACCAGTAAAATAATTTATATAATCAATATTAATAAAATAATTTTTTATATTAAAATATATAGATAACTCCTATATTTATACACTTAGATAACTTAAATAAAATATCTAAAATACTTCTACTTTAACAAATTAAGATATGTATTAATTTTCTTTGTCTTCTCCTCTCCTTCCTCTTTCCTCTCTTGATTGTCCGGCGACGGCGCCGAAATCGAGCAAGTCGACATCTTTGGATCTTGTTGGGCTCGTGGTGTGGTTCAAGAAAGGACGCATTTGGGGAACAGAAAGAAATTGCTTTAAAGGATTTAGGAGAAAGGTCTTTTATTTTTTTATTTATTCTTAAACGCACAGTATCAGATTAACGGACGTAACAAAATAAATAAATAAATAACGATGTACGTTTCATAGTACAAGCGACATCGCGTTCTGCAGCAAAACCCATATATATATATATATATATATATACTATTAAAATCACTTGCTTAATGGTGTGGAACTCAAAACTGTTTTAGCCGCTGAATAATTCCAATCATCACCTTAATAGTCAAGATTTTATTTGACTTTATATTATTGGACGTGGACTACGAAGGAAATAGTGCCAAATTAATGACCTTAAAAACCATAACACCCTGCACAAAATTAATGTGCCGTGTCCAAGAGGGTGATCTATGCTTAAGTATTTCTTGAACTGCTCTTCACTCCCAACAAAAGCAGGATTAAAATGGTTGGAAATCATTTGGCACCAATTTTTTTGAAGGGCAAAACAATTTTTTTTTTGGCTAATTAGTGAAAATTGTTGTAAAAAATAATATTTTGAAACATAGTTAAGGCCTCTTTTATTTCATTTTTTGTTTTTATTTATTATTATTATTTGTACAAATTCAGTTCATTACTAATTCCAACCAACAAAGCAACTTGACAAAATGCCATAGCTCAGTTTCTAAGCCCAATTTTAATTTTAATTTTTTTTTTATGAATAAGCCCAATTTTTAAATTGGCTGCTAGTTCTACTTCTAGTTCTTCAGCTGGAAAAATTCACATGCCTCAATTATAAGTAAATGTAACTCAGAAAATCCAAGCTAAAAAAAACATATAAACCAACTCTAGCTTACAGTAATTAAACGCTAAAACTCAATATTAATTAACGGCTAATTATTTGATTAAGACCCCCCAAAACAAACAACTTCTCTGTTAAAAACCCTCCAGTCTTCGCCAATACCTTTACCAGTTTCCAGTTCTTCTCTGGTACATTCTCCGTACACACAGTAAAAGCCCATACAATCCTTTCCATTTCGTAATATTTTGCATTCGATTCGGTGCCGTTTTGCACCGAGCGAAGTCGACGATGAGCAAGAGCACGAAATTCCACGGATCATCAATGCCGCCGCAGGACGAGGAGGTCCAGTGGGGGGTGAGGCCCAGTGGCATGCTGGTCCAGAAGCGGGAAAACGACGATTACGATGGCAGTGGTGCTTCTTCTCGTGGGCCTATGATCAAGATCAACGTTTGGAACGGCGCGGTCCAGCACGAGGTCTTTGTCCCTGCTCAATCCACTTTCGGTAGTCTTCTTTTTGTTATTTTCCTGCGAAAATTTTAAATTTCTATGTCGATGCTGATATTTTTCTTTTTTTGAGGTAGTTGTTTAAGTGTGTTAAATGAACTTTGAACTTGGGGTTTTCTGATTTTTTGGTGTGCTTCTGTTTTCCTTTCCAGAATTCGGCTTCTTTAATTTATGTTATTTATTTTGTGTTAGGGTTTTAACATCTATCCTATCAGCTATTTCTGAAATTTGTATAACGAGCTCGCGTTCGCATGTGTTTGAGTGTATTGTTTAAATGTATCAAGTGGGTGTTTTGGATATACTGCTGCCTTTTTTACATATATATTTTGTGGTGCGAATATGTTGTTTTCAGTGTTTCTTGGCAGAGGTTTTGCTTCCTAATAAAAGGTTTTATATTTGGGTTTTGTAACAATCCTAGTTACTAATTTCTATGTATCCTTGTGAATTTTTGCAAAATGACAATGTTTACATTTAACTGATGGAGTTTCTCCCCATTATAAAATTGGTATATGTTGCTTTTGTAGACTATTTACAAAACATTTTTTCTTTGGTGCTTTTACTTGAGCAGTCTTATGTTTAGAATATTCCATGCCTTATAACCACTGCAGTATATATGAGCTTACTTGAATTGGTTACTTAATGCCAGGGGATATCAAAAAGGTTGTCTCCCAAAGAACTGGTTTGGAGCCCAATGAGCAGAGGCTCTTGTTCAGGGGAAAGGAAAAGGACGATGAGGAGCATTTGCACTTGGCTGGCGTGAAGGATAATTCAAAAATTTTGCTCATGGAGGAACCAGCAACCAAGGAGAGGAAGGTTGAGGAGGTGAAGAAGAGCAATGAGGTTTTGAAAGCATCTGAAGCAATTGCTGGAATCAGATCAGAGGTTGATAAGCTCTCAGAAAAGGTAATTTCATGACTCCCTTAAGTTTTCATCAAATCAGGCCAAATTTCATCTGATTAGCTTAACTTGTAATATTTGTTTTTGTAGGTTTCTGCTCTGGAACTGACTGTGCGTGATGGAACCAAGGTTGCTGATAAGGAATTCGACATATCGGCAGAGTTGCTAATGAGGCAGTTGCTGAAATTGGATGGTATTGAGGCTGAAGGAAATGCAAAAATGCAGCGAAAGGCTGAGGTTTGTATTCTGTAGAATTTAAGTTGGTCGAATTGAAATTATAATCCATTGTCCTTTGGGTAGGAAACATCTAACTAAATTTTTATTTTTTTCAAATTTGACCAATTACTAAAAAGTTTTGAAAGCTCGTATGTAAAATAATGAATTACATAATGTATGTTTCATAGAGTAGTTGAATGTGAAATAATGTATATGCATTGTGCTAGATGGATGATGTACTACAGAAAATTTTTTGTGGATGTGCTTGTTGAAGGTTAGAAAACAGTGGTTCCAAGTGGATGAGAACTTTAAATTGACTCATAACAAAGATGAGAACATGTTTGTGTTGGCTATGTGCTAGACTGATGAGGAAAACTGAATTACAGACCTAGAGTTGTTTTTGGCTTATAATGCCTGCTCTTTCCTGTTTTAATTGATGACCTGTTTGCCTCTGTATGTATAAACCTATACATAGAAAAGGTCCTGGGGCCCATACATCCATGCTTCTATTATTCTTGGTCAGGCTGTACTTTGATTCTTTAACCAAGAATTTTACCCATGTTTGAAAAATAAAACTATTTGTTTTATGATTAATAAGTGTTTATCATCCGTCTTCGAGATATATGTGTCCTTTTTCTTTCTATGTTTTAGATTTTAGGTTATTTTGCGCACATTTATTCTTTTCTTTTGGGTAAATTTCGCACATTTATTCATTTAAGCTAAGATCATGATTTTTATTTTAGGGTTTGAGGGCTCAATGTGCACTTTTACTTCTGTGGCTTTTCATACTACATGACCAGAATAAATGGTTTGTGACTTTTCTTGTTTTGATGTAATTATGTCACATTCAAATAATGGGAGGGAATGTAAGTGATCAGTCCTCTTGATGCAGCTTTTCTTTTTCAATAGATTCTGAGGGACATTTAAAACTTTACTGAGGTTAAATGTAACATGTACTGTATTAAGGGAAAATAATTGTCCTTGCAAGCTGATTTATTATTTATGTCCATTAAAGACCTACGGGTTACCGATCTTTGTCAAATGCTGAAAATATATTTCATAAATGTTGTAAAATGGCTGTACTTGCATTCTCGGAGACCTACTATTGTTCTTTACATGGGAAAACTGTGGTTTTTTATATGTTGATTTCTCTTCTTTTCTGCCCTCACCCCATTTAGCTATCTCTGTCTCTAATAGATTACTGAGGTTAGCATATCAAATTCTTTACCCTTTTTGTGTCTGTAAGGCATCCTTATAAAACCAACCAGAAGCATGAAATGGAGGGGGTGCATTTATTGTTATATTTTTGTAGTTGCAGTAGATCTCCTTAAAGGATGAAAAATCTTCTCTTTTGCTGTCAAAATAGAATTTAACGTGAATTGGATATGTAAATCTGTTACACTTGTAAATTTATGGTGTTTTACAAAGAATGCATCTTGGAGATGTATTTTTGCCCCTGAAGACTGCTGTGTCAACTTATACCTCCCTTGAACAGGTGCGTCATGTCCAGAACATTGTGGAGACACTGGACACTCTGAAGGCAAGAAACTCCAATCCATTTAACAACAGTAGCAATGCTTTGTCAGTAACGACCAAATGGGAGACCTTTGACTCTGGTGTGGGAAGCTTGACTGCCCCACCACCAACTTCATCTTCAACAAAAGTAACCCAGGATTGGGAACAGTTTGATTAGTGTAAATTGTGTTTTAGTTATGATCTATAGAATTCTCATGGGACATAAAATATAAAGCATGCACAATTTTATTCCTGTAGTTTTGGTGCTTCATTCACAGTTCAAGTTTGATTGTGTTACAAACTTGATGCTACAAAAGAAATATCTTTTTCTTGGGTACAATTGGAATTGGTAGACATTGGATTCTTATAGAATTTGTTTGCATGATTAAGTAGCTTGTATTTTGATTCCTTTGCTTCATACACAAACCATCTTACCTATCTTTTGTGATTGCAAAAACTATTCTTGTCTTGTTTAGTTATAAAATAATGTTTAGGGTTCTTCAACTTCAGCACCATATTGCTTCATACTATACTCTGTAGATTTTTCCGCATCATTTTGCTTCATACTATACTCTGTAGATTGTTCCCTCTGTCCTTTTCCAGCAAGAGCATAGGCTTCTTCACCATGAGCTGCATTGTCCCCAACACGGAGCTCTTCTTCAGTCATCCGAAGGGGGATTACAACTTTAATGACCAGGAGAATGATAGACGTAACTAATACATTCCAACCTATGATAAACATTGCTCCCACCAATTGCTTCAGAAATAGAACTCCTCCACGACCATGATAGAAGGCTCCTTTTGAGTTGGGGACAGCCAGGAACATGCTACTGAGGTCTGGATGTGCAAAGAGTCCTGTCAGAGCACCGCCTAAGGTTCCTGCAACAGCATGAGTATGGAAGACGCCAAGGGTATCATCGACTTTCTGCAAAAGTGGTACCTGCCTGCTCAGACACATCATGGTGTACCAGGGAATGCTCCCAGAAAGAATACCCATTACAAGTGCAGCCCAACCCTGAACTAAACCTGTAGATAGAAGAATTGGTAAGGAGGACGTCCTGAATTGAGATATTAGAATTCAGAGGCACATATTCATGGAGGTTTATCACCTGCACCAGGAGTAATACAGACCAGCCCTGTTATCATTCCCTGAATGGCTCCAATTACGGAGGGCTTCTTGAAGAATATTACATCCCAGCATGTCCATACAAGAAGACTGGTTGCTGCGCAGATGTGAGTGTTTAGAACAGCAAGGGAGGAATCGACATTGGCAGCGAAAGGATCTCCACCATTGAAACCTGTCCATCCCATCCACAGAATTCCAGCACCGGTCAGGGCAAGCAAGAGATTGTTAGGTGGGAATTCTTCCCTATCTTCCTTCAATCTTGGTCCAACCTTAAGATGGAGATAGACAAGTTACTTTAAGAATTCTGAAATTGTATATTTAGTTCTAAAAGATGGAGGAGGGCATACCCAATAAGCTGCTGTGAACCCTGCTGTTCCAGAAGCTAAATGGACAACATAACCACCTGAATAATCCATGATTCCCCACTGGAAGAGGAAGCCTCCACCCCATACACTATACGCTCCAACACTGTAGGAAAAAGTGATCCAGAGTGGTACAAAGGCCATCCAAGCCTTGATACTCATCCGAGCTAGAACCGCCCCTGCAAGGAGTATCACTGTCACGGCTGCAAATGCATACTGAAAGAAAACCATTGTAGCTGTGGGGTAAAGTGGTTGAATAGCTGCTGTAATGTTTTTGTAATGTGTGGAGGGTAGAAGGGCTTGTGGGATTAAATAGTCCTGGGAAACAGCAAGACCAGCTTTGCCCCAGAATGGAAGAAGCTCATGGCCAAAGGACATCTTGTAACCCCAGAGCACCCAGCAAGGCATGACAGCAGCAAAGGCATAGAGTGCCATGAAGGCTGAGTTGAGAGCCCATTTCTTCTTGACGAGGCCAGCATAGAGGATCACCAATCCAGGCATGCCTTGCATACCCACGAGTGCTGCTGAAATCATTTGCCATGCATTGTCTCCCTTGTTCAGCCAATCAGGTGCTGCAGGAACGAGACCTTGCTGGTAAGCCACTGGAACAACTGAAGCAGCTGCCATTTTTGGTTTTGGAATTCTTGCACCAAAATCTTCACAGAGGTTTCAATACTAAACACAGTTATGTCAGGGGTGTTTTAAGAGGGCTTGGTATGTTGTGGCTGATTCCTTTCCTAAGAATCTTAAGAATGATACGTTATCTGAGTCATAGGAAGTTAAGTTATGCTATGGCGTTCCTCTGACGGGTCATAGGAAGTTTAAGCTATGCTATGGTGTTCCTAAGTCATACAAGACAATGTGTAGGCCTTCTTTTGGTGTGATCTTGCTGATATATGTACCGTTGGATCTAAACTGAGATATGTCAAAGGGAATGGTGAATGATTGCTAGCTATTGATCACTGGTTGATTCCTGATCACGTATTTTGCAATTAACATGGAGAATTAAGTTATCAGGATGCTTATGGACTCTGTCAGCGACTGCACTGGATACTTTCCATTACGGGTAGAAAATTCTGTGTGAATTTTGTATTACAAGCAAATCAAACTGTGAAAGTCAAGCTAACCAGACATGTGCCATTACCGATGAGGGCTCCACTACCTTTGTTTTTTTATACTCCAAGTAGCTTCGGGCCTGGACCTGGAAATTTTGTGCACAGGTGTGACCCACACGACTCTCTGCGTGCTTGTTTGTAGGATCATGCCAACTACACTAACGTTTGAACTGTCACTTATCTTTCATTGGAATATGCAGGAATCATCGTATTCGCTTCAATGAATGGCTCATCATGTAAGCTTCCAGCCAACCTTTCTCTTTCTGAATATATATATATATATATATATATATTTTGGCTGTAATGACTGAATCTCCTAAGAAAATGGCGTGATGAGTGGAATCCTAATAGCTCATTAAGGTAGGTAATACTTTTTTTATGGAAAAATTGTGAAGTTGGCTTTCGTTTGTTTATTGTATAGAGTACAAATTAAATGCAGCTTCTCCAGTAGTGCAGGGAGGTGTAAAAAGTCCACTTCCTTAAGCATGTTATGTTGTTTTTTAATTTGGTACAACAGCTTTGGAGGTGAGAATCTCAGAGGCTACAATGAGAACAAAGTAGTATTTTTTATCATAAAGTTTCATTCTTCTCATACTTATATTAAATAGTGGGATTTTGAACCGGAACCTGGAATTGGCTTTTAATCATTGATAATATAATATACATAGCGTGTTTTGCTTACATGTTAGAAATTATGGGATGGGTAATTGTTTCTTGAAGAAGGTACCAAATTTTATCCAAGGATGATTATACAAGAGACAAGAGGGACCAATGGAGTCAGGGAACATATTCGGTTTTGAATGTTCAAGGATTGAACGCTGTGAGGTGTGTTATATAGCATCTCTAAAAGCTTTGAATATTGTCCTAGCTTCTTTGCCACTGTTCTGTTTGGACATCCAGAAAGTAAATACCAAATAATGCACTAGAATCAAATCACTTTTAACATCATGGTACTTTGTGTATGTTTGTGTGTGTGTTTTCTCAGTTTGTCAATTTAATATTTTTCCCTTTGATTTTTTTTTTTTGGACAATTTTTCCCTTTGATTTTTGTATTCGAATTGGCTCATGTTAATTGGGAGAGGTGAGGGTAGGCAAAATGAATTAGGCTACATTCAAATCAATGCCAAATAAATTTGCTACGTTTAGATCTGACATTCCAAATGCTAGTTATTCAAAATAAACAAATGTGGCTGGAAGTGACAATTACAGTATCACTTTCTTATTGTACACAAAAGTCAAATTCATCTTTTTTACCAAAAAAAAGTCAAATTCATCTTGTACCAAAAAATAAAATAAAATTCATCCATAAAATAATTTCTTTTTTTCTAAAAAAGAAAAATTGAATAATATCGGGAAATTTCCTATTAGTAAAACATTTATGAAGTGGACACACAATGACATGAGCAATTCATTATCAAAACCATATCAAGATAAACACAAATCTAATAAAATTATAAGTATTCAAGACACCTGGAATAAATTGAATGAGGTCAGAATTATTATTTTTAAGTATTCAAACTTGCAGAAAGCTTTTGCTTTTGTTTGGACCCTCATAGTGGAGCCAAAAGGCATTTACCTCGAACGAATGCTTGCTGGTCAAACTAAGACGCTATTAGGGAATCTATTGAAATCAAGCATTACTAAATTCCATTTTCTTTTTCCGCCAACATCGACCCAAATATAATTGAAAATTGAGTTGCTTGGATTGAACTAGATCTTAGTGTATTGAGCTTGTTTCTAAATCATGTTGAACACCCTTACTTTTTGACGGGTAATTTTTATTTTTTTTTAATCCTGTTAATATCCCTAGTTATATATTTAACTTTTTTCTTTTTTTTTTTTTCAAAATCCAATTAATATCCCTTATTCCATATTATATATTTAAATCTTCTTCTTCTCATTTTATTTTATTTTTTACTTACAAGAAATTTTGGGTTGAAAGGTTGGAAACATTTTTTAACCTTGTTTTTACAACTAATAATATTGAGGTTCTCTCTCTCTCTCTAAACAATAATAATATTGAGGGTTTTTTCTTTTTTTGGGGGGGGCAAGGTAATAAATATTGAGGTTACAACGTATAGGCACAAAATTGAATGCCTGTAGATGTTAATTTCAACTAGTTATACAAAACACTACCATATAGATTTTCCAAAATTCCACTTACAAAATAATACACACAGAAGTGGTTTTTTTTTTTTTTTTGGTTCCTCTCATATGTAAACAGAAAATAATATAATTACAGATTGATAGTAACACCTCTGGCACCATTGATATAAGGAGAAGGTGCAATTTCCTCATTATAAGAAGAAGAATGCCATCCATGCCTTGTTGGGTCGTACTTCTCACCGTCTCCCCAAAGTGCATAAGCCTCTTCTCCGTGAACTGCGTCGTCTCCGATCATAAGCTGGTCGTCCGGCATCCTCAGAGGTATGAACAGTCTTATTCCCAGCAGTATTGTGGTCGTAGAGACAATGTTCCACCCTATCACAAACAGTGCAGCCACCACTTGTTTGACGAATTGTATGCCTCCATTTCCGCCGTAGAATGCTCCTCTCGAGTTTCCCACCGGCAGTATCAGCCGGCACAGTGCTGGCTCTGCTAGAAGTCCCGTGAGTAGGCCTCCCAACAGTCCTGCCACTGCGTGCGTGTGAAATACCCCAAGCGTGTCGTCCACCTATTCTCATAAAATTAATTTAAAAAAAAAAAAAAGATCTGGCTAATTAATTTTCGTCCAAAAAGCAACATGACCTAATAATTAATTTCTTGACCCTAACAAAAAAGAAATATCTAATTAATTTAATGTTAAAAACTGAATCTAATTCGTTGGGAGATAATTTAACCAAAAGAAGTTTTTACAAAGTATTTAAAAACAAAGATAATTACCATAATATAATATTTTTAATATTCGGTATGTTACCAAATCTTTTTCCTTTTTTTTGGTAAAAATTACCAAATTCTTGTTTAACTATTCTCATATATTATTACATACATAGATACATAGGGACGAACTAGACAAATTATGGGAGGGCCATATCAATAAAACAAATTATAATTAAATTGACAAAATATATAACCAAACATAAAATTGTAAGGACCATACAAACATACATACGTACATACGTGTGAATTATCGATTGGTCTAATTTTTGCAAGAGATGAGTTAACATTGTATAACAAGAAGATATTTTTGTTTTGTTCCTCCCATATTAATATATCCTTGGTGTCATTTTTCAAATACAATAAATAAATTTTATAAAATATAGCTAGGATGAAATCAATCAATCTAGTCAATGAAATAAGAATTAATTGAACCTAAACTCACTGTTAAGCTCTACCAAGTCATTTTTTTTTTCTCTCTCTCTCTCTCTTAAAAAAAATAAAATTTAAGGTAATATTCTAATCAATGTACTGTGGGTCAAACAGAGGATAAATGGCCGATGAAAAAGAATTCAGAATGAATAGAAGGGAACAATCATAATGTTTCAAAGAAATGATAATATTATCATTACATGGGGGTCAATTCAGCACTTAATGAAAGCTATTTAAGATAAGAGAAAAAAAAATAAAAGTGTAATTTAATCCGGCCATTAAATTAATGTTGAATGCTATTCATATTATATAATTATAGTGCTGACTTTGAAAAACAGTTTGCTCCTTCTAAGGTAGACGGCCAAAAATATATATTAAAAAAAGAAGAAAAAACAATATTAACTGGAAGACCAAGACTTTGTGTGTGTGGAAATTAATTAATGCATATCAAAAAGCAACAGCTTTTTTTTAAAATAAAAGTAAAATATCGACAAAGATTAATCACTCCAATCCATTCTAAAATCCGTAAAACATGTTTTTGAAGAGAAATTTTTATACTACGTCAACATCCAAGGGCATCATAAATAGCAATTACTTGTACCTAAAGCTGCCGAACATTAATTTGTAGCCTGTTTTCTTTTTTTTAATTGAATAAATAGGGTTTTGATTAATCCTGCAAACTAGGAGTGTACAAATAATTCCCTTTTAATTATAAGTAACAAAATTATGGGTATCGATCAATTAACGTCCAGGCCTATGTAAATATCTATTTTGTGTGTTAACCCAAATATATATAATTTTTTTCTGTAAACCTATATAAATATGATGTATTGGGCATGTAATGCTTTCAGTTTCCTTCATTGTAACAACTAATATACATATACATATACATATATGACTATATATATATATTTATATATATATATATATTTTTTGGGTAAGCCTATATGAATATGATGTATTGGGTATGTAATGCTTCCAGTTTCCTTCATTGTAACAACCAATGAAGACAGAGACCTAGAATTGGTTTTTGCCAATTTTCTCTCTCAATAAGCTAGCTTAGCAAGTTTTTATTTATTTTGTATTTTAATACTGTAGCTTCTTAAATAAATATATTTTATAATCTAAAAGATATCTTCCTAGTGTCTTCTTTCATATAATAGTATAAAGCTCAAGAAAATGATGTTTTGTAACTTAATTATCATAAGTTCAAAACATTAAAAAATTTACTTGTATTACTAAAAACATTAATCTCCCTGTACTTGAAAATAAAAATTAATATTATACTATTATTTTCAGGTAATTTACTTTAAAATCATTCACAACTACATACCACAATTTTCCAAAACGACTAATCAATTCTTTGGAAAAGTAAAAAGTAAAAAAAAAAATCTAATGCACCTTCAGGTCGGTAAAGTCAACCACTCGTGTCTATTTGCTCTAATTATTCCTCCAAATCCAATTTAGTATATTTAGCTTTATATTAGTATTATAGGGACCGATAATAAAAATATAATTAATAAATATATATGGTTCTATAAAATATAAATATAAAAATTAATTAATAATATAAATTTATATTTTTATTTATTTTTAATAAACTATTATATATGTGTTCCTCACCGTGTATCACCGTGTATAAGCGATGATATATATATATAATAACTAATAATATTATTCAAAACTAGCTTTGATTACGCCTCTCCAAGACAAAAAAGTGGTGGGAACAAACAAGCAAGCAAGCAAAGCAGCCTATATTCTTGTCAAGTTTCAATTGCACAACGCTTGTCCCGCCCACACTAAAACGAAGAAAAACAACGACCAAAAAAGAAAGGTAGTACCACGCCAAATTAATGTGAAACCAGTGCATATAGAAAAGCTTATTGGATTAAATTTGTTACCTTTTGTAAGAGGCTGGACTTTTTGTGAAGAACCATCATTGACACCCAGGGAACACTACCAGAAACAATTCCCATCACTATAGCCGCCCAAGATTGCACCAACCCTGTAAATACCCAATCATACCCTCCGTTGATATCGTGACCAAATAATAATAACCTTCTAATTATTCTTCTTTTTTCACATCCAATTTTCACAAACATTTATACATACATATATATATATATATATATTTTATATAATGTTATAGTGCATACATAGGAGTAGAATAGGCCAATATACTCGTGACCAAGTGAAAGAGGGGAATGAAAAACTAGATTATATATATATTATTTACCATAATGTTAGAAAATTATATATAAGATATATGAATTACCTGCTCCGGGCGTAATGCAAACCAGTCCGGTCATCATTCCCTGAACAGCTCCGATCACAGATGGCTTCCCAAAGAACACCACGTCCAGCGATGTCCAAACCAGAAGGCTAGTCGCCGCGCATATGTTGGTGTTCAACACCGCTATGGAGGCGTTGATGTTGGCGGCGTATGGTGCGCCGCCATTGAAACCCGACCACCCCATCCACAGAAGTCCGGCACCGGCGAGCATAAGCAACACGTTGTTCGGTGGAAACCTCTCCCTATCACTCTTCAGCCTTGGCCCAACCTAAAGAACACAATCGGAACCATTAAACAAAATTAATTAAGCTTGCGTGAAAAAAAAAAAAACGTTTAGAATATCAAAGATTTTAAAGTGTTTGATATTTTGTTGTGTGCATATATATGTACCCAATAAGCAGCGGTGAAACCGGCGATGCCAGAGGAGAGGTGGATGACGTAGCCACCGGAATAGTCAATGACTCCCCAGTGGTACAGAAACCCACCACCCCATAAACTGAAGGCTCCAACAGTGTAGGAGAAGAGAAGCCAAAGAGGAACAAAAGCCATCCAAGCTTTAATATTCATGCGTCCGAGAACCGACCCAGCTAAGAGGATTAGTGTAATGGCGGCGAAAGTGAACTGAAAGTAGACGAGGGAGGCCATAGGGTAAAAGGGTTCAACAGTGGGGCTCTCGACCTGGCCATTGTCATAGTAGTGCGTGCTTTTGGGGACTTTGGCCTGGTGAATTAGGAACTTCTGGCCGAGAGACGGCGCACCTTTACCCCATAGAGGAAGGAGCTGGTCGCCGAAGGCCATTCGGTAGCCGACGAGAACCCAACAGATGAGGACGGCGGCGAAGGCGTAGAGAGCCATGAAAGCTGAGTTCACGGCCCATTTCTTCTTGACGATGCTGGCGTAGAGGATGACGAGGCCAGGCATGCTTTGGATTCCGACGAGTGTCGCCGCCGTCAGTTGCCATGCGTTGTCTCCTTTGTTTAGCCATGGAGGTACCGCCGGAGATATATGTGTGTAAGCCTCTGACATGGCTGTCGCCGATCTAATAACTATCTCTTCGGCTAGTACTAGTGTTTGTGAATGATCTTTTTGTGTTTCTAAACTACAGGTCTAATTAACATGGCCCCATTAACTTGTATATGGTGAGTGGGTGGGCTGGTGATTTTTCTAAATGAAAGAATGCAAATGGAAACTTCAAAGGAAATTCGGTGGACTTTTCAACATTTTGGAGATTGATAATTAAAGGATATTATGATATGCGAATCTAAATGAGACTTTGAACATATACGGAATTTTTTGTGTTAATAATGTGTTAGATATGTATCATTGTCGTACAGTGAAATTATGGTGAAGTTTCAATGGTTGATGGGGTATTAAGTGTACGGAAACATTTGAGAATGGGAACAAAATAATAGTCTACCCTTTGGGGCTGATAGAAATATATAGTTCTAGATCATCATGTACTTTTTTTCATTTCCTTTTCAAATGGGAAAAGTGGTTCATCAAACTGGGACCCCCAAATTGCTAACTTCCTTTTTCAAATCACTTATGACACTCTCACACCAAAAATGAAGATTAAAAGCATGCGTCTTTTTAATAGAAATTAGAAAAGTCTAAACTATACATTAACATCAATTAATGTTGGCTAAATTAAAGAGATTATTGGATTTGTAAGAAAATTTCGCTCTTTATTTTTTAAAAATTTAGAAAGATGCTTTTTATTTTTTAAAAAATGCTCTTTGTTATAGAGTACATTGAAGATGCTAAGTTATCATAAGTTAATCACCTAGACTCGTAAGAGAAATTTCTAAACAGCCATGTTCATCAATCGTTACCTGCAGGGTCCATGTTCACGGTGATTCAATTTAGCAATACAAATTTCAAACACATGTGTCTGACATTTCACACAGCAAATTCCCACAACCGATTCAAATTGAATCTAGAATACCACAATGTTTAGTTACCAAAGGACATAGAATGATTGATTCATGTATGTACTTTTCCGTAGTTTTAAAATTCAGGCATTCAATTAGTTGTCCCTTCACATCACAGCATGACTTTAAAGCTATGATCAATGCTAGATGGTCCCTATTCATCAAAAAAATGCTAGCTGGTCCCTTTTCCATAAAAAACTGGTACTGTCCAGGATACTATTGCAATTAATTTAATGACATATGTAATAACTTCTCACGTGAGGCATTAGTACCAAAAGACCTACTATCATTTATAAGCCCTTTTCTTTATATGGTGGAATTAACATTTTTTATAAGCACATTATATCTAATATAAAATACAAATATATGATGATCATGATGTATATATTATATATTAAGTAGGACTCAAGGCTCTTTGTAATTGTTGGAAGTCAGGAAGAGAAGCTTGGAAACATGGAGATCTCTGGTATATAGCAGAGGCTGCTCGAATAAGAATACTTGCAGTCAAACCCCATATGATCATCATTTTCCCTTTTTGATCGGACGACTCAAAATCAAATAGATGGAGTACATACTTCAACCCCATCCATTCTCTTTCCTCAAATCTATGATTCTCTTCCTACATTAGTATATATAATATTGCACAAAAAAGAAAAAAAGAATAGATAAATTACTTTAATGCTATTTTTACGAATCCTAAAATTCAATTGCATGATGTTGTTGGAATTTTAAAAGTTTTATACATTTTAATGTGGATGAATTGTTACTTAATTATAATTTTTTAATTTTTAGTAAATATTATTTATGTAAATTAATGGCATAGTTAGTGCCATATTTATGTAATTTTTAATATTTTAAGAGTTATATTTTATATATTATTTTACACTGGAAAAATATGTAAGGGTTTTGAATGTGCTTTTGAGTTTGTACATTCGGTGAGTACGGTGATATAACTAAGGTAATTTTCAAATTTGTGAAGAAGAATTTTAAAGGTGCTCAATTCAAGTTCATGAAAATTCGTTATATCCTGGGAAATGAATGCTCTGAGATCACAGCACCATGTGGGGCGAATTCGTTTTAAAGAAAGTGTGGTAGATCATAGGCCTCGGATCGAGTCAAATTCTGTTAGTATACGAGAAATACCAATTTCAACAGGTTGCATTTTTATTTTGTTAATTCGGTAAAGTTGGTGTTAATTTCTTTTGTTTTATATTGTGCGATTTTTATTATTTATTGTACCTACTCCTAACAATCTTAAAACAAATTCATTCCTCTGTTTTTATTACGACGAACAAGTACAGATAATGAAGGAAAATTACTAAAGTTAAATTATGCTATAGTTTAATTATATATATATATTTGTACTAATTATTTGGTACAGGTTTAGAAATTTTGGATTAATTGGGTAATTTGTTTATACTAATAATTAATTTTCCTTTTCTTTGCTTTGATCGATTAAGAAATTTTATTTTTTTAGTACAATTTGGTATAATTTTATATGTATAGATGCTTGTACTAATTCTTTGTTACAAGTTATGAGGGATTTGATCTTTTGGATGATTATTTTATTAAAAATTGAATTTTAATAAAACTGGTTGTAAAACGAATAAATACCATGACACTATTGGACCTGGACATATATTTTGAGACGTAAATTAAACTTTTTGAACTAAGGATTCAATTGACCGTATTCGTACAAGGTGTTTGAATCTAGTCTGCTTGAAATCGATGATTTAAAAGGGTGTTTACTTATCGGGTTTCAACTGGAAAAAACAGGTCAGAAGACCCAGCGAGAGCTCAGGGATGAGTGAAACGCGCATTTTGGCGCAGGTGAGAGTGTGCGCGCATACGGGTCTGGCATTGTGCTGGGCTGGTGCGCTCATGGGCTTGCGAATTGGGCTGGAAACCTTGTTTCGCATGGGCCACAAGCATGTGTAATGGAGCTGGGCCGTACGTATACGCTGGGCTCGTGCATGGGCTGGGCTCACGGGTGAGCTGGGCTTAAATGTTGGTTGGGCTTGCGTATGGGCTGGGTTAGCATGTAGGCTAGGCTCACATGTGGGCTAGGCACGCGTTTAGGCTGTGCTCCAACTGGGCCACGCCTGTGCTGGGCTGAGCCCATGCATGGTTGACTTGGTGCGCACGTGGCAGGCCCAGCTGAGGTGGAGCGCTAATGTGGCCTAATGATGTCATTGGAGAGAGAAAATATTAAAAAAATAAAATAAAATTTATTATTATTATTATTTTAATATTTACTCTATGGTTTGAAATATTACTTTGTTGCATTATTATAATGCAACAAATTAATGATTTTTTATTATTTTCAACAGAAAATGGCTAATGTGGGGGGAACATCCAACCCAGGAGCACAAATGTCTCTTCCAGTCTCAGCGGATATGTTGCCTGCCCCGATTGTGACCCCAACTATGACGATTCCAGTGAACCAGGCGGAGAGACCTTAGAAATTTAATGATCTGAATTTCAAAAGGTAGCAACAAAAAATGCTGTTTTATCTGACCACTCTAAACCTTGGGAGGTTCTTAATTGAGGAACCACCAAAAGTAAATGCCGATGATAAGAATTCTCTCATGGCTTTCGACGCATGAAAAAATTATGATTATTTATGCCGGAATTATGTAATGAACAGTCTAGCTGATACATTGTATAATGTGTATTGTGTTAAGAAGATAGCTAAAGAACTGTGAAAGTCTCTGGAGCTGAAATATAAGACCGAGGATGCGAGCACCAAAAAATTTATCGTGAGCCGATTTCTGGACTATAAAATAGTGGACTCCAAGACTGTGGTCAGTCAAGTATAGGAATTTCAATTGATTTTTCATGAAATTCATTTTGAAGGGATGATCCAGAGTGAAGCCTTCCTTGTTGCAGGCATTATTAAAAAGCTGCCTCTTGGGTGGAAGGATTTCAAAAATTACCTCAAACACAAATGAAAGGAGATGAATGTTAAAGAACTATTTGTTCGACTTCAGATAGAAGAAGAGATTTTCATTTCCAGCGGAGGTAAAGACCAATATTGTTGAGCATGGTTAGAGTTCAAAGAATAAGAAAAAGACAAATAAAGGTTTAATCTTAGACCTAAAGGTGGAATTTCTAAGAAACTGAAATTTCAAGGGAAGTGTTTTAATTGTGACAAAGCGGGTCACAAAGCGGTCAATTGTAGAATGCCGAAAAAGAAGAAGAGCAGATAGGCAAATGTGATAGACGAAATCACTCAAGAGGTGGATAATATAAACCTCTGTGCAGTTGTCTCGGAAGTGAACATGATTGGGTCAAACCTAAAGGAATGGTGGATTGATACTGGTGCAACCTGCCACGTGTGCTGGGATAAGAATTTATTCACTTCCTTCGACCTAATTGACAGTGGAGAGAAGCTGTTTATGGGAAATTCAGCCACGTCCGACATCCAAGGACAAAGAAAAGTGATCTTAAAGATGACTTCTAGGAAAAATCTGACGTTGAACAATGTATTATATGTGCTTGAAATCCAAAATAATCTCGTTTCTGATTCTCTTTTGGACAAGCATGGATTCAAGATGGTGTTCGAGTTTGATAAGGTTGTCTTGTCAAAGTTAGGGATGTTTGTAATGGGCTTTTAAAACTAAATGTTATGATCGTAAAAGCCTAAATCAATGAATAAATCAAGTACTTCTTCTGCGTATTTGTCGGAGTCTTCCAGTTTATGACATGGTAGACTATGACACATTAATTATGGTTCTCTGAGAAAACTAATTAACTTGAACCACATTTCCACATTTCAGATTGATCTTGGCCACAAGTGTGAGACTTGTGTTGAGGCGAAAATAACAAGGTCATCTTTTCAAACGGTTGAAAGAAATACTGAACTTTTTGATATGATCCATAGCGACATATGTGATCTAAAATTTGCACCAACAAGGGGTGGCAATAAGTATTTTATTACTTTTTTTGATGATAACATAAAATATTACTATGCGTATTTGCTCAAGAGTAAAGATGAAGCTTTAGAGAAATTTTTTTTTTATAAAACTGAAGTTGAAAATTAGCTTAATAAGAAGATTAAGTTGATAAAAAGCGATCGTGGTGGTGGGTATGTAACACCGTTTGGTGATTATTGTGAATAACATGGGATTAGACATGAAGTTACTCCAACATATTTACCTTAGTCAAATGGTGTGGCTGAGCGTAAGAATCGCACATTGAAAGAAATGATGAATGCAATGCTAATAAGTTCTGGGTTACTTCAGAACATGTGGGGCATAAGTCATTTTGTCGGCAAATTACCTTTTAAATAAGGTATCCGGAAAGATGAACAAAAGACACCATATGAGTTGTGGAAAGGAAGACAATCTTCCTATAAATATCTACGAATGTGGGGTGTCTTGCTAAAATGGCCGTTCCAACACCGAAAAAGGTAAAGATAGGTCCAAAGACCATAGATTGCATCTTCATTGGATATGCACAAAATAGCAGTGCTTATTGGTTTCTTATATATAAGTCTGAAATCGCTGATATACACAAGAATACTATTATGGAATCGAGGAATGCGTCATTCTTTGAACACGTTTTTCCATGTAAGTCTAAAGAGGGACCTAGTTCGTCTAAGTGAACTTTTGAGACTATGAATGAAAATAGTCAGGACCAATAACAAGAAGAAGAGGTTGAAAATGAACTTAGACACAACAAGAGAATAAGGACAGAAAAGGTTTTTGGTCCAGATTTTCTGACTTATATGTTGGAGAGTGAACCTCAGAGTTATAAAAAAACTGTGAACACTCCAGAAGATTCTTTATGGAAAGAAGCTATTAAGAGTGAGATAGATTCTATCTTATAAAATCACACTTGGGAACTAGTGGATCTTCCTCCAAGTTGTAAACCACTAGGATACAAGTGGATTTTTAAATGGAAGATGAAAGTTGATGGAACAATTGATAAATACAAGGATAGACTTGTGATTAAGGGTTACAAATAAAATGAAGGTCTTGATTACTTTGATACATATTCTTCTGTAATGAGAATAACTTCTATAAGAATGATACTAGTCATTGCTGCGTTAAAAAATCTAGAAATACATCAAATGGATGTGAAGATTGCTGTTCTAAATGGAAATCTGGATGAAAAGATCTACATGGAGCAACCTGAGGATTTTATTGCTCCAGGACAAGAAAAGAAAGCCTATCAGCTAGTGAAGTCCCTTTATGGCCTCAAACAAGCATCGAAACAATGGCATCGGAAGTTTGATAATATGGTGTTGACCAATGGATTTAAAATCAATGAGTGTGACAAATGTGTCTATGTCAAAGTAATAGAAAATGGCTACGTCATTTTATGTCTGTATGTTGATGACATACTTATTGTGGGTAGTGATGATGAGATGGTTAAGTCTACCAAAATAATATTGAGCACGAGGTTCGACATGAAGGATATGAGACTTGCAGATGCAATCTTAGGGGTGAAAATCATGAGAATCCCTAATGGACTAGTACTGAGTTAATCACATTATGTTAACAAAATACTAGATAAATTCAGTAAAAATGATTCTGATGTGGTTAGAACACCTCTAGATGTGAATCTTCACTTGTCAAATAACAAAGGAGAGAGTGTATCTCAGCTGGAGTATTCTAAGGCGATTGGAAGCTTGATGTACTTAATGAGTTGCATGAGACTAGATATAGCCTACGCAGTTAGTAAATTGAGTAGATACACGAGTAATCTAGGTAGTGATCATTGGAAGGGGTTCGTAAGAATTTTAATATACTTACGATATACTCGTGATTATGGGCTGTACTACACAAGATATCCTACTGTTTTGGAAGGATACAGTGATGCCAACTGGATTTCTGATGTGAAGAATTCAAAATCAACTAGTGGATATGTATACACACTAGCAAGTGCAGCAGTGTCTTGGAAATCCTCGAAATAAACAGTTATAGCCCGATCCATGATGGAATCAAGTTTATTATTTTTGGACAAATGTGGTGAAGAGGCTGAATGGCTATGCTATTTCTTGGAGGATATTCCTAGGTGGCCTAAACTTGTGCCGGCTGTATGCATCCATTGTGATAGTCAGTCAGCGATAGGCAAAGCATAGAATGTGATGTATAATGGTAAATCTAGACATATACATCGAAGACACAATACCATTAGACAACTAATCTCAACTGGAGTTATCTCTGTTGACTATATAAGGTCGAAGGATAACATTGTGGATTCGCTAACTAAAGGGTTAAATCGAGAGTTAGTTGAGAAATCATTAAAAGAAATGGGATTAAAGCCCATAAAAATGAAAAGTCAATACGATGGAAACCCAACCTAGTTAACTGGAGATCTCAAGATTTAGGTTCAAAGGGACAACTAAATCGTAAAGACTGATTTAGATCATTGTGTGGTTTTTTACCTCATGTTCATTCCTGAGATGAAACAGTGATGCCCGTTGGAAAAGAAGATAAGCTAAGCTTTTAATGATTCTTATGCATCGGGTAATCCGAGGGGAGTATAGAGAGATACTCTTAGTTAAAGAATCACTTATGTGAGAAAGAAGAGGGGCCGCTTTAAAAGAGAATTGTATTGGGCACAATTCTTTAGAAACTCTTGCAGAACCAGAGAAGATGTCCATAGCCAAAATAGACATAATAATGAGAACTGGAGAATGCAAGAAAAGAGTCCTTTGTGAGGTGTATCATCATTTACACAAATGACAGTAAGGTTCAAAAATATCGTGTCTACCTTCAGTCAGTAAAGTAAGTACATTCTCACAAGAAAAGGTTCAAAGGATTTAACCTACCGATCCTATGCAGGCTCCAAACATAGAACTCTATCATCAGGATCGAATCTAATAGCCTAGAACAGTTCATTCATGTGAGGGATTCATATCTTATGCTTGTTTGTGTTCAATCATATATAGTTTTATCAGAATTTATGTCTTAAAGATCAAAAGACGAAATAAAACTTTTTATAGCGATGTAATATCTTAATTAATTTGGTAGGAAAATAAATATTTTTGTTTTATAGCTTTTCTTTGTCCTTTAATTGAGATTTTCTAGAAGCTAGAAGCCAATAGCATATATTTATATACTTGATAATTATTTAAAAAAAAGAAAGATATATATACTTGTTAAAGTAAAAATTATTTATGATTTATTAATAAAAAATATGAAATTTTTTATTAATTGTTTGTTTAATTATCAACTAAAATATAATTGTGATTAAGGAATAAAATGAATATTAGGAGCATAATAAATGAGAAATGGAAACTAAGGGGGAAAAAAAAAAACCTTGAGAAACAGCATCAACTTCACTAGTGTTGATTAGGGGTTTGAAGTCTTGTATTCGTTCTATTACACCTATCACTGGTATTACCTTCAGTTGATGCTGCACAAGGCCAACAAAATTAATTAAGAAACCAATAATTTTATTATTATTTATAAATCAATAATTCACACTAAAAGTCCTTCTATTCATGCTTTTTTATTTCATCAAAAGCTTGATATTTATTCTAAAATAGTTTTTTTTTTAATGACAATATTTGTGAAAATAATTTTGAATTTTCATTGGATTTTAAGTAATAAACTTATTTATTTGATACCAAATGATTTTTAAAATATATATTAGTAAAATACAGTTAAAATGTTGTGTTTCAAAGAAGACAATTAAAATTGATCAATGTATACATGTGCATGTGTACGTATATATAGATATGTATAAATATACCTGGGATATGAAGGGCTCAAGATTGCCAACGACATGAATGAAACTTGGATCCAAGCCTATTTCTTCCATGGCTTCTCTCAGTGCAGTTGCAGTGTCATCTTCGTCAGTCTCCTCCATTTTTCCACCGGGCAATGCCACATCTCCTTTTATTCTCCAATAAAAAATAGTACATTTAATTTAATTTTCATTTTAATTTTTTTAACATATATAACAAAAACATATTATTATTGTTATTATTATTATTTTCCAAGACTAAGTGGGCATTGATCACAGTTATATTACCTGGATGTGAAGCCAAGTTCATGGATCTCTTGGTAAGAATAACTCGAAGCTCTCCTTGAGAACCTTCAAAGAGGCATATTAGTACTGCTGCTCTTCTTTCCCTCCAATTAACACAACCAAAGTCTTCATTTTTGTTTGTCACATAATTTCTAATCCCACAATTTGCACCTATTTTCTCATTATTTTCCTCGTCCATTCTCGGCCATTTGTGAAGCTTAAGTTGCTCGACGAGTCTATGGAGCTTTTTGCCTCCCCAATTCTCTTCCATAGACGACAATGGTACCGGCATTATCCAATCCATTTCGTAAATCTTAATTAGCAGCATTATGTGACCTAGTTTAAAGCATATATAGGGAACAAAACAATTCTCTCAAGAGGAATAAGCATTTTAAGGAATTTATACCTTATTCTAATAAGGTAACCATGTGTTTTGTGTAGTGTAGGTAGGAACCATTAGTGCCAAAACTTAGACTTGCTTTCCCATCTAAAATATAATAATAATGCGATTCTCCAATGTGTTCGACAAGTAGAGTAGAATTTAAGGCCATGAAAGTGACTTTGGGAGTATCTTTCGGTTCACAAATTGTAAAAGGGTATGTGATGTGTCAAAATTCTTGTTTATTTGGTCAATACTTACCCACAGCTTGTCTTATCCATATTAAGCATGTTGATTCAATTACCCACACTTCCAAATATTTTTGTTCCCTTATTTGTCAACTTTTACAGAAAATTCTTCTCTTTCTCTTTCTTCCTTCTTTCTTTTATTTATTTATTTTTAACTAAATTTCGGGGAAGAGTAATGCTATAAATTTCTTTAACTTTGTTTCCACACTAATGTATTGTTATGCCATTTATTAATTTGCTAAATTAATATAACTTAATAAGGATAAATGAAACGTAAATGAAAATCTATTATAAATTAACGCTATTGAAGCGTGTAATGTATAATGACGATCAATGATTAACTATATTTATGTAATTTAAAATTACAATTTTAAAATATAAATGTGAGAGATATACTGCTAAATCAACCTCATTCATCATTTAAATAATATATTTATATCCCAAATTTTATAACTTGAAGTTAGGATTATTGACAATGTAAACATATTTCTTTGTATATAAAAACAATTGGCTTTTTCTTTTTTTTTCTTATCTTTGGTAAAATAAAAAATTAGGCTTGCTTTCTAAAAAAAATCCTAGAAAAAATGTTGCTTCATGTTGCTCTATTTCAAAAACTGGTTCTACTGATGAGTCCATTATCTAACTCTACTTATTAAGGGTTGGGCATTAGTTTTATATAAGTTTCTATTCTCTCTTCTCTCTCTTTTTCTAGTTAATTAAAATACATTTATAAAAAAAAAATTGTTCTTTCTGAAATATTTTTTTAGTTTTAAAATGTAATAAATATTGTTACTTCATGAACTGACAAATTATTATATTGAAATATTTGTTGCATAGTAAAAAATAAAAAAAATAGATTAACATCTCAAATTGAAAATTAATTGGACAACCAAGTAAATAAAATACAAAGAATAAAATTATTTTATTTTAAATAAAAATAAATATTAAAAATAGTAAATATTAGTTTTTAGTTTTTATTATAAAAAATGTGAAATCATTTTTTTGGGCCTTCTTTCTCAGTGACCTAGCCCAATGACCGGCCCCGCTCTCGTCTCCATAGCCATCCGACTTCGACCTGCAACACCATCTCCAGCCAAATCACCGACGACTGGCAATCGGAATTCAGAGCGACCGTGAACGATTGGAATCGCTTGCTTAACCAATTACAGCTGTAGGGTACGCCTCATCTTTTTCTCTCATTCTCTCTCCCTCTCTGGTCCTCTCTCTCTCTGTGGCTCGTCCTCTACTTCCTAGTCTCTTTCCCTTCCTCAGCAATATTAAGCATGTCTAAAATCATGGGTCTTTGGGAATCTTCATTGCTTAAGTTTTGGGTTTCTTGGTGTTAAAGATAACAAAATCCACACCAATTAATTACAACTGTTTCTATAAGACTTATTCATGAATTTGTTTGATTGCATTAGTCAACTAGGTAGTAGTACTAGTTTTCGCCAAAAGGAAAAAGGTAGTAGTAGTACTAGTATATAAGCTTTGACATTCCTTTCATTTCTTCAATTATAAGTGGGTTAATCAAAAGTACAGAAATTTCTATATATTTTGTGTAAGTCTGAGTTTGGTGGAGTATATATGAATGTATATATTGTGTATTATGTGAAATTAGTAGGGTGATTGGCTGTTGAAGTGGGTTGTGATGAAAATAAAGAGAAATGAACTCTGAATCCTAGTTTGTAAGTGGGTCTATTTGGGTCTCATGCTTCTATATCATTTCAGATATTTGTGATGAATGAGTTGTTGGAAAATTGGTGCTTGTTGTACCTATACATGACAAGGCATTTGAAATTTTATGCCATGAAATTCGTAGTGCAACATGCAGGGCAATTATTATTGTTGAGGGTGTGTTCTAAGAGTCATTGTGAATTCTATGCAAGAATCAAGCAAAGTCTATGATTTTGATATTTGTTTTTATATGTAGCATGCACGATCAAATAGACAGTCGCATTACTTAGCATTTATTATATGGTCCTCCTATTTTAGTTTGCTATTTCATTTGCCACATTACAGCTAGACCCATAAATATGATTTATTCATGTTTAGGTAATTTTAAGGTCAAAAGCAGAAACAAAAAGAAAACGAAGTCAGTAATGAGGAATGCTTTGAAAAGGATCCTTTTCACAAGAGCATCAACAACAATCCAAAACCCAACTTTGAGTTGGCGGTGCTATTGTTCACCACGCTCACCTTCTCCTACCACAAACAGTAAACTCTTTGTTGGAGGTCCCCCTCTTTCTCTCTCTCTCTTTGTTTCTTGTGCTTATGTTGCTTTTATGATGGTGGTAGTGATGATGCTTATGTATCTTGCAGGCTTGTCATGGTCAGTGGATGAGAAGTCCTTGAAAGACGCTTTCACTTCCTTTGGAGAGGTCACGGAAGGTAAAAAAAAACAAATAATAATTAATCTATAAGCGTACAATGTGAAAAGTTCATTTTATATTTCCTTAAGTCATCTGGATGTCCAATAAAAGACCAACTGATCAGGGGCTGTTTTTTGTTATGGTTTAGACAGCAATTTACATTTACTCTCGATATTCTATATTATTTGGGCTCTCGCTTCTGTTGTTTGCTTTATATCTGAAAGGTGCACCCTTGCCTCTTAAAGGTTGTGGGATATCTGACTTGAAAGCAAGTCAAGTAAACCAGGACTTGGTGAAGGAAGAAAATGAACTTTTATATAGTAATTTAGTATAAGAAAACAAGTAGAAGCATAAGGTTCAAATTGTCTAAAAGTGGGTCATAGTTAATCTGTCATGGTTATTAAGAAAGAGTGGAATGAAAAGGAAGTTTTAAGCCAGAGATGGTACCAGGACTTAACTATATTCCTCTGTTCATGGAGGGTACTGAGAGAATCAAAAGCACTTCATGAGTAAGAATAACGAGTTACCATCAGATTTAGATTGACATAAAAGAGTGTAGTTTGTGAGTGAAATATGTAAATGCATGTTTAGTCGATTGATAAGTTTGATGTATTATAACTTGAATTATAAGTTTTTAATTTTATTTGGTCATGACATTTTCACTTTTAGATGAGAAAAAGCAACTTAACTTTTATTATGATTCTAAATTGCATCTACATAATATGTATATTAGTGAAGATATTATACGACAAAGACTCTGGTAGGTCTAGAGGCTTTGGATTTGTTCACTTCTCAAAGGAAAGTGATGCTGAGTGTGCAAAAGATGCCATGGATGGAAAGGTGAGCAGGAGGCATCATTTGTATATATTAAAGTATCAAAACTGCTTGTAATTGATCTAGATTAATTTTTAGGCATTGATGGGTCGACCCTTGAGGATAAGTTTTGCTCTGGACAAAGTTCGGGGTGGACCTCTTGTGGTTCCTCGCGTTACAAACGTCGAAGATGGTGGTGGCCACTATTCTTGAACACCGGTAATTAAATTAGTCTTTTTGGTGAACTACAATAATTGGAACTATCATGATCAGGATCCATTTCAGATTAAATTAAAAATAAAGATGAAAGAATGCAGATACTTATTTGACTGACTGTATCGCAGATGATTGAGAAGAGTTTGGAAATTTTATAGGCAAATGATTCTATTAGCCATGAACTAGTAGATTTTCTTTAGTTATAAGTTAATAACTCTGATATTTTCAATTCTATGTATCCGATTTACAGGTGAATAGTATGCTACTATGCTAATGTGAAATCAATTTTTATCAGGGTGTTGAACTCTTATTGACGCTGGGATCACTGTACCAAAGGATTTAATGAGCTGGGCCATACAATTTGATGGTAAAATGTCACATGGATGCGTATTGATCAAGGATTTATGCTCTGAAAGGTGTTTTTCGAGCTGCAAGGTTCCAAGATATGTTAAAAGGCATTTTGGATGGTGGTGGATGTTACCGAAAAATTGCAAGTTCCGTGTTGGTTCATAGTGGACCCCTAATACTAGATCATAGTACAACTTTTATGCATTCACAATGAGCAAACTATTTTAGGAGTTGTAAATTTATCCTATTAATTTCGATACTAACTTCAATTTTGATCTTGAACTTATCTTTTAAAACATGTCATTTTCCCTAGTTGACAAACTTTGCAATCTAGCCTAACCCTCTTAAACTAAATCATGCAATATTTTGCTTTTTTTTGTATTGAGTCATGTGTAATTTGTTCAGTTTAAAAGTTAATTAAAAAGTTGTTAGAGTTTGATAGTTTTTTTTATTTTTACATTACATGTGATGGAAAAGGAAAAATATAAATACCAAATCAAAAGTATTTTTCAAAATTTTTTATTTTTATATTTATATTTAATTAAATTAATTAAATTTTAAATTAAATAAATTACACACCATTTAGAATTAAAAAAAAATAAAAAACAAACAATTTAAGATTAAAAAAAAATAAAAATAAAAAACAAACACGCTGTCAAACACTGTTAAAGTTTTCATTATCGAAAAAGTTTTTTGTGATGAGTATCATTATCGGAAAAGTTAGTCAATCCAATAGTTGACATTTTTAAGCATTGGGCTATAAGATTAGGAAGCAATGTATATCCCCCTGTTAGGCTATCATCACACGCTTAGGGCATAAAGATTCCTTCCTCTAGGCAACAGCTAACAATTATCTCTAACACAATATGTACAGAGAGAGAGAGTCCAAACCTCCATAAGAATGTTCCTCTTCATAAAAATCTCAATGATGTCACAACTTGAGCTCATCTCCTGAACCTAGAGCGAATAAAAATAAATCATAAGCTTGTGACACATTGGTGGCGGCTCATTTCCACCCACCTTGTGGCCTTGGACCATTCACCGTGCTTCATTGTGTTTTATTGTTAGGGACAAATGGGACTCATGGATTTTCTTACCAGCCCCTATAACACAAATATCTCTCTCACGTTTTGGCCTCGTCCCATCATATAATGACAAATCAATTGGCCATGCAACGTTGGATCATATGGGCCCTTCAATTGGGGACAGATGGATGGTCCTCCTGCGATCTGGATCAAACCCCATGCGAGCCAAAAACCCCCCATCATAAGTAGGGTGAAGAAAAAACCGTGCCCTTTGATCATTGGCTTAAGAATGTCTAATAATCTAATTTCCTAATTTTGTTTTCTGGCCGACTGCCAAGACCTTGATGAGCTCTATGTATCATTGAGATCATGTTTTCAATAAACCCTTTGTTGTACTATATGATTATATTTTGACCTGAATTTAATTACCTTTTCCTGTTCCACCAAAACCTGATTTTCTTCAAATGTAAATGTAATCAGGACTTGGCCATTGTTCCAAAGCAAAATACACACATCATTTGGTTTTGAAATGCCATATTAATCTCTTAGTTCATGGCTAAATATATAAAACCAAAATTTTATGCCTCAAATCATGCTGTAAATTCAACAAATGGTGCATAGCTTTAACATGAACATGAAACAACACCATCATCACACAGTTGAGTTTTTCAAAGTAAAGTATTTTCTCTGCCAGACACAGTTCGTCCGTGTGAAACAGACATGCTTATCTGGTCGTACTTTACGAATACTTTTTAAAACCACAATTAATTTAAAAGGTCCACACCCGTTACATTCTCTACAGCTTACCATCGTCGTCTTCCTCAATGATTACTTGTCACCATTTGCATAAATCTCACTGTGTTACTGTAAAATTTAAGCCATATATAGAGGCTCTCTCAGTCTCTCTCTATCGTCCTCTTCATTAATTTTAAACGCTTATAGATTATGCCACATTCATAAAACAAATAGCTGAGCAAATTTAAGGCTGGCTTGCTTGCTAGTACGACTATTACAACCAATTATATTCCTCACCCCATTGTCCTTGAGCAAGATATTTATCCTAAGAATACACAGAGCCCGATCCGGTACTTACTCTTTGTTTTCATGGCAACGAGTTCTCTATTCTCACCTTCTTCGGCCCCAAGTAATCCTGTAAATGATCACGAGCTTCTCTTCTCCGGCGATCCCCAATACGCTCTGCATGGTGAGATTGTGATGCTGGTTATTTTCTTGCTTTTCATAACCATTTTCATCGTTTTCTTGTTCTTTCTTTACACAAAGTACCGGCCTTATACACACCCCAAGCTTGGAGATTCGGAGCTTGTCGTGTCGAAAACCATCTTAAAGGTCAGATCGAAGATGGCCATGGCTTCAATCTTTTACAGGACCAATCTGAGGAGGAGTACTGGTATTTTTGCGTCTTCTTGTGCGGTTGAGGAACATCGAAACGGTAATCTTATTACGGTTTGGTTGTATGCTAGTGAATGATCATTTTTTTTTAAATTGTGTAGTAGTAATTAGAAGCAAATTAGATTCAGTTTTATATAACTTTGCTTAATCTGTATTTTTAATTTGTACGTCATGGGTTATTTACGAGTAAAATATATATATTTCTTAGTGTGACACATGGAAGGTACTTTGGTTTGAAATTGTAATTTATGTTATTTATGCAAATTATATATCTATATATATATATATAGAGAGAGAGAGAGAGAGAGAGAGATCAGCAAAGGATACGTACATGTTTTAGAATATTTTTCGTAGCTACTCTCTTTGTATATTTTCATGTACAGAGTAGGTAGACTGAGAATGTGTAGATTGGCTTTTAGTTGATTGTGGAATACCACAGCCATGCATGTTCTCATGTACTATATCACAATTTCAGTGACTCATAAATAATCGCTAAAATAAAAAATATAAAACAAATTATATAAATATGTGTCTCTGTGTGTGAGATTTTTAGTTTCTACTGTTTAGTTATAAGAAACTTTTATAGGAAAAGAAAGTATAATATGAACATAAAATGAAGAAATTCAACTTTATTATTTTTTCCCAAGTAAAATCAAACTCCAAATGTAGCATAAAACAATTATACATATATATATGTATGTATATTAATTAGAGAACAGCCTCCATTTGGGTGTTAGTACAGTGCATCCACGTTGTGGGCTTTTACTTGTTGCCTGTTCTCTTCACCATATTCATCATTTTGTAAACCCTAAAAGTATCAAAATCATAACCTTAAAAGCTTAATTTTCTTATAAAATACACTGTTTTACAGTTTACTCACTTTTTTTTTTTGTTAGATCTACTACCAAATACCAATTGAATTGTTCCTTTAAAGAGAAATATTTAGTTTAATAGCTTCTACAATATTCTTAAAACTTACAACGTTGATTCTCTCAAAAATAATATACGAGTATATTTGTGACATTACCTCTACCCTTATTATTTTCTTTATTAGGATCTTGAAGATTATTAAAAGGAAAATGAAAGCAGGAAATTCCATTGTTTCAATTTTAAGAGAAAAAAAAAACTAAAATTTGAAGAAGTGGGGATAATAATTAATAAACGTGCATTGTCCCAAAAATAAAAATGACAATAAACATGGATTAGCCTTCAATGCTAAAGCCCAGCATTTTCACCTAGTGGACCGACTTAGTTATTGGGCTCAGCCCATCTACCAGATAATAAGACAGCCTTATAATTATTCTTTTATCATATATTGTTTACCAAAAAGGCCAGTGTTGCCCGTCTAGCTCAGTCGGTAGAGCGCAAGGCTCTTAACCTTGTGGTCGTGTGTTCGAGCCCCACGGTGGGCGGTTTCTTTAATAATTTTTATTCTTTTCAATAATTGTTTTCCCCAGGACACGCGTCGCTGAAGCGGTAAAGTTTGACACGCGTCAGCCATTTGGTAGGAAAAGTTTTAATACTTTGTTAATCACGACCACGAGAAAACAGAAAAAAAGAAAAGAAATATTATTTGACAAGACTTGGATGAGACTGATAGAGAATATAATATAAGTTGAATTTCAAATGTAGCATAAGTAATATTTATATATGTAATTAATACTCTTTGCATGTTTAATATTTTATTAACGCATACTTAGACTGACTGACCCTACAATCTTAGGGAAGTATATATGTTTTATTAGTCAATTGGTTATTCGGTCAAAAGGACAACTTTCAATGACTTTTGCAAATTTAATTTTTAAAAAGAAAAAAAAGGGGTCTATTAGACGACCTCTGTTTATGCCTCTCTCGCTGAGCTGCAGCTACATTTTCTCCCAATTAATAAATTCTTTTTCTTTTCGGTTCATATATATATATATAACAACATAAATTGAACTTCGCATATTAGTTTAATAATTATTATAACTCAAAGCTTTTAAATGTATCTTCGATTAAACAACAATAATGTTAATTACTTGCGATTGACCACAGCAATAATAAAGTAGTTACATTAAGATTAAGTAGTGTTTATATTATATGGTTTAAAAAATAAAGGCTGAATTTTTAACCTGAATAATCAGCTTCATAGAACCAGAAACCAAGTGCATTGTATTTGCTTAATTTTTATTTCTCTGAAGATCCATTCAGGATCACCATTCGTACATATATATATATTTGTATATATCATCAAGAAGACCTAATTTATAATGATAAGAGGAAGCTCAGTGCTTGATTTCTAAACAAATTATCTTCCTCGACTGAATGGCATGACGACGTACCATTGATATACATGTGCCATGTCGTGGAGACGCATGCTCATATGGAATATTATATATGTGACCATACGTGTATGTATTTATGTATGTATGTATGCATGCAGTGCTCATTCAGGTTTTTGGTTTTAGTTTCTCAAATAGTTAGTTAAGAAGAAATAAAATTTTTTACAGTAAATATCCATGCACTACATGCATATATGTAAATGGTAACTCTTCAAAGCTGTTAAAGGAACATCTAATTAGTTATTAAAGTAATTAAAGAAAACAATGCCGCTCGAGAAACAAAATTTGTCTTATGGGTTTTGAGACTTGAGCCATATATATAAAAACTATGCATGGTTTTTCGCTCATTTGCATCATTGCATGCAAATTAAGTAGTACTGTGCCCACCGACATATATGCTTAATTTGGTACTTAATTTTTGCATGATATGGATGATATGATGATATATATCCATATCATCCATATAATAACTAAGCAACAAATTAAAACAAACCAATTAGCATTACCAGTACAACACTAATTGGTTACTATGCATCTTTTTCCCAAATCATAAACCAAAATTCAATCAAATTTTGCTAGAAAAAGAACAGCACAGAAGAAACCAAGAGAGAAAAGAGAAGAAACAAAAGTGGTGGATAATATTATTGATTATGTAAAATAGTACAAAAGACAAAATGATCACAAACATAGTTTTAATTTCTATTAAAACAAGTACCTCAACATCTCACTTAGAATTGTCTCATTCATATAGTCAGATCCAGAGTACTTGCCCTCTTCTTAGTCGGATCTTCTGCTGCTTCTTCCAGCTTCTTCAACCTGCTAAGCTTAGGGGATGTGGACGAGTACAAAGACAGAGACAGATTGCTATCAACGTTTTCGTTGTCGACCTCCCTTGAAGTTTTCGGGTTCTGGTTGTTGATAATATTCCTTGGTGATGTTAATCTCAGAGACAGATCAAGATCAAGGTTGCAATCTGAAGCTTTCCTTTTCAACTTCTTCCAATCTTGTACATTACTCCTAGTGATTGCATTAGAATCCAAAGGACGGTCATTAATAATGTTGTTGAAACTTGTGCTGATGAGCTTCTGATGGTCAGATTTATTCGCGTGCAAATGATTACTAATGGGGTCGAGATCGATGATTGGAGCAGTCATAAATCTTCGAGCATTCGAGAATTCGAGAGCGCTGTTGTACGGTTGGAATTCATGATCAGCTTTCAGGTTGTGAATTTTCCAGCTGCCGCTTGAATGTTCATCGAAAGATGAAATAGTGGTAGGAAAATTGAAAGTAGTAGTACTACTCCTAGTCCAATCGCCCGTATTGCTGCCCAAGATTTTCTCAGCTGATGTGCCGTAAAATGCAGGTGATCTTGAATGCCTCAAATTTCCATAGCCATTCCAAGAAGCATTGTCATGTCCATATCTTGGGAAAACAAAAAGAATCTTTTTGAAAATCAAATCCACAAAATTAAAATTAAAAAGAAAAAGAAAAAAAAAAGAAGAAAGAAAGAAGAAGAAGACAATGTTATGGGGAAGATAAAGGTCACATAGATATATAAAAAGGCATTGGTGGATTAATTTGTATACCTGAAGCTGGAATTGTGGTTTTGGTTATATCCTTGAAGCATGGGAAGTTGGCTGAGATTATAAATATTTCTATCTCCACAATCCACAAGATGCCTATGATCCCCTAAAACTGTCAAAAAAAAACCACTTATGTATTCGAAATGTAAACAAAATCATTAATTAACCAATCAAAAAACCCTAATTTTGATGTTAATTAATCATTAGGAAATCAAATAGAGAATTTTAAGAGATTGTGTACCTTGGCCTGGATCATCGATCTTCTTGCTTCTATACATCTAATTATTGAAACATATCAAAGCAAAAAAAGAAAAATTAGGAAGTAATATTATAGAAGAAGTTGAATATTGGTATAGGGGTTATGATTTAAAAGAACTAATTGAAATTCAAAGGTTTAGTAGGTAATGAAAGAAAACCTGTAAATGGCTCTTGACATGTGCAATACTTAGTCCTTTGATGTTCATGAGTTGGAGAACCAACTTCGGCGTTGCTCCTACACCAAAAAGCAATTACTAACAATAATGATAATTAAGGTTTTTCCAATTAATTTCTGAAAAATTAATATTAACGATGCTATTTATAAGTTTGGAAAAAATCAGACAAAAAATAATCAACAACTCACTCTCTTGTCCACCAAGCCTTTCCACAGCATTAACGAAACGGAGATGAAGATCAGGCGTCCACCGGAGCCTCGGCATCTTGGATCTAACATAAGGCCTCACCGATGACGACCTTTTCTTTTCGCTCTCGTCGATGGTGCTGTTGCTCGAGCTTCCTCCATTCTGATTATGAGCTGACTTAGAACTTTCTTCATCATTTTCACCACTCTCACTTATACCCTCCTGATCATCATTTTGCTCCTTGGAAGGGCTTGTCTTTGAACATTCAGAGTGAGTACCACTCAGGCTCTCCTCCATATATACTCTGTGTTTGCTTGCTCAGAAAGTCTTAGACTTTAATATATATGATCTACAAAAGTGACAGAAAAGCTGAACACTGAAAGATTGATTAATTAACACTGAAAGCGAGCGATAATTAGGGATTAGAGCCTTATGGGTAGCTCTATCTCCTTTATCATCTACGATTCCTTTGGCTAGCTATTCTTTGCTCTTTCGCCATGCCAGGACACAAAAGAGACCTCGAAATCCATTAACTAATTAGGAAGACAAAAGTTAATTATTTTGAGGTCCACTGGCTTCTTGTACAATAGAAGAGGTGGGAAACCCTAGATCTTGAGAGTTGAGATACAAAGATAGAAGAAGACCACTCTCTCTCTCTAGTTTTCTTTCTTTCTGGGAGAGGTAAACGATCTTTATTTTTTACATATATATGACATATAGTATGCCATGTATATATAATAAATAAAGTTTTTCATTGTACAATTTGTATGATTTTATATATCATATGATATGCTCTCACTGGCTGGAGATTACATGTAATTAATAAAGCTGATAAATTTATTACATATGTGTAATAAAAACATACCAAGAGGATTATATTGTAAAATAAATTGTATTGAATAGCATTACTCATATATAATATATGGATCATGTATGTATATAGTACTTGTGTTATGTCATCATGCATGCATGCATGTGAAGCAGTGTAAGGAATATAACTCTTGCATTTTTAATGATGAATACGCAAGTAACATACTTGCTACATTCATGTGATTCCATATATTTTTATTTTTGGTTCAAAGTTGAAAATAAATTTAGCATTTGTCGTGTAGAGTATTTTCCAGTCTTTTCCCAACCTTACAATTTCAGTCCATCCGATTCTCATTTGTATATTAATTAAATTCAGAAACTTAGAGATGAATAATTTAATTATAAGTAGCTAGTGTGAATGTGACTGAAACAAAAATAAAATTCTTATAAGAGTACGATACATAAGTAGGTATGTTTTACTATTTTCAGAAAAAGACAAAGATATTCAATTTTTTTATTGATTTACTAACTTTGTTTTTGTAGGGGACTATATTTGAACAACTCTGAGGAACTTGGACTTTTTTTGCTTCAGTTTTGTCACATCGCGCGGTGGTGAAACAATTAATATTTGGAATTCGATCCCCATCTGATTTGAATGCAAGTTTAATTAGTACACATATATAGACTGATTTAATGCCACCCATTTATTACTTATAAAAAGAAAAATAATAATAATTCATTTATACGAGGCTACTAGCTAGCTGTAGGATGATCACCAAATTATTTAGAGCATTTTTATTTGTTATCAATGTGAGAAACATGATTAGTGCTTATGTGCTTTGTGATGCTTTGTATGAGTCTTTATTTTCAAATTCTCTATAATTAATTATAACTTCGAAAGTAAGAACTACACGACATTACTATTGACTAGTATATAATTTTAATTCCATAACCAACGGTGAGAAATCCTATTCAAAATCTTTCATATAATTTTTACTTATTTTTTTCAAAAATTTTCACAAGTATCTCCACATTTTATTAAGTGTGAGACTAATCTTGTTGGATTCATATCTTTTCTTCTCTCAATAAATATTTTTCTACGTACTTGAACATCTAACATTGCAGGAACCTCTTAATTAGAAAACTCAAGCAGGCCACACTTCATATAGTCACATAATTTTTACTTTAGTATATACGTAGACATCCGTTTATTATTTGACAAGTCACACATACAACCACTGCCCAAAAAAAAAACAAAAAAAAAACAAAAAACAAAACCAGTCACACATGCAACCACAACGTTTGTTGTGTCAAGTATTTGATAAAATAAAATGGGTTATTAGTAACAATGCCCCTTAAACTTTATATAAAGTAGTAAAGTGCCTTTTAAATTTTGAAATTAGTATCAATACTCTTTAAATTTTAAAATTAGTTGCAAATTACTTTCTAACTCATAAATATAATGTATTTTTACATTAAATATAATATTTTTTAACCAATTCATAAATATTTTATGATTCAAACTAATTTATTTTTTCCTTATTATTATCTACCTCAACCCTTAATATAAAAATAAAGTATCTCAAAACAGTTAAAAATATACTGTGTTTATCAATAAAAGAGCAATTTTAAATTATTTTTAAAATTCATAAACTATTCTTAAAGATTATTGGGTATTGTTATTAATTTTAAAATTTAAAGACAACTCATTACTTTATATAAAATTCAGGGGACATTATTACTAATAATTCAAATAAAATTGATGTGAAATCAAATTAAGAATGAATGAAATGGAAGTCTCTTGGTTGTAGTTCAACTATTGAGTATATTATTATTATTATTATTATTATTATTGGTCCAATAATTAAGAGAAAATTAACAAAATTAGAAAGAGAGAATCAAAATTAAAGGAAGCATGTGTGAAGATCAGCTGTCGCTGATGGGGACCCAAACTCAAAAGGATAATATTGACAGGAATCACGGGAACTGTTCCTCCTTGAGTTTGGGGCTTCTGAACCTGCCACGTCACCGTCTTCCTTTGGTGAATGTTTTCTTCATTTTTTTTCTATAAAGAAAAATAAAAGAAAATAAGGAATAACATGCACGTATCACTTTATTCTGACTTAATATCAATTAATAATGAGTATATATATTTTGAGGATGAATAAATATTACATTTAAAAATATTTTTTTAAAACAAATATATGTTTTTTTTTTATTTCATTATGTGTAAGTTTTATTATTTTATTTTATCTTGTTATAAGATTTTATTTTATTTTATTTTATTTTTGTACTATAACTTGTAGTATCTAACGGTACATCATGCATATATATAATCAATAAATGGATAAAATTTAGGTGGTCTAGTTGTTAATTAAGTTTATATATGCTATTGTGCTTTCATTTACATTTTCGATTAACTTTTTTCTAAACATGATCGATGTTCGCCATTTTAAAATTTAGTAACAGAAGAAATGGGGAAAAAAAACCACAATAAAATGTATATTTTATGGATTTGACTCTACATTGACTAAACATGAGGAAAAGTATACATGATGATGGAAGGTAAAATAAGTGGGAAATGAAATGTAGATGATCCCGTCTTAATTAGCCCTATTGCATTTTAGACTATATATTATATAGTTGACGTTCAACATTTATATATAACAAAAATATATAAAAAGTTTGAATCACAAAAATATCGTTCTCCAAATTCAATGATGAACTAATAGTCATTGATCCATTTACGGTTCAAACGTCATATAGATCATGAATTAGTATAATATATATATATATATATATATATATATATATATGTATGTATGTATACTGGAAAACCTTACACTTTGATTTATTATTTTCTTCTCTCATAACTACATGCCTGTTTTTTAGGAATTCAAATAAGTATAAATGTTATATATGCATATAAGAGGACGTACATATTTATATAATATCATTTTGAAAATTTTTATTTGTATGTATATAATTTCCAATAGAAATTTTTTACTGTAAAGTTCTTTGGGCTGAAGAGGATATTCTTAGGACCTATTCGAAGATATTTTACAAAATTAATTTGTAAAATAAAAATAAGCAATTATTTTTTATATTTTAAGGATATGAGAATGTGTGTGATAAAGTTAATACAAATACCAATTTTATTTAAATAGTTATTTTGTCCATATTTATCTTAAAACTTTATAAAATATTTTTTAAAAACGTGTAAAACATATCTACCTCATTTTCAAAATTGTTAAGGAATTTTAGAATGGTATCTAATATTTTTTCAAAACATGTTTTAAAAAATAGCAACCAAACATGTTTATATAAATCTTTAATTAGCAAAATGAAAAACACTAATATAAAACGACACCAAACACAAACCTTAAGAATCCTTAAATTTATGCTGCTAGCTAGTTGTCCTCCTTTTTTTTGGGACAAACCCTAGTGGTCCATAGGGACTTTATATACATATATATATATATATATATATATATCTGACAAAATTGGAATTGGGATTAATATATATAAATTTGTGTCAGCAGCTAGCTAGAAGTTTCATGGGCATGGGGTTGAGCTATATAGCTCATAAATTTGTTTGTTACTTGACAGTAATCCCAGATGAGCTATACTGGCGGGTTTGTATTTATTTAGTAATAATATATTCAAGTCTTTAGTTCTTGGAATTTTAGGTCATGGTTTTCCCAACCCTTTTCCTCGAAACCTCACACATACAATCAGAATGATACATTTAACTTTGAATCATCACGTACCAAAAGTGTGTGTGTGTGTGTGTGTACACACTTTTTTGAGTTGCAAAGAGCTACAACTTTTTTTGGTCACCACCACCCTCGTGTATTGGATTCAAAGTTCAAACAAAGATAATAAGGCACAGCTCATTTCCTTTTGCTTTTCTCTAGCTTGCTACTGATCTCTACTCACGGAGTTCCTGAGGCTGCAAACAGGTAATAAATATATCGCTTATAGGCCTTAGGGTTTCTCCTGCATTTTCTCTTGGAAATCTCCATTTTCTCAGATTTTATAGCTAACCAAATATATAGGCCTTAGAGATTTTTACACACTAGGTACAGTTCTGGTAAAGAATAAAAACATTAAAAATATAACAGCTAGAATTGTGTGAGGAAAAAATAATTATTATTATGGATTATATAATATATATATATATATATATATATATCTGCAGAAGACACCATACCCATATAAATATTTCCTCACATATTAAATACAAAAAAGAATCACTGCAAGCACTTAGCCTGTGATGGAGGTCAACGCCCAACAGTACTTTTGTCCCTTTTTCTTCAGATTTATATATATATTATGCTAAAAGGCAAAAAATAAATGTTTTTATAGTATATTAAATTTGCATGAGAATACGTGAGCCTATTAATGCGGATCTAACCCATTATTTGAGAATGAGGATGTCTGTCTTCTTATGTGTGAGTCTCTCCTGCCCACTTAAACTATTCTAAATGTTGTGCATGCATCGATGCAATCATGCATGCACTATTTGGCTACATGACCATGCCATACATACATAACCGCATATACATATATATATATACATATATATATAGACATGCATACATATGCTGTAGCAGTGAACCATGAGCACCAATTAAAATATGATCATCATTATATATGATAAGTTCCAAGTTTTATTATAAGGCTTTAACAACTGCTCTGTTTTTTAATTGGTAGTTATGAATATTATTCTTATCTATATATATTACTATTAAATTGCTAATTAATTACTAATGCAAAATTTATAACCTTAAAAAATGGGCAGCATCGAATAAAGTAGATAGACTGATGTTTTCTTGAAATTAAGTAGTAGCTGTAGTGATATCAATTTCTTGCGCTCTCATTCCCTCCTTGATCATATAATTAAAAGGGTATACCATGCACTAATTATTAATCAATTTTTATATTAATGTTATAATCAGCTTTATTTTAAAGGTTGGTCAATGAGTCAAAATTCCAATCAAACCCTAGCTAACTTTGCAATTTTGTTCAATTACTTCTAATTCATGTCAGGAGTAAACCAATCACAGTATATTTGATATTAATTTGAATCTAACTAGTTGTTAATATTCAGAAAATTATGGATTATTGATAATTAATTGAGGGATTATAATCGTTAGTATTAAGTTATATAAATATATTGATGCTTAATTAGACACTGCCGTACGGTACCATGTGGGTGTGTGTTCTTATAGTCCTAAAAACTACAGGCATATTGATGACCACTAGTAATAATTAATGAATATTTTTTATATATATTTTTCAATATATATTATGGGTGGGACTAAACTTAACTAAAATGATGTGAATATACATACGGAAACTACCTAATTAATGATGACACAAACATATACAAGCTAGTGATGAAGGTTTTTTTCTTTTTTGGTAAATATAGTAATGAAGGTTGAAGGAATTAAGAGGACGATTTAATTATTGTGTGTGTGTGTGTGTGTATTGATGTGAAGTTAATTAATTGCATATGCGCCCACCATGTATGTACGAATACTAATTCATAGGATTAAGAAACTATTAGATTAATTAATTAACCAGAATTCAAAATTAGGAGAACAAATTTAGCAGATAGCTTATTTTAAATTTTTGAAATAGGGAAAAGATGGAATATGATTGTCTGAATGGAAGCTAGTAACGACCTTCCAATTATAAATGCAAATTTTAAAAACTAAAAATGCACACCCCGTCGCTTCATTTTCCTCATAAATATTCACAAAAATTCTTGTAGCATATATGCATGCATTAATCTGGTCAAAATTAAAGACTTCCTCTAGCACATGAGAAAGATAAAAAAAAACATATTCCTATTCAAAACTGTGCTGATTTTGCCTTGCTGTTAAATTAATCACATATATATAATTTAATGCCCATAATAATAGAGATTAATTGAGAGATCAAGCTCATAAATTTCTTAGCATAATTTATATATATATATGTGTTGAAAATTACTGTTCAAATCAATACGTATGCATGCATAGTTGGCATGCAAAGCATATAATAGTAAACTAAGAAATTATTTAATTGATGTCAAAGCTATGTTTTGTCTGCTTTTTCTTATTTCTTGTGGATCACCACGTTAGTTACATCTCACCTATCCTCTAATTGTCTCCTATCCAGTCCATTTCAATTTCATCTCAAAATTATTTTTAAATTCTCTCTCTCCCTCATTATCAATTTTTAAAAATTCCATTTGATGATCACCCTTTTGTAAGAATAATCAGTCAATTCAAATCACGAGTGAAGAATTTTTATTCCAAATTAATATATATGTCAATTAATTTGCTTAGTTTGATGTCTAACTCTTTTGACATATTTATAATAATTTATAAGATTTTTATAATTAGGAATTAATATGGCCTTTGAATTTTTCTGTGTTTAACTCTTTGGACCGCTAGCATGCAATTAAAGGTCAATTAGTTGGTTAATTAATTCAGTGCCTCTTAATTAATTAAGGATGGTCAACATCTTTGAAGCTAATTTAATCACCATTTTCACGTAAAAAATTTAAGCTAAAGCCCACTGGCAGATGCTACATCATTTATATTTTTAAAATTTATAAACTAAAGAAATTTTATGACTTGAGAGATGACTTTGCTCCAAGATAAGTGGATGAATAGAAAGTTTTATTTATTTTCTGGACGCTTAAATGCTTATAACCGTGCATATATTGCGACCTTATAGAATGAAAGAATTCTATTCTTCATTCTTTCAAGTATGAAGTAACTATAGTCATATATGTGTGTGTGTGTGTGTGTGTGTATATATATATATATATGCGCACTTATTTTGTTAATTAAAATAACACCACAAGCAGCTTTCTCAATTTACATATGTACTTAAAAATGCATGAACATATCGTTCATGTATCCTCATTAGGACCAAATTAATTAGTATTTGGATTGCAAATATATATATATATATATATATATATATATTTCATTATTTTGATTACAAGTATAGATTTTGAAGATTATTTTCTCTCTCAAATCCCCAAAAAATTGTCATACTGATGAGTTGTTATTTTGGTAACTTGAAGATTAATCACTAATATTAACAATTTTATGTCACCAACAGAAGTCATCAATTTCAGGTTAAATATAAAGAATGCTTTCAAACCATTAAATATAAACAATGTCAAGGATTTGGACAATTATTATACTGATTATGAAGCTCAAGGGTTTATGATAAAAAGGAAAAAAATAAAACTTTTCTATATTAAGATAAAAGTCTAATAAATAATAACAAATTCTAATTAATATTAATTAATTTTTAAACTAAATAAATTGCATGCAATTAAAAAAAAAAAAACAAAAACATTATCAACAGACCTTAAAAATCTGGTATTACCAAGACATTGGTCCGCAAATGAGCGATCTTAACTGATTTCTTATATTTTTATCCTTTGTGTGTGCGTGTGTGTGTATATATATATATATATATAACTTTTTATTTTCCTGTGGGGTTATAAAAATTATAACCAGCTCATGATCACCTGTAACATTATCTTTCTAACACAGACCGATCCCTAGGTAGGACCCTAGCTAGCTTGCTCGATCTCCGACTATATCAAAAGTTATAGAACCAATTTTTCAAGCATATGTTTTTCATTGGAGTGCGCACACGGTGTCTTGTGTGCGTGTGTGATTTTATCTCTCAATTATTATTCACAGATTGATAATGCGTAGCTAATAAGAGTGTACTATACAGTGTACACATATCCATAATCAACAAAGATATATTAAAACTAATATTCCCAATTAAAGAACTGCTCTTATATGTTACCTAACTTATGATATATAAGTTATAATAAAGGTAAATTGATTAATTCACGCAAACTCAGTGAAAATAATTAGGAAAGATAAGAAATAATATATACTTTTATTTTTAACTTATAATTATAACTCAACATATACGTAGTTCAGAAGAATATTTTTATTCCAACTTAATATATATATATATATATCACTTGTTAACAAAATCTCTAAATTAGAATAGCTAACAGAGAGAGATAAGAAGAAATAAAGAACCCTAAATTAACCTATTCCATGATAATAGATTATCCTAGATGACGGTAAATTATGAACTTGCCCTTTTTCCTACTATATAAAACTGTAGGTATTACGTACACGATTCCATATTATTAAACTAGAAATGTCAGTGTTAATATATGTTATGTGCATTGAGATTCGATCACTAATTCATGCTTCCCAATTAGATAGACTACACAGTACTATATAAATATATATATATATATATATATATATATATAATTAAATACCTTCTTGCATTCCCACAGGTTGTCTTTCCCGAACAACTCACACACACAAGTTGATGAAACATTGTCATTATTAATAATTGAAACATTGTCATTATTAATTATTTGATTCTATATCTTCTTTTATAGTCAAATTCGGCAACTAAATTTTGAAAAGCAGAAGAATTATATCCAGTGACTTGGTCTGCAATGTATTTGATCCACCACTTTATTATATTTATATATTTAGATTAGTTCCTACCTAATATGCCTACATCAATTCTTTACTCTTACATCACGGTAGGCCTACATACGCCATCAAGATTATTATTTAAAAAAAAATTATCTTAAAGTATTGTAGGTTTTCAATGAACAAAAAAGACACTTTATGTACGCAGAACTAGGTAAATACAAAAAATGGATCCAAAATGAGATTATGACACTACAAGAAATATTAAATTAAGCTATAAAAAAAATATAATTTTCTCTCAAAAGACATCTTATTGTGATAAGATTTAAATTTTGCCACTCAAGTTAAAAACTTTTGATATTAAAACCATCTTTAGTGATAAACATTTAAGGTTTGTGGTTAGGAGACTTTTGTATTGGAGGTTAGTCACAACTTAGCCACAAATAATTTTGCAGCTATCATTTGTGATATATTTTAAGTTTATCGTTAACTCTTTTGTGGGAAGCCTCAAATTCATTATAAATAATAGCTACAAATATTTGTAATTAGGTTGTTATTATGTCTCCGTTACAAAAGCCTCCTAACCACAAACCTTGGAAGTTAGTGACTAAAAACGCTTTAGCAACAAAATTGTTTTACTTAAATAACAAATTTTAATTTTACTACAATAAGTTGCTTTTTGTGACAAAATTTTCTTGTAGTGTGAATGACACAATTTTACAGTTTTAACTTATTAGTTTTTTTTTTCCAGCCAAGTAAGGACAACTTTACACAAGGTGTATTTAATTATGATTTTACAAGACTTTTATAAATTTAAAAATTCAAGAGGCACTTAATTAAAATTTATTAAAACTTTTAAAAATAATAAGGTATATATACGTTTTAATTAAAAGTCAAATAAGTTTTTATTGAATATATGCGTGTGTGTTTTATTCTTTGGGTGGGAGGTAAAAAAAATATAAGAAAATCAAATTAAATTAAAATTATAAAAATAAAATGAATATTGATTCTTTGAAGAGCAATTGCAATCATTTAGGATGCGTCTTTATATTATCGTTTTTAATTTTACAAAATCAAGACTTATATAAAATATGTCTGGTTGCTAATTTTTAAAAAATATTTTGAAAAAATATTATATAATTCTAATTCCTCAATAATTTTGAAAACTAAATAGAGATGTTTACATTTTAAAAAATATATATATATTACAAAATTTAGAATAAATATGAATAGAAATATACAATATAAATATAGTTAATTTTTTCATAATCTTCTCAAATATATATTCAAATTCTTAAAATATAAAAAAAAAATTTCTTTTTTTCGTTTTACAAAATAATTTTGTAAAACTTCTTTCATAAAAACATCATCAGACTTTTTTGCTTGTTTACTGAACAAATATATTGGGCTTGGGTAAAGCCCAATTTAACTTGGACGTTGCCTTGTGAAGCCCATTAGTTGCTATCCCCCAGCCCTACGTTTCCCTCTGTTCTCAGAGTTTTTGTACCAACCAAAAAAAAAAATTTTTAAACTAAAGTTCATCCTCCCCGCTGCTTAAGTTCATTCCAACACTATTGCTTGAGTGGACCTGAAGGTGTAATCTAATGGAAAAGAAATTGATCGACTCAATATTATTTGATGTATCAGGTGAAGGGGATCTGTTAGAGGTGTAAATTATCTATATTTTTATAAAAAAATTTAAAATTGAAGCAGTAAAAATATCTTATCCACTAACAGAATTATAAACCGATAATATTCACATCAAGATTATTTTTTATTCATTAAAAAAAGAAGAAGTTCATTCCAACACTCTTCCGAGAATTAGATTAAAAGGTTCCATTGACTACGGCTTTCTCTATACTCCCTCTATTGCTTTAAATGCCCTGTGTGATTTTAATTGGGCTAGGAATCCTGAAGATAAAAAATCCACAAATGGTTACGGCGTTATCATCGGATAGAACCTTGCGTCATGGAGTGCAAATAAACAAAATGTGGTGTCCAGGTTTAGTACAAAGCCCAAGTACCATTTATGTTAACAAAGTTATACCAGATAAGGATGTTATTACATGATCTCGGAATCATTCATTCGTCACCTCCTGTCTTGTGGTGCGCCAATATTGGTGCAATAACCCTGGCCCCCAATCTAGTTTTTCATGTCTGCACCAACCATGTGGAAGTCGATTACCACTTTATTCAGGAAAAGGTTGTGAATAAAGACATTCGGTTCGCCTTATATAAACACAAAATTCTCTAGCTGATGTTTTTACTAAGAGTTAAGCATCAATACAGTTTGCCTTTTTGCGTTCCAAATTGATAATGTTCAACCTCCCCATTAATTTACAGGGGGTGTTAATATATTTGTTGAGGAAGTCAAAACATCTTTCGACTACTACAGATTTATATGAATTGTCTACTATAGAATCTTCTACTAATACTCAATTGATGGATGGACTAGTTCAAATTATTACCAAAAAAAAAAATGAAAAAGAGAAATGGACTAGTTCAAATTGTATAAAGTTGTACAAACTTAGTTTACATTCGTTCACATCTGTAATCTAATTTAGCACTTTGCATTGCTTTGCTATCTCTTGTTACATTGTACATCTATATATTTGAATACTATAGTAATAGTTTGGTATGTTGGTCAAACACTTCTCAATTATATTATCTTACTCATGCTTCCTCCATCTCCTTGCACCCAACCTCCTCCCTAGATCTCTCACCGATCATTTAACCCTGCGATTCAGAGTCATTACCTTCCCAAACGGCCTTTGAGTCATCAGGCAATCATTTTGGTCAGAGAGAGAGAGGAGAGAGAGAGCTAGAGAGAGATTCCAGAGGGTGGACAATGGACACGTCAGTCTTTTTTTTTCATATTTAATGAATGTGTAAAGACCAACTCATTCTTAGCCGTTAAAATTAACGAAAACGCACTTAATGGACTAATGGAGGATGAGCCTTTTTATAGTTTTTCTTTCAAAATCATGATAAGTATGTGTAACGAAGACAAATTTAAAGGGTTTTTTATGATATTTGTCCTAAAATAAAATTATCACGAGTAATTTTGCAAAATTATCAAAGTTATTGCACAAACACCAAAAAAAAAATTGTTATTATACAATGAATTAGAGCTGCATAACATAAGGATCACCTTTGTGGATATATATATGATGTCCTATTTAAAATCCCAAAAAAAAAAAAAAATCATGGGTCCATTTGCAATGAAATCCAGCTTATAATTCATGTCAATGGGGGTAGTATTTTAATTAATTTGGTAATAGGATAAGAAGCTTATAATTATGTCCGTATTCCATCCTTACAAGCATGTATAATATTCATGACAATGGTCGTGTTGTCCATGACAATTATAAATAGAAAAATAGATGACCTAGCTTATAAACATAAAAATATAATTTTGTTTTAAAGTACAAGTATGTGGAATTTGTTTAAATAATAATGTAATTGAAAATGTTGGGTTAGATCTTAAATTTCATATCTATCTAGGTCATGTGGCCTTTGCATTGTCCCCTACTCACCCACCTTTTGGCTCAATAAATCCATTCACTTCCATTGAATATCTCATACCATTATCCATATATTAAATATACTATTTTATATATGGAGCTTATTAGATGGCATGAGCTGTTTTAATTAGGTGGGAAAATCCTGACTGTTTCATGTACAAAGCTATAATGGGTCATCAAACACAGACACAAAACATATATAGAACTGAAATTTGTTGTTAACCTTGAAGATGGAATTAATTGTGTCCTTGACTTGGCTCAAAGAGACAAAAGTGTCTGATAGCTGATGCTGTTGATTGGCTGGTCGTTGGTTGACAAATTAAGCTCTAATGTCAGCTTAATCAATTCCAATTATTTTTTACGCTAATGTTGCATCAAATTAAATTAATACATAATTGTGTTTTGGTGGGGTTAATATTCTCTCTCTGTTTACTTGTATTATTTTTAGACTAATATGTTGGAAGAAAAGATGAATTGTGAATGAGCATACCCTCTTGTTGTATTGAAATATAATTTATTTTTCAAAAAATAAAGAAAATAATAGCCTCTAAACTTTCAATTCAACCATTGAATTATGTAATTATGCATGAATATGATTGTGGTTTGAAAAGAATCATGCATGCTCTTCATGATCTCTGTCTCTTATTCTTTCATGCTCATTATATATGATTAAACCTTCCAACTTTCACTTTATATTTACTAATTTTTTTTTGGTTATTACTTATTATGGAATTAAACTTTTAATTTATATATCTTTCAGTTAATTCTAGGGACCGGCCGTCATGGGCCCACTCAGAAAAGTAATCAACTAGAAATCAAAATCCATCTCCTTTCATATACAGGGGCCATAAAATGTGTGAATATCTACTATATACTTCCATACTTGCACGTATCATGTACGTGCTACATCACTAATTTTCTTCTTTTTGTTTATTTGATTCATTTTTGTGGACATTGCAGTTCTCCTCCTCTTATAGCCTTTTGAAGTTCAATGAATCTAATGCTTCAAATTTTTTGGTGACTAATCTAACGCTTCAATTACATATTTATGTTCCATTCATGTTTAATTTAAATATTTTTATTACCAATCGAAATTTTCAGGTTATGTTTTTATTTTAGTCATGGTTTGCTCTATAATTAACTTTCAAATTTTTCTGACAAAAAATTTCTATTTTATTTTTCAGGTATTAAAGATAAAAATAAATAAATAATATTGAGTGCCGACCATGATTTCATAAATGAAGGTGAACCATATTTCTTGATGCACGCGGTGTGTGAGCGTGGGGGTGAACGAAGCTCAGACAGCTCCGTGAGATGCGGGTCTGAAAAATAAAAGACAGAGAAAAGACAGAACACAGAGTGTGAAGGCAGGGGTAAAATGGTGAAAATGGCGTCAAAGACGGGCCTACTTTAGCGGCTCTCCTCTGTTTTACACACGCAATACACAACGGATTTACGCAAATACATTTACAAACACAGACGCTTACACAGATAGACAAAACACAAACACACCCAAAATTACCGAGCATATTTAGAGATTGAAAAAATGGGAAATTTACAGAGATAGATTTAGAGAGAGAGGGAGGGAGGGAGAGAGAGTGGCAGTTTAAACGGCCACCTCCATTCTTAACATCTGGTTGGCGGTCAATTTTGATCTTTTCCCACCTCGTTTCTCTTCCTTTCTATTCCCCAAACAGAAAAACACCTCTCATTTTGTCTGCCTTTTCTTGGGAAAAACCAAATTCAACAAGGAAAACCCCAAGGAAGAAAATCCACCCTTGTTTCCCCATACTTCATTGTCCTGCAATCACCATCGTTTCGTTATCATATTTGGTTTCTGGGGTTTTGGTTTTTGATTGCAGAAACGGTGGTGTTTGCTGGGCGTAAGGTAAATTTCATTCTTTTCTGTGATTTGTGATTACCCATTTGATTTTTTATTGTTTTTTGTTTTCTGTTAATGCATTGAATGTTTGAGGAAATTTGTTAGAGATTGGATTTGAGGGGGGGTTATAAATTATAGTTGAAGATGCAGCATAATATATTTAGTACAATGCGAAGTTTGAATATTATGGATGGGTGTAAAGGCACTCAGGTCTATGCCCTTAACCCTGCTGGACCCGGTGGTGGCGGAGGAGGAGGTAGTGGAGGTGACAAGCTTTTTCACCACCTCCAAGATCATCTCATGGCAAATTCCATTACATCGAAAGGGAATCGGACTTGTCAAGCTCCTAACCAAGCTGCCATTAATGCTATAGCTGATAGTCTTCTTCCATATGGCCTCCCCTTGACCGACCTTTTGGAACCCAAGATCGATCAGTGTCTTAAATCCGTTGATTTTGTTGAAACCTTAGCTGATTTGTACCGTAGGATTGAGAGTTGTCCTCAGTTCGAGAAATCCAAGATATATCTCGAGCAATTTGCTATATTCCGGGGGCTTTACGATCCCAAATTGTTCCGGCGGAGCCTCCGCTCAGCTAGACAGCACGCTGTGGATGTGCACACGAAAGTTGTGTTGGCGGCAATGTTGCGGTATGAGAGAGAGAGAGGATGAGCTTATTGGGACGTCAGCAATGGATTGTTCTGGACGGAATTTTGAATGTCCTAAGGCTACTTTGGTATCTGGCTATGACCCTGAATCGATACATGATCAATGTATGTGTTCCCGTAGCTCTCGAGGTGAAGCTGATAATGAATTTGATATGGAGGACGAGGAATGTTCGACATCGGAAGAAGAAGGTGATATGTCATTTTGTATAGGAGACGATGAGATTAGGTGTACAAGATACAATATTGCATCGTTATCCAGACCGTTTAGAGCAATGTTGTATGGTAGCTTCACGGAATCGAAGGGAAATGATTAATTTCTCAAAGAATGGGATCTCTGTGGAGGGAATGAAAGCTGTTGAGATTTTTAGCAGGACTAAAAGATTAGATTCATTTGAGCCGCAAATTGTATTGGAGCTACTCTCTTTGGCAAACAAGTTTTGTTGTGATGAGATGAAGTCAGCTAGTGATGCTCATTTGGCTTCCCTAGTTTGTGATATGGAGTGTGCAATGATGCTGATTGATTATGGGCTAGAAGAGAATGCATATCTTCTAGTGGCAGCTTGTTTGCAGGTATTTTTGAGAGAGCTCCCAAGTTAATGCACACTCCGCATATCATGAGACATTTTTGTAGTTCAGAGGCTAGGGAAAAGTTGGCTATGGTTGGCCATGCTTCTTTTGTTTTTTATTATTTCTTGAGCCAGATTGCCATGGAGGAAGACATGAAATCAAACACAACAGTGATGCTTTTGGAGAGGCTGGGAGAGTGTGCATCTGAAAATTGGCAAAAGCAACTTGCTTTTCACCAGTTAGGAGTTGTAATGCTTGAGAGGAAGGAATATAAAGATGCCAGTCGTTGGTTTGGGGCAGCAGCTGAGGCAGGTCATATTTATTCATTAGTGGGAGTTGCAAGGGCCAAGTATAAGCGTGGCCACATGTATTCTGCATACAAGCAGATGAACTCTCTCCTTTCTAATTATACACCGGTTGGGTGGATGCATCAAGAGCGATCTTTGTATTGTATTGGAAAAGAGAAGATGATGGATTTGAGCTCTGCAACTGAATTGGATCCTACTCTGTCGTATCCATACAAGTTTCGCGCAGTTACACTGTTGGAGGAGAAGAAGATTGGAGCAGCCATCTCAGAAATCAACAAAATACTTGCTTTTAAGGTTTCCTGATTGCCTTGAATTGAGGGCTTGGTTTTTGATTGCCCTAGAGGTTTATGAAGGAGGTCTAAGAGATGTCCGGGCACTCTTGACTTTGGATCCAAATTACATGATGTTTCATGGGAAAATGCAAGGTGACCATTTGGTAGAGCTCCTTCAGCCACTTGTTCAGAAGTATAGTCAGGCTGATTGCTGGATGCAACTATATGATCGATGGTCCTCTGTTGATGATATTGGTTCTCTAGCTGTTGTACACCATATGTTGGCAAATGACCCCGGAAGAGCCTTTACGGTTTCACAATCTCTCCTTCTGTTACGGTAAGTGTGAAAAGCAGTACTTAAGTTTTTGTTCTCTGTTTTAACTGCATGCTTCAACAAATGGTTCTGTCCCTTTGAAATTCATTTTGAATTCAAATCAGTTCAGCAAAGTAAATTATTGACTTTATCCATCATCCACTAGGGGCTTAATCTTCATGTTACAGCTAAACATTTCCTCAAGAGTCCACTAGCAAAATTAATTTATGCATTTTGTTAGTTGTTGCCATATTTGTCTGTTTTAGCTCCATCGCTACATATTTATAATGTATAGGTTGAATTGTCAAAAGTCTGCTATGCGTAGTCTGCGCTTTGGCTCAAACTATTCTAATACTGAGCATGAAAGGCTAGTCTATGAAGGATGGATATTGTATGACACTGGCCATCGGGAAGAAGCTTTGGCCAAGGCAGAGCAATCCATACTCTCCAGAGATCATTTGAAGCTTTTTTCCTTAAGGCCTATGCTTTGGCAGACACAAGTCTTGATCAAGAGTCTTCAATGTATGTGATTCAGCTTCTGCAGGAAGCTCTAAGATGCCCTTCAGATGGCCTTAGGAAAGGACAAGTAGGTGCCATATATTAATAATCCATTCCTGTCATCTTGTTATCAAGCACCAAAATTTTATTCCAATTAATTCTGCTACTTGCAGGCATTGAATAATCTTGGAAGTGTCTATGTTGACTGTGATAAGCTCGATCTTGCTGCTGACTGCTACACAAATGCATTAAACATTAAGCATACCCGAGCACATCAGGGTCTGGCTCGTGTATATCATCTTAAAAATCTACGTAAATCTGCTTATGATGAGATGACAAAGTTGATAGAGAAGGCCAGGAACAATGCATCAGCTTATGAGAAACGATCTGAATACTGTGACCGTGACATGGCAAAAAGTGATCTTAGTATGGCTTCCCGATTAGATCCTTTGAGAACATACCCATACAGATATAGAGCAGCCGGTGAGTTCATCAACCATGGTTTTTCTTTATTTTTTTTTCATCTTGTTTACAGTGAAAAATTAGTCTTTATGTTTGGAATTTTTAGTGCCAGGCTAAACATCCTATTGCCAATGATGTTTTGTTACTTTTATCTGGATATATGTATTTATTGATTCCTGATCATGAGACTGCAATATATAACGTTTATAATTGAATGGAACAACCTATTCATTATTGCATAAAGCTCGATTTGATAAGCAACTTAAAAGCAGTTTTTAGTAATTACCTTTTATGGTTTCACTGATCTATCAGTTTTTCTTATCTATTATATTGACTGCTCTTTGTCTAGTCAAGAACATTTCTATTCCTTAAAATGGTTCATCTTCTCTTCTACATTGTGAAAGTTTCACTACAATTTTATTCTTACCCATTGTAGCTTATACTGCATTGATTTAACCTACTATGGCCTACTTGCTTACTCCTCGAGTATCAAGAATTGTATAAATTGCTTGAGTGAAGAAAAGGTATCTAGCACATTCTTGTTTTCATACTACAATTTGTTTTAGAATGTAGTGTACTACCCTTGTTTTACACGTGCTGTTGTCTTGAATTTGATGATATGCGTGGAGTTTATTCCTAAATGCTAGTTGGCCATTCTGTTGCCTGGAGTTTTTGTTGATATAAATAAGGCATTAGGAGGTTTATTCTTCAGATCCTTCTAATGAAGATTTATTTAAATTCACAATAAGCTTAGTTAGTTGGCTAAGCATTTTGATTAAGTTGCTTCAATTGAATGAAAAAAATTTAAACTACTAACATGGAAATTATGCCCCCACCAGTTCTGATGGATGACCACAAAGAAAAAGAAGCCATAGCAGAGCTAACAAAAGCCATCGCCTTCAAGCCAGACCTGCAGCTGCTATATCTACGAGCAGCATTTCACGAATCAATGAACGATTACATCGCCACCATTAGAGACTGTGAAGCAGCCCTCTGTCTTGATCCAGGCCATGCCGATACTGTTGAGCTCTATAACAAAACGAAAGAGCGAGTAAGTGAATAAAGCATAAAAGTGAGGGGAATTAGATATGCATTTTCTTCACTGGGACAATCCCCATTGTTGCCACCTGAGTTTTTTTGTTTGACAAGAAAAGGTCAGTAATAGTCGGCTCAATATCTTTTGGATTTTGTCTTAGAAACATTCAGATGCAGATTCCATGGCCTCTTAGAGACGAAGAGATTCAAGATGAAAAGAGAGAGTTTGGATTTGAAAAATGGAAAAGGAAGTAGAGAAGAAAAATAAACATGTAAATATTTATGTACTGGGTTTGGATTCCAATTACTATTCTTTATATGTACTGTTTCAGGAAAGGTACAGCAGAAAGAAAATTGTACATGAAAGATGGTAAGGTTGTCCAATTTTAGAGGCCTCCCTACTGTGTTTTATTTATTTATCTATTTTTTCCTAGTGATTTAAGATGTAATGTAACCTTTTGTTCTCTCATTTTATTGTATTAAGATTTACAATTTTCCCTCATATATAAGAGAAAAATCCCATAGGACTCGTGAGGTTTGTCATAAATACAGTTACCGTTATTTTCAAAAACTTACCAAACAGTATCAACACATCCGAAAAAAAAAGTAAAATAAAGTAAAGATTGATCTGATTGACCATTAAAGCATCCATTTTACCCCCTATAAAAGTTAAATTTAATTTTAAAAATTATTTTCTTTCACTTTTATTTTTATTATTTTCTCTCTTTCTCTTGCTCTTTCTTTTCTCCCTTGTGACATGCAACTCCTGCACACACCAGCAATTCTCCACAAAACCCTCTGATCCTCCTATCCTTCCGCAATGCTGTCTTCTTTTCGATTCATCGGCTATGCTTTCACTACCCTTGCCGAAGCTCAATGGTCAGCTTCAATTCACAACTAGTCTCCCTTATGGAACCCACTTTCTCCCCATCTCCTCCCACCTCCCTCCGTAGGAACTTCGGCTCCTGGGATCAGAGACTTATCATGTTGATAGAAGTAAACCAAAGGAATAAAATTGGGTCTGAAGCTTGAGGACTTCAATGCCCTTTCTTCAATTTAAGCTTCTCTATAAGAGAGAATTTACACATGAATACGAAAACAAAATGTTTAGAATATTGAAACAATGGTGTGTGGCTCACACATATAACCGTTGCAACAAAGACGCTGACAAATATACTCTAAAGAACAAATTTATTACAAATAAGCTTTATGAATTAAAATAAAATTGTAAATAGCCAAGTGGATGCTTGAATGAACGCGTGGGATAAATAGTCTAAGAACTTTGCCAAGTGGATGTTTGAATGAACACGTGGACCTTGCTAGACTTGATGTGGAAGCCCCTGCTTCACATGTGCAGATAATTGTATATTTATCTGGGAAGCAATTTGCTTTGCTAATCCAATATATACAACATCTAACAAATTTAATTTGTTGGATTTCAAATAAAAATTAATGATTTTTTTTTCAGTGTTGTTAATTAATTTTATAGCTTATTAAAAATTCAATTTGTTGGGTATTTAAATAATAAATGTCTTAAAAATCTCAATTTGTTTGTTGAAAAAATTAAATAAAAAGGGATTTGATAGTTTTTGTTTAAATAAAATAAAATTCTAAGTGCTTTTGCTTCACAAATTGCTTATTGTAGAAAGAAAATGTAGAAGCTGTTTTTAGTAATATTAATGCATTTTTTTCTTTTATCTGAAGCTTTTATATTAACTATGGAGTAAGGAAATGTTGTGGGAAGATGGAGAAGACCAAAGAAATGGTGTGGTTAGTGGAAGAAGAGAGAACATTCGGATGAGGTTGAAACGTACTTACAAAAATATAAGTTTTTTTCTTAAATAAATGAGTAAATTTTATTTGTTCTTTTAGACTTTGTTTGGCATATCGTATCAGATGCGATCAGTATATTATATAGCTCTAATATGATGTTTTAATACTGTGATCGGATTAAAATTATTCAAAATTCCTTTTAATACGATATTCATCGTATTATTCCCACCACTTAAATACGTAGATCGAATAATAATATATTCTTTTAATATTTAATTTGAATTATATATCAATTTTATTTTATAACAATTTAAATTATTGATAGAAATGACTATTAAAATTTAAATATCTTTTATTTATAAATATTATGTAATTTTTTAAAATAAAATATTAATATTAAAATTAAGTTTTTTTTATCTAATATAATACAAATTTTAAATGATATTATAATACTATATATGTTAAATAATAAAAGAAATAGTCTAGTATGATGTGCATTAAATATAGCATAACTATTTAAATTTTTAGTCCAGAATCGCACTCAAACACAAGCATACTACAATTGTTTCGCCTGCACTGCACCATTTTAAGTCGGATATTAATTAATTATACAAGCATGTCATGCGACCAAACGTGATCTTACTATTAAAATCAATGTTTTAAAAGGTATGAAACGTATTTTATCTAAGTACAGACATAGAAGCGTCACACATTAAAATAAAATTTTAAAAAGATGGTCAATGTCAGATTAATCACTTAATGCAGCTAGGAGTCAAAGATGCTTAACTTTTATTATAAATTTCTTCTTAGAGATTAAGTTTTTAAAAACATGTCATAATAAATTATAAAATAAAAAGAATGTAAAAAATTAGTATTAAAAATGATTTTTTAAAGATTAATTTTAAAAAAAAGATAAAAAGATAAAAAATAATATATAAAAAGAATTAGATAAAAATTAGTTAGAATATAGTGATACTAAATTATATATTTATCTAAAATTATTAAGTAATTATAGACTTGTAGTATATATAATTTGAAATTAATTTTTTTATTAGAAACTTAGAAAGTATGAAGTTTTCATCATAATTATGTAATTGTTAATTTATATTAATTGCATATATATTGGTGATATAGATTTATATAGATTTTGATATTCAAAATATAAGTTATTTTTTTATTTAATAGTTTTATAATAGTTAAAATAACAATATAATAATGAAAAAACTTTTGACGCTTAAATTTTACCTACGCTGTCTAAAAATTCATTTTACACCTTTTTAAAAAATTCATTAAAAATAGCATGTAATAATATAATTGATAGAAATATGAGTTTTAAGAATTTTAAAA
>CM017580.2:7648883-7723883 GCA_007844105.2 Rhamnella rubrinervis | reverse complement strand
AACAACGGGTTGTTTATGCATCAGATCTGCAAATTCGAGAGTAAGAAATTAGCATAATGACGGTTGTTTCAGAGAAGAGAAAGAGCATCAACAGGCTTATTTTGTTGGTAGCTAGGACAGATGCTGGGTTGTTAATGTAGTAAAACTTCTTTCCAAGTGTAATTGTCGCAGAAGAGTAGTATCCATTCCAAGTGTTAGTACAATTACTAGTGGATTTGTTTTCCAACAAACCTAGGATATGCTCCCAAATATCAGCATATACCGACGTGATAAATATTTTAAGAAATAGTGTACAATTCATAATTAATTAGCTACGAAGTTATAAAATTTCAAAATTAATTATATGCGTAAATGATTAAAATCGTATATATAGGATTTTGATATACTGCATAACATTGCTAACATAATATATGGGAAAAAAGGCAATGCAATTATTGTGGGATTTGTATTTCATTTATGGTGAATTAGCTAATTAGATAATTAATGGCAGCAGTAGAACTAAAACACTACTAGGAAAATCGTACTTACATGATTATTACCAACTTACGGACTGCCCCAAGCGAGCATATATCTAGTCAGAAGCAACTCCAGCACTGTTCTTGCCGCGATATTTTTTTATATTTCTAATGTCAAAAAAGAAAAAGAAAAAATCTTTTTTCCTGTTACGTTTACTAAAGAAGTGAATGATGATGAATTTTATTTTTTTATCTTTATTTTTTGTTACACAATTTTAGTTTTCCACACTCACCCTTCACCGGGCAATAATTCTACTTTATTTAAGAAGTCATTAGGTATGGACAAGTATATGGAAAACCCACACCTAAGCTGGACTCACAGTATGAAAAGAACAAGAAAGAATAATTCATTTTCCAGCAAGGGGTTGGTCACCTTACATGGAAGGAGTGTAATATAGGAGTTGTGAGGGTCATGTGACCACACTCTAAAATGCATTTTCATTCCCTCAAGTTTTCTGAGTTTTCATTTTAGACGTTCATGCTGTTCGAGTTTACCTTCTTATTATATATAAAATAACATGTTGCCTCCCTTACAATAATTAATAATTAATTTATTTCAAAGACAATTAAACTAGGCGCCAGGCCAATTATTAATCTTGAATTCCATGGTCTCAAGGTTTGGGTCGCCATGCTCTTAATTATTATGAGCTTTGTGAGGTTGAGTTTGAACTGGGTGAAATTACATATATATATATATATATATATAATATATCATACATATAATATATATTTAGGCGTGCAGATCCCCAAAAAATAATAATAATAATTACATATAGAAATAAAAAATGCCATAAAATTAATTAAAAAAGAAGAAGAATGAATTCATTGCAAAGCTCATAAGCCAAACAAACGAAGGATTGAAAGAAAATATTTGGATAAATAGCTATACCCAAATAATGTCCTTATTTATATTGGAAGGAAGACCAAGTTGATCCAGTACAACATGGTTTATTTATTTTGGACAACATACATAATTGCGACTATGCCAAATCTTAAACGCTGCCTTGCACTAGTAGTCTAGCAGTTGCAGCTTTATTATTCATGATACATATATTTTTTTATTTTGACAAAGTTGCCATTTATTCTTTATCATCCTTATCCTCTGTAGCAGAGTCAGCTGCCAAGGTTATTAAAGTAGCAGCGGAGCGTTCAGAGATGACTCCATCCAAGGACATTATACCCACAAACTCCGGCGAAGTGCCTTGGCCAATTGTCACAGCTGAGTAGCATCCATTCCAAGTGTCAGTAGCATTAGTGGATTTGGCTTCCAACAAACCTTTGATATAGTCCCAATGATCAGTCTCGTAGTGCTTAGCCTCACGGATTTCAGTATATGCCTACATGATAGATATTGTAATTAGAAATTGTCTAGAATTCTTTATTAATTAGCTGCAAAACTATAAGTTGAAAATTAATAATATATGCACAAATGATTAAAATCATATATTTCGAATTTCGATCTAGTGGATAACAATGCTAACATTATGATGGACATATATATAAAATGCAGAACATAGGGGAGAAATGAAAAAGGCAATGCAGTCATTACGAGCTGACTATTCCACTTGTCCTGAATGGCTGATTCTAAGTACAATTATAGAAACCACTGCTATTAGGTAAGTCGGACTTACATGATTATTACCGATATAGGGAATGCCCCAAGCAAGCATCCAATCACAACTATCGCTAGCATTGTTCATGCCGCGAAATACAACAGCGGATTCCGATCCGGTAGCCGATCCGGAGGGGTGGACGTGCAAAAACCCACCCCACTGGCCATTCTGAATAACTGAAGGGTATGGGGATTCGTAGATATGGCCATGCCAGTCATGGTAACCAACATATGTTAAGTTACTTCCAGTAGCGTTGAAAAGCATGCAAAGTGCAGAGATTCCATTTCCATACCTTTGCTTGAGGTTGTACACAAAGTTTTTGCAATTCACATCTCTACTGTCAGCATTCATGTATTGGAATCCCACTTTGGCCCTGAGTTGGGGTGTCACATCTTTTACATCTGGGTAAATTAGTTTGACAATATCGTCAGTGACGGGGTTTCCAAACACGTTGCCTGCCATTTCACAACTGAACTACTCTCTCCACCAGTTACTTAATTTGAAGTAGCTGTTTTTGGTGCTATATGCTATGCTTTCCATGGTTTATTACACCCGCGTATTTATATATGTATTTTGCATGGCCTGCCCCCCACCCCCAATTAAACAGATAAGCAAAATTTGTATAAAAAAAGAAGAAGAAATAATTCAAGTAATCTCATCCATTCAATGGTGTTTCTTAATTGTTAAGCAATATCATCCTTACATTGGTGTGATTAATTATTTTATTCATTATGTGTCATTTTTAAACATTTCAATATGTCATCGAATTCGGAATAAAATTTAAATAAGATAGCATCACTCATCTTCTGAAATATTAATAACGTTGCCTGCTATTTCATAGCTTATTCACTCTCTCTTCACTAGTTACTTCGACAAAGCATTTTGCTAAGTTAATTATGAAACTGAATATTTTTCAACAAAGCCCCTCTATTGTGGATATTTATTTAAAAATCCAAAATTCAATGCGGCCTGGTAAGGATGTCAGGGTGTCCCGGTGGTCGAAACCCAGACGGGTTAATGTGAATAGGGACATGGGAACGTTTACGTGTCCTTTATTTTTTTTTCTTTTTTGTGGTGGACATGGATATTATGCACTATTTGTCTCTATTTATATATTTGTGGTGACTTAATAACTTTTCTAATGACAAAATTAAAAAAGAGTAAAAAAATATTAGTACTTTTTTTTTTTTGGGTTATCTTTACTAAGAAATTTTTTTTATAAGTAATAATTTACTAAGATATTGAATGATGATGACTTTACATACATATTTTTTATATGACCAAATGAAAAAAGAATAATAAATTTTAATTTATTCATATTATTGTTATTATTATTATTTTCTTTTGTGATCATTGACTAAGAAAGTCGATGGTCCATATAAACACCATTTTTAATTTTTTTTTATGTCATTTCTGGTAGAATTAAAATTTTAATCAGTTTTTGTAGTAAAAAATAAAAAATACCCCTAATTTTATAGGTTTTTTTTTTACTTCTTCTCGTTTGTTTTTTGCTTCTTCATCCTCTATGTTCACTATCATTTCTTTTTTTCTTTTTCTTGTCTTTTGATCAATAATATGATATACATATTAAACATATTAAGTTAAAAATCCACTCAAATATTAAAAAGTCCAAATACGTATAAATATCTTCTTTTTTCTCTTCTTTTTTTTTTTCTTTCTTAAAACACACCAAGATTATCATCTTATCTTATTTGTTTTCTTATATAGATAGATCTTTATTTTAAAATTATTTATGCCCAATTACTTCATCACAATCAATTCGTCAATGATCTTCCTCAACGACGAATTGCTTTGTCATGTCATCAATGTTCTTTGTCAATGATGAATTGTTTCATCATGCGAACAATGTGAATTTGTCAAATTTTCAAAAAAGGCAAAAAGAAATTACTATCATACTTATCTTATATATCTTACTATATTATATAGATAAATCTTATTTTAAAATTATTTTTTAATAATAATTTTTATTTAGTCTCAATTACTTCATCAAAATCAATTCGTTAATGACGAATTGCTTCATTGATGCCAAGCATGAATTCATCAAATTTTTAGAAAAGGTAAAAAAAAATTATTATCATCCTTATCTTATTATATTATATAGATAAATCTTTATTCTAAAATTTCTTTTAAAAAAATAATTTTTGTTTAGGCCGAATTACTTAGTTAGAATCAAGTTGACAATTTGCTCCGTCATGGAATTTGTCAAATTTTTATGGAAGGTAAAAAAATTATTATCATCATTATCTTATTTATTTTATTACATTATATAGATAAATTTTTTATTTTTAAAAAATAATTTTTGTTTAGGCCCAATTACTCCATCATAATCAATTCATCAATTATGAAGTATGCCTTTGTTAACAATGAATTGTTTCCTAATGTGAATTTGTCAAATTTTATTTCAAAATTAATTTGACATTCATTATTTAAGATAAAAGATAAGTCTTATATTGAATTAATATTTATCTTATTATTATATCATATAAATAATTTATTATTTATCAACGAAGTTATTTGCTATCGATGATTTAATGATAAATTGATTCACTATGCTCTATCATTTTTAAACAAAAAAAAAATTATTATCCCCTTAACAGATATTTTTAATAATTTCAAATAAAATATTTATTTTACGTTAAATATAAATTCAAAAAAAAAATTCAAAAGCGATTGTGGCTGTAGAATAGCACCGAAAACCCCAAAATTCAACGTGGCCTTTAACGTTGTTAGGGTGGACCCATGGTCGTTGTGCAATCAGAGTCTGATTTACTGGGAATATGGACAAGAGAATGACGTATGTATTGATCAAGATTCGAAATCAATCCATGCAAAATAGATTGACCCACTTTGTCACCTTATTCATAAAGTGTTAACCAACACGTGCTTAAATCGATCTCTGTTCTTTTTTTTTTTTTTGCTTATTTTGGTTCCATCTTTTGTAATTGTTAAGGTACATGACCCATTGTTACCGTGTCTCTTTGACCACATAAAATAAACTAAATTAAAATAAAGTTCTTCGGAAGTAACAAAAATTTGTTTTCTTCCTCTAGTTCTTCAAAACAATATTTGTATACATATTTCTCTATCAATGAATTTGTTCATTGTACAATTTGTTTTCCATAACTATTATTTAAAATTAGATAATTAAATTAAATTCAATAGGAAAAATAATGCTAATTGCTTAACAGCCTTAACTTGAAGGTATCGCAATTAAGGAATGACATAATATAAGAATAAAACTATTAAGATTAAAAGCCAATTGAGGTATCACTTAAGAGTCAAAACTGATAGTAAGATTAATAATCTTATTTTTATTTTGTATGATTTTGAAAGATTAATTTTAATTTGATCTAATTCGGGATCAATTTAATAAGATAATAACGCTCATTTGCAAAATATTATTGCCAGCTGTCTCACAATTGATTAACTACTACTAACGCTAATTACTTTGAAGTAGCTTTATGGTTTCCATGGTTTATGAGAACACGTATTTATATAGTATATGGCATTTTGCACGCCTAAGATGTTCTTCTGGACATGTTGGTAGTCTCATGTGCAAATTATGTATTTGGTTTTCTTTTTATTTTTTTTATTCATAAGCTCACACTATCACATGAATTAATCAATTCTTATGTTATACACTATGATATTAGAAATATTATGCACTAGGTCACATCGATATTATGAGTGATATAGCTTAAATTGCTGCGGTTTTTTCATGGGCTTTTAATCCGTAAATCTTCTTATGTATTGTAGGTATAAGCTAAATAAACTTGTGAAAAATAACATGTTTCAATTCAAATCAAAAAGTTGAACGAGATTTTGTCAATAATATTGTAAATATAATATGTATATCATATTATTTGAATAAAGTCAAGAGAGAGAAGAAAAAAAAGGCAAAAATAAATAGGTGTCGATATTAAATTTAGAAGGCATTTTAGATATTTTAAGGCATCTTTATCTAAATTATGAGAAGTTGATTTTTTTAACATGGTGCTTTTTTATTTTTTTTTATTTTTTTTGCATTAATGTCCCTATACTTATAATTGAAAGTAAGACACCCATAAATTTTAAAAACAGTTATAAATTATTCATAATTAAAAAATATCGTGTATTTTTACCTTATGTATAAATTCTTTGAATTGCTCATAAATATATTTTTTACTTGAATAATTCAAACTAATTTAGTTTAATTTATCATCAATTATTTAAGCTTATAACACAAAAAAAATATAAACAATTAAAATTATATTACAAATATGAGTTAGGGTTAATTTTTAATCGTTCTTAAAATTAATTATATTGCAAATATGAGTTAGTTATACATAATATCTGAAAGCATATAATAATTATAATTTGAAGAAAAAAAATATTCATGTTGATTTTTGTCTAAAATCTAAAAACATATTATTTTATTTTTTATAACTAAAAACATTATATATTTTATATTTTATAGAAATCCATAATATTTTTAAAATTCTAAAAAAATAATTATAAAGTGATGTTTTTATGTTATTTTTGTCTAAAATCTAAAAATATATTATTTTATTTTTAATAATTAAAAATATTATATATTTTATATTTTATAGAAATCCATAATATATTAAAAATTCTATAAAAAAAATTAATTATAAAATGATGTTTTTCAACTGAAAAGTTGAACAAGATTCTGCTAATGATATGGCAAATATAGTACATTTGTCATATGATTCAAAAAAGAATTAAATGAAAAAATAGTGAAGTCGGAGGAAAAAAAAAAAACATAAAAAAAATTCCACAAATGGATAGATGTTTGGAGGGCATTTTGCATTATAAGAGTGTTTTTCAACAAAGCTCTTGTACTTCTTTACCAAAAAAATACAAAGCTCTTGTACTTTAGGCATTTTTATTAAAAACCCAAAATTTAATGTGGCCTTTCAGATTTTTGTGGCGAACCGGTGGTTCTTGTGGACTCAGACACGAGTTTTCTTTTTCTTTTCTTGTTAATCCCAGACGCGAGTTAGTGTGAGTGCGGTTAAGAGAACGAAAGAATCAAAAGTCAGAATCAAAAATCAAATCCAAGCAAATTAATTGAATTGCTTTCTATCGTGGGCATTTGTCTTATTAACCCAAAATTCAATGTGGTGGACCGGTGGTTCTTGTGCAATCAGAGACTGATTTAACAACGACGACCTGCTTGAAAATCCACCATAAGTGACGGCCACAACCAACTGAAAGACCCAGATTTCTACTGTCCAAAGAAAAGAGCAAAAAAAAAAAAAAATGTGTTAAAAAAATGAAGGAAAAGGATGAGGAAGGAAGAGGAGGGTTGTGACATCCCACTTGCTTGATTTTGTGGACATCGAAGAAGAAGGAAAAAAGAGAATGAAATTTAAAATGAAAAAAATAAAAGATAAAAAAGCCTCAACATTACATCCATGACAAAAAATATTGGCATGGATTGGTTTGTTGATTTTGTGGATGGTGAAGAAGAAGGGAAAAGGAGAATGAAATTTAAAATAAAAATAAAAAATAAAAAAGCTCCAATGTTACATCCATGACAAAAAATATTGACATGGATTGCTTTGTTGCTTTTGTGAACGGTGAAGAAGAAGGAAAAAGGATAATGAAATTTAAAATAAAAAATAAAAAAGCCCCAACGTTACATCCATGATAAACATTGACATAGATTGCTTTGTTGATTTTGTGGACGGCAAAGAAGGGAAAAGGAGAATGAAATTTAAAATAAATAAAAAAGCCCCAACGTTATATCCATGATAAAAAATATTGGCATGAATTGCTTTGTTGATTTTGTGGACGGCAAAGAAAAAGGCAAAAGGAGAATAAAATTTAAAATAAAAAATAAAAAAGCTCCAACGTTACATCCATGACAAAAAATATTGACATGGATTGCTTTATTGATTTTGTAGACGGCGAAGAAGGGAAAAGGATAATAAAATTTAAAATAAATAAAAAAAGCCCCAACGTTATATCCATGATAAAAAAAATATTGACATGAATTGCTTTGTTGATTTTGTGGATGGCGAAGAAGAAGAGAAAAGGAGAATGAAATTTAAAATTTTAGAAAAATAAAAAAGCCCCAACATTATACCCATGATAAAAAAAACATTAACATGGATTGCTTTGTTGATTTTGTAGACGGCGAAGAAGAAGGGAAAAGGAGAATGAAATTTAAAATAAAAAAATAAAAAAGCCCTAATGTTACATCCATGACAAAAAACATTGATATGGATTGCTTTATTGATTTTGTGGACGGCGAAGAAGAAGGGAAAAGGAGAATGAAATTTAAAATAAAAAAGGTTCAACGTTACATCCATGATAAAAAAAATATTGACATGGATTGTTTTGCTGATTTTGTAGACGACGAAGAAGAAGGGAAAAGGAGAATGAAATTTAAAATAAATAAAAAATAAAAAAGCTCCAACGTTATATCCATGACAAAAAATATTGACATGAATTGTTTTATTGATTTTGTGGATGGCAAAGAATAAAAGAAAAGAAGAATGAAATTTAAAATAAAAAAGCTCCAATATTACATCCATGACAAAAAAACATTGGCATGGATTGCTTTGTTGATTTTGTAGACGGCAAAGATGAAGGGAAAAGGATAATGAAATTTAAAATAAATAAAAAAAGCCCCAACGTTATATCTATAATAAAAAATATTGACATGGATTGCTTTATTAATTTTGTAGACAGCGAAGAGAAAGGGAAAAGGAGAATGAAATTTAAAATTTAAAAAAAATAAAAAATAAAAAAGCCTCAATGTTATATCCATGATAAAAAAAAAACATTGACATAGATTGCTTTGTTATTTTGTAGACGGCGAAGAAGAAGAGAAAAGGAGAATGAAATTTAAAATAAAATAAAAAATAAAAAAGCTTCAACATTACATCCATGATAAGAAAATATTGACATGTATTGCTTTATTAATTTTGTAGATGGCGAAAAAGAAGATAAAAGGAGAATGAAATTTAAAATTAAAAAAAAAAAGAAGGTTACATCTATGATAAAAAAATATTTACATGGATTGCTTTATATTTTGGGCAAATACAAAGCATATATTTCATTCATGACGTTGAGATGGACCGGTGGTTCAAGAGGAGAATGAAATTTATTTTGTGTGATTTTTAAACATTTCAATTTGATCAAATTAGGGGTAAATTTTAAATAAGATGATAACGTCAATCAGAAATATTAAAAACGTTACCCGCTAGTTAACAACTGATTCGCTACTGCTCTCTCTACTAGTCACCTTCAAGTAGTACTATGGTGCTATATGCTTCTATGCCGCATGAATTTAAAGTCACTGTGGTGGACATGCCTTTAAAGTCATTGTGGTGGACGGGTTGTGGTTGTGCAATCAGAGACTGATTTAATGTGAATAAGGATAAGAGGACGACGTGTGTCCTGATCAACAATCAAAAGTAAAATCCAAGCAAATTGATCGAATTGCTTTTGTATTTTGGGCATTTTTCTTCTTCAACACCCAAAATTCAACTGGCCTTTTCACGTTGTTGTGGCGCACCGATGGTCGTTGTGCAGTCAGAGTCTGATTCAGTGAGAATACGGACGACAAGAGAACGACGTGTGACGTGTTGGGTTGTGGTGCGACGTGAAAATAAAATCCAAGCAAATTGATTGAATAGCTTTGTATTTTTCTTCTTCAACACCCAAAATTCAATGGGTCGGTGCAATCAGAGTCTAATTTAATGGGAATACGGACAAAAGAACGGCGTATTTGTTGATCAAGATTCGAAAATCAATCCATGCAAAATAGATTGCTTTAAATCGTAGGTGGACCCACTGCCACGTAGAGTCTTCCACTTGTGTTTTATTTTGTCACCTTATTCATAAAGTATTAACCAACACGTGTTTAATTCAATCTCTGTTTTCTTTTTCTTTTCTTTTTTTTTCTTTTTTCGTTTTTGCTTATACGAGTCCCATCTTTCGTAATTGTTAAAGTACATGACCCATTGTTACAGTGTCTCAATTCCTTAACAGCCTTAACCGGAAGGTATCGCAGTTAAGGAATGGCATAATATAGGAATAAAACTATTAAGATTAAAAGCTAATTGAGTGTCAAAACTGATAATAAAATTAATAATCTTAGTTTTATTGTATGATTTATTTCAGTTTGATCGGGATAAATTTAATAAGATGATAACGCTCATCTGTAAAATTAATATTGTTGTCAGCTTTGTCACAATTGATTAACTACCATCTACACTAACTACTTTGAAGCAGCTTTATGATTTCCATGGTTTATGAGAACACGTATTTATATAGTATATGGCATTTTGCTCGCCCCCATTAACTATATAAGCTAGGTTGCGGAGATATTGCTGACTATATTCTTCTGGACATGGTTGTCCTCTATGTAAATTATGTATTTATATATTTGCAGAGATAAATTTAGAATTTCAAAATTAGGTGAGTTATTTTTATCCAATTAAAAAAAAATTTATAAGTTGCAGTGGGAGTGTAGGGGTGTAGGCTCCGCGGTACAATATTATAAGAGTATAATAAGCTATTTTGAATTGAAACTCTTAAAATAATAAATTAAAACCTCCTACAATATCAATTAAAAAATATGTAAAAAAAAAATTAGCCAAGGGAAAGTGACTGAACCTCCTACAATACCAATTAAAATATATATATATATATATATATATATATAAAAGAATAATCAAGGGAAAATATTAGAAATTAGAATTAGGGTAAAATTTGATTAAGAAAAAAGGAGGAATATATAAAGAAGAAACAATTTTACTAAATATATAGATAAATAAATATTGTACCTGATATTCAATTGGGTTAACTCTGTACCTAACATTCAAAGGGTCATATTCAATACCAGAAATTGATTCTTGATATATTTTTTTTCCATCAATAATTGTTTTTCAGCATCCAATATAAGGGGAAAAAACAAAAACACTATAACAAAACTTTAATAAAATGAAAAAGAAATCTACTTAACAATGAGTTGTTCACAAGTAGATGGAGTTTGATGGTGATGACTAATGAAGAGGACGCATGAGTACGGTGATGGTTCGTTCTCTCCATCGTCATCTTTTCTTTACGTCTTAATTTGATTTTTTATTGGTTTATCAAACACAGTTAATATTTTATTTTTATTTTTTTGAATGGGCTAATTATATATGTATAAAAAAAATTAAAAGAAATATTTGGGCTGACTAGGCTATAGCCCAGGGAGCCCTCAATATGGATTCGTCCATGTGTATTTGGTTTTATTTTTATTCTTTTTTATTCATAAGCTCGGACTGTCACACAAATTGATCAATTCTTACATTATACACTATAATATTAGAAATATAATATGGTTGTCCTGTGATTCAAAGAGAATAAAACAAAAGACATAAAGTTTTGAGGGAAAAAAAAAGACAAAAATAAATAGGTGTCTGTAATAATTTTAGAAGGCATTTTATAGATATTTTAAGGCATTTTTACCTAAATTATGAGGGATTGATATTTCACCAATGTCCTCAAATTATATATAAAATTATAAATTGTCCTAAACTATATAATTAACACCAATACATTTAAATTTTAAGAACAGTTATAAATTGCCGATAACTCATAAAAATAGTATATTCTTACTTTATACACAATATTTTTTGAAATGTTTATAAATATTTTTTTGCTTGAATAATTCAAACTAATTTAATCTTTTAGATATATTCAATTATTTAAATCATTAACATTAAAAAAAATCATCTAAACAATTAAAAACATGCTACGTTTATAAATTATGACTAATTTATAATGGTTTCTAAAATTCAGAGGATATTAATATAAAAAAAATTATAATTTTATGTTAAAAATATTTATAATTTTATGTATAATTTAAACGGATGCTGTTGCCAAAAACCATTTCAGCAAGGCACATCTGTTGCGGGCATTTTTTCTTAAAAACCCAAACTTGAATGTGCCCTTTACTACGGTGAACCACTGGTCCTTGTGGAAGTGGAGACGAGAACGACGTGTCCTGATCAAGGATCAAAAATCAATCCACGCAAATTGATGAATTGATTTAAATCGTAGGTGAATCCGCAGCCACAAAGAGAACTCTATGTGTTTTTTTCTTTATCACCTTATCCATAATGTATAACAACACCTGCTAATTCTCTGTATTTTGGCAATAATATTTTACAAATGTGATAGCATTGTTGTATGATTCGAAGAGAGTATTGATATTTTTCAACAAAGCCCCTGAATTATGGACATTTTTCTTAAAAACCCTTGTGGTCATGCGGTGAACCGGTGGTTCTTGTGCAACCAAAGACGGATTTAATGTTGTACCGGAATGACGCTGATTTAAATCGTAGGTGGATCCACTCGCACATAGAGTACGTCTTTCACTTGTCACCTTATTAATAAAGTATTAACCAACAAGTTTAATCTGTGTCTTATTTGTTTTTTTTTTTTGGGTTCAATCTTTCTTGATTGTTAAGGTATATGATCCATTGCAATGGTGTTTTTTTACCACAAAAAATAAAATAAAGTTCTTCTGAGGCAATAAATATATATTTTTTCTTTAATTCTTCATAATACATTTTTGTATATATTATATTTCTGTATCAATGAATTTCTTCAAGCAAAAACACATCATTTAAAAGTCAACACTCAAAGTGTGTTTACTTATTTTATTTACTTTATGCGATTTTTAAACATTTCAATTTGATCAAATTCGGGATAAACTTTAGTAGGATAAAATTTAGTAAAATTTCAGTTTAGGATGATTAATGGTGATATAATTCTAATTACCATATTAAAAAAAAAAAGACTAAAAGAATGAGACTACAAATGAATATATATTTCTGGTGATTTAAAACTTTTATATTTCTTAATAACAAAAAAAAAAAAAAAGACATACATTTTTTGCCTAAGAAAGTACTTATATATTTATATTTTATGACCAAATGAAAAAAGACTAATATAATTTGTTTTTTGTTTTTTCGATAATTATTGACTAAGAACGAAAATATGCATTTTGGGATATATTTTACGAATAAAATGTGTAATAATTTTTTCTATCAAACATGGGTGTTCTGACAAGTATTTAAATACGCAGGTATCCTTATACCCAAGCCAATTATCTCCCTAGAGAAAAAAACAAGAAAAAAACACAAAAACAAAAACAAAACAAAAACAAATATAAACACTAGTTCCTTAATTTTTACTTGTATCAATGGCCTCTGACATTGTTTTCCTCAAAGATGAGAAGCTCCGCCAGCTTGCTACGGTCATTCGCGGCCATGAAGTTGAAAACTTGAAGAACCTCTATTTCAAATCGGTAGGCGAGCAAGCCAAGTACCTAAGAATCTGCAACTCAAACCAGGTATCTGTTGAGACCATTCTAAATGCATGTGGTGATTTAGTGAGTGAGTACAAGGATGACACTGTTCGGGCTCCCATCGCCGCTCTCATACTTTCTTATATGGAAGTATGCCTCAACAATGCACTCCAGATCTTCACCAATTACACTCTTCGAAGGACTTACCTTGACAAGATCACCACACATGTTGACAACCTTATCAAAGATTTGAATGATTTGAACACTTCGAATCCCACTGATGTTGCCACTCTCACCAACCAAATTCAAAATTACAAGGAGGCTGTTACCAACTTCACCAAAATGAGTGTCAATTCTCGTGCGTCACAAGAATTCTCAAGAAATCTCAGGGAAAGCGGCATCGAGTTCCAGACCCTAGTCATAAGGTGCCCACTTATACATATATATTTCAATCATTATATATATAAAAATCCTTTTCAATTGGGGTACATGTGTGTGTGTATATACTAATGAATAAAATATCTGCACGCAGATACCAGGCGAGTCTTGGTTTTGATGGACCATTTGAGTACTTGAAAGACGAACAAAAGTTGCTGGTAGGTGAATGATTTTAATTGTGTAAAACTAAGCTTGTAAATTAATTAACAGCTTAGATTTAATATTCTCTAATTTAATTAAACTCACTACAATTAGAATTTGCTTGATTCTATAATATGTATATATGTATGTATGTAGGTGTATGACGCAATTATTGAGGCATCTGGCCGGGGAAAAGTATTGAACCATAAAATACTAAATGCTATTGCTTTGCCAAGAAGCAGTAGTAGTATTGAATCCAAAGATGTATCAATTAAGGATGCAGGTGTATTCCTTTACAATGCAGCTCACATAACTTGGGACGTATATACATCTGACCACCCAATCCAAACGGCAATGCGTGATGCTGTAAAGCAAGTAGCATCAAAAGGAGGTGCAGTGTTGCAAGAGATTGTGGAAGCTGCCATAACAACTGGATTAGTAGGCATTGAGGCAACTAGTTTGTTCGTTACAGGGATAGGAGTTGTGGTTGGCATTGTGGGATCTTATATTCTTGGAGAAATTGCTGGCGAAATTTTTGATTTAATTTTTGGCTCCGGAGGCACAAAACCACTTCCTACTGAGGGCTTTATCTTCTACGTAGCAGACATGCCTAATGGAAAGGATTTGGCCAAACAAATTGCCAACAAGTAGGCATTAAAATAATTAAAGAGCTTCACTCTCAAATAATGCCTTCCATTCCACCCTACTTTCTATTTTAAACTTGCTAAAATAAATAATGAGTTTGATGGTTCTATCAATCAAACTCTCACTGTCTATATATTAAACTTATTACAATAAATAATGAGTTTGATGGCTCCATCAACCAAACTCATTGTCTATGTATAAGAATGTTAAATATCAAATGCTGGTTTTATGTATTTTTATTAAGTTTGGCAATTCTACCTTCAATTTTTTTTTTCCCTTTCTCTTTAATCTGTGAAGTCAAAAATTTTGATAAAAAATAACAAATTTAGAATCACTATTACGAAGAGGACTTTTAATGACTCCCTATTAACGATGAGTACATAAAAAAATAAAAATAAAATAAAAAAATAAAAATCATTAATAATAATTATAACATCAGTCAAAAAGTGTCCATTGTTGTAAATTTAACTATTTAATACTCATATTGGTCTTTACGCGATCTTTCTTTCTTTTCTTTTTCAACAACGGTTGTTTATGTATCAGATCTGCAAATTCGAGAGCAAGAAATTAGCGCAATGACAGTTGTTTCAGAGAAAGAAAAGAGCATCAACAGGTTTGTTTTGTTGGTAGCTAGGTCAGATGGTGGGTTGTTAATGTAGTACTAATTCTTTCCATATGTTTTAAATTTGGGCTTATCCATTCCAAGTGTTATTGTCGCAGAAGAGTAGCATCCGTACCAAGCGTTATTATAATTACTAGTGGATTTGTTCTCCAACAAACCTTTGATATGCTCCCAAAGATCAGCATATGCCGACATGATAAATATTTTAAGAAATAGTTTACAATTCTTACTTAATTAGCTACGAAGTTATATAATTTGAAAATTAATTATATGCGTAAATGATTAAAACCGTATATATAGGATTTTGATATACTGCATAACATTGCTAATATATATTATGGAGCATAATGCATAACAGGGGGGAAAGGCAATGCAATTATTGTGGGCTTGCTATTTCATTATGGAGCAGTAGAACTAAAACACTACTAGGTAACACAGGGAATGCCCAAAGCAAGCATTTATCCGGTTAGAAGCAACTCCAGCACTGTTCTTGCCGCCATATTTTTATTTTATATATATATATTTCTAATGTCGGGAAAAAATAAATAAATCTTTTCTCCTGATACGTTTACTAGAGTAGTGAATGATGATGAATTTTATTTTTTCTGATCATTGACTATGAAAATAGAAGATGCATTACTTCTACGGTTTCCATTATTATCGATACTGTTACATTTCTTTTTTCTGGTCTCCTTTACGAAGAAAGTGAAAGATGATGACTCTACGTATATTTTTTATGATTATAAAAAAAGACTAATACATTTTTATTTTTATTTTTTTTGGTTAAAATTGACAGCTCGTTAATTTTTCTGTTGTTTTGGATAGAATTTTATTGGAGCAGCTGTGTTCTGCTGTGTAATCCTTCGTCTGGAGGCGTTTTGTATGTTTTCTGTTGAATGCAATTAATCCTTATTATCAAAAAAAAATCATACATATAATATATATATTAGGCGCGTAGATCCCCAAAAAAAATTAATAATAATTACATATAGAAATAAAAAATTCCATAAAATTAATTTTTTTTAAAAAAAAAAAGTATGAATTCATTGCAAAGCTCATAAGCCAAACAAAAGAAGGATTGAAAGAAAATATTCGGATAAGCAGCTATATCCAAATAATGTCCTTATTTATATTGGAAGGAAAAACCCTCCTAGTTGATCCCGTACAACATGGTTTATTTATTTTGGACAACATACATAATTGCGACTATGCCAAATCATAAACGCTGCCTTGCACTAGTGTCTAGCAGTTGCAGCTTTATTATTTATGATAGATATATTTTTTTATTTTGACAAAGTTGCCATTTATTCTTTATCTTCCTTATCCTCTGTAGCAGAGTCAGCTGCCAAGGTTATTAAAGTAGCAGCGGAGCGTTCAGAGATGACTCCATCCAAGGACATTATACCCACAAACTCCGGCGAAGTGCCTTCGCCAATTGTCGCAACTGAGTAGCATCCATTCCAAGTGTCAGTAGCATGAGTGGATTTGTTTTCCAACAAACCTTTGATACGGTCCCAATGATCAGTCTCGTAGTGCTTAGCTTCACGGATTTCAGTATATGCCTACATGATAAATATTGTAATTAGAAATTGTGTAGAATTCTTTATTAATTAGCTGCGAAACTATAAGATGAAAATTAATAATATATGCATAAATGATTAAAATCATATATTTCGAATTTCGATCTAGTGGATAACAATGCTAACATTATGGTGCACAGATATATAAAATGCATAACATAGGGGAGAAAAGAAAAAGGCAATGCAGTCATTACGCGCTGACAATTCCACTTGTCGTGAATGGCCGATTCTAAGTACCCTACATTATTCTCCATAATGGGAACAATATTAAGCCTTACAAGAAACCACTACTATTACGTAAGTCGGACTTACATGATTATCACCGACATAGGGAATGCCCCATGCAAGCATCCAATCACAACTATCTCCAGCATTGTTCTTGCCGCGATATACAACAGCGGATTCCGATCCGGACGCCCATGCAGTGGGGTGGACATGCAAAAGCCCACCCACTGGCCATTCTGAATAACTGAAGGGTATGGGGACTCATAGATATGGCCATGCCAGTCATGGTTGCCAACATATGTTATGCTACTTCCAGTAGCGTTGAAAAGCATGCAAAGTGCAGAGATTCCATTTCCATACCTTTGCTTCAGGTTTTGCACAAAGTTTTTGCAATTCACATCTCTACCTTCAGCATTCATGTATTGGAATGCCACTTTAGCCCTGAGTTGGGGCGTCACATCTTTTACATCTGGGTAAATTAGTCTGACAATATCGTCGGTGACGGGGTTTCCAAACACGTTGCCTGCCATTTCACAACTGAACAACTCTCTCTCCACCAGTTATTTAATTTGAAGTAGCTGTTTTCGGTGCTATATGCTATGCTTTCCATGGTTTATATATGCAGTGGTGTGATTAAATATTTTATTTATTGTGTGATTTTTAAACATTTCAACATGCCATCGAATTCGGAATAAACTTTAAATAAGATGACATCGCTCATCTTCTGAAATATTAATATCGCTGCCTGTCATTTCACAGCTGATTCACTCTCTCGACAAAGCATTTTATTAAGTGGTTTTTTTTTCCTCTTTTAAATTGTCTAATTGATTAGTTTAAAAATTAATTAAAAATTATTAAATATTAATTAAACTATTTAATTAAATAAAAAAAAATACAAATAGAAAATAAAAATATCACTTTCAATATTTTTATTTTATATATATATTTTTTTATATTTTATATATTTTTACTCAATTTAATAATTTAACTAATATTTAATAAACTCTAATCAACTTTTAAATTAATCAAATTATACATAAATCAAAATAAAAAACAACCGTGACCTGAGTTAATTATGAAACTGGATATTTGTCAACAAAGCCCCTCAATTGGTGGTATTTTCTTAAAAACCCAAAATTCAATGCGGCCTGATAAGGTTGTCAGGGTGTCCTAGTGGTCCCTGTGGATACACAGATGATTGTGTCCCGGTGGTGGTTGCGAAGCACAGACGGGTTAATTAATGTGAATAGGGAGAAGGGAACGTTTACGTGTCCTTTTTATTTTAATTAATGTGGTGATTTAATAACTTTTCTAATGACAAAATAAATAATAATAAAATAAAAGAGTGTAAAGATAGATTAGTACATTTTTTATTTTTATTTTTGGGTTATCATTTACTAAGAATTTCTTTTGTTTTATAGTAATAATCTACTAAGAAATTGAATGATGATGACTTTACATACATATTTTTTATATGACCAAATGAGAAAAGAATAATAACATTTTATTTTATAGTAATAATCTACTAAGAAATTGAATGATGATGACCAAATGAAGAAAGATTAATACAATTTTATTTTATTAATATTATTGTTTGTTTTTTTGCTTTTGTGATCATTGACTAAGAAAGTTGATGGTGCATTAATTTTATGGAAAGAGAGTGATATTTGATCACGTGAGACTCTTGTATCGATAGACTTGTTTCTGATTTGAACGTGAGATTGAGATTGGCCCACATTCATGAATTGGATTTTCCGTGTTATATTCATATCCAATATCTTTTAAACTTTTTAATTAATTTTATAAATAATAAATATTTATCCTAAATAAAAAATTATATATATAATGTGATAAGAAGATAAATAGTAATATAAAATAAAGTTTATTTTTTATCTTGAATAATTCATGTCCGATTAATTTTAAAATAAAAATTTATATATATAATATAATAAAGATAAATAAGATAAAAATGATAATAATTTTTTTTTATCTTTTTTAAAAATTTGACAAATTCATTATTCGCATTATGAAATCGTCGTTGAGGAAGTAATTCTGAAGAAGTAATTGGGCTTAAATAAAAATTAATTTTTAAAAAATAATTTTAAAATAAAAATTTATCTATATAATATAACAAGATAAATAAGATATGGATAATAATAATTTCTTTTTACCTTTGCTAAAAATTTGACAAATTCATTGACAAAGATTTTCAAAGTGATTGGGCCAAACAAAAATTAGGTTTAAAAAATAATTTTAAAATAAAATTTTATCTATATAATGTAACAAGATAGATAAGACAAGGATAATAATATTTTTTTCTTTTATTTTTTTTTTAAAATTTGATGAATTCATTCTTCTAATATAGTAATTTGTCATTGATGAATTCATTCTTCCTTAATTATAATTAATTCTAACTTTTAAAAATTTATCTATATAATGTAATAAAATAAGGATGATAATAATTTTTTTTTTACCTTCTTTTAAAATTTGACAAATTTATTCTCGTATAACGAAGTAATTCATCACAATGAATTGATTACAATGAAGTAATTGGACCTAAATAAAATTATTTTTAAAAAAATAATTTTAAAATAAAAATTTACCTGTATAATATAATAAGATAAGAATGATATTAAATTTTTTTGACCTTTTTTAAAAATTCAATAAATTTATTTTATATTTCATCATTGATAAATTAATTCTGAATTAAAATAAAGATCTATCTATATTATTATAAATAAAATAAGATTGGATTAGAGAGAGCTTTCTCTCTAGGATTGCCATTTTTAGGTTGTAGGGTTCGCCGTGGATTGCTCGCTGCTGCTCGCCGTGAGACAGTCGTGGGTTCGCCGTTGATCGTCCATCATTGAGGATCCGGCATTGTTTCTGGTTCATGGCTGTAGTTTCTGGTTCGTCCATCATCGTCGTGGATCCGGTATCGCGACATGCTGACCTCTGGTTACAAATCCGTGAGTGGGCAACGAGCTCTGCTCGATCTTGCGCACGGCCTCTGGTTTATAGTGTTGCAGCTATCTAAGGTTCGCTAGTTTGTGGCTTCGCTTTACAATTGATCGGAGTTGCGAGGGGTAAGCTGCGATCTTTGCTCTAAACTTTGGTTCGATGTCGTGGTCTAGAGGGCACGCCATTGGTGCTTCGCTGATCTCTTAGGTTCATGTACTGGGTTCTTTGCGAGTTGCAAGTCTGGGCTTGAGCTTGAGGGTCGTCAAAATTATTTTTTGCACAGACGTCAACTGCTGGATTGAAGCTGGATACTTGCCGTGTTGAATCTATGGGCTTATAATTGGTTGGATCTAGCTTATGTAATTCCTAATTTCGACAATCCTATGAGTCCTATTCTTAATTTGCATTTGTGAAATTGTGGTGTGGTTCATTTACTGTTGTGGTGGTATTTGTTGTGATTCTCTGATCAGTAATGACAATTAATTTGAGAGAAATAAAATATATTTCACAATATAAATAATTACACAGCGAAAACAAAACCAAAACTCTCAAACACACGACTCTCTCTGAAGCTCTCTCACAACTCTCTCTGGAGTTCTCTCCTTTCTGGGATTCAGGATACAAATACACACAACACTCATGCCCTTTTATAGGCAATAACTAAGGTGTGAACACATATAATAAAAGTTTACAAACTTTAACAATTTGCCCCACATGGTAGAAGCCCACCTTCCTCTTCTTGGTGTGTGGTGGTGGCTGTTAGGTGGGAAGAACCTTCTACTATATGTGGTTGGACTTTTCAATTCTCCCTCCAAGCATTCAAACTGATGGTCACATGCCATCCATTCCTATGTCTGATAACTAGCTTTTCCCAAGTAACCACTTTTGTTAACATATCTCTGGATCTCCTTTGTATGGATCTTCACTAGTTTCAACAATTGTTGATCCATCACCTCGCATATCCAATGATAGCGAACGTCAATGTGTTTTGTCAGAGAATGGTACATTGAATTCTTGCTCAAATCTAGAGCACTTTGACTATCACAATGTACCTTGTACTCCTTTTGCTTCAAGCCTAGTTCTTCAAAACCGCTTTAACCATAGCATTTCTTTTGCTCCTCGCTATCGCAATGTACTCGCTTACATTTGTAGATAAAGCAACACACCTTGCAATCTTGACGCCATGATACCCCGTAAAAGTATAAATAAAACACGAAGACTTTCTTGTGAGGTCTCTACCATATCTGAATCAGTATAGCCTTCCAAGACTGGATCGCTCTTCCATATAGAACATATCTTCAATGTACCCTTTAGGTATTTGAAAATCCACTGGCCTCCCGATGTTTCTTTCTTTCGGGATTAGAAATAAATCGGCTCATCGATCCCATTGCATGAGCAATATCGGCCTAGTGTATACCATAGCATACATTAGACTCCCAAGAATAAGGTATTGACTCCATCTCCTCAATCTCTTTCCGGATGAGGGGCATATACTCGCTTAACTTGAAATGATTTCCTAATGGAGCATTTGGTTTGGCATTATCCATGTTGAATCTTTTATCACCCGTTCAATATACTTCTCCCGAGATAGCCACAACCTTTTCGTCTTCCCTGCTTGGACTATTTGCATTCCCAAAATTTTGAGTGGTCCTAAGTCTTTCATATCAAAGGACTTAGAGTTCATTCTTCAGTGACTAATCTTATTTGCATCTTTTCCAACAATCAACATGTCGCCCACATATAATAGAAGTGCAACAAAATTTCCATCCCGAAATCTCTCGAAAATAAACACACCGATGATCCTCTTATAGCCTTGATTTACCATGAATGAATCAAACTTCTTATACCACTGTCTTGGTGCTTGTTTAAGACCATACAAGCTCTTCTTCAGCTTGCATACAAGGTTTTCTTTCCCTGAAACCTCAAACCCTTCTGGCTGCTCCATATAGATTTCTTCATGCAGATCACCATGAAGAAATGTTGTCTTTACATCCATTTGTTCAAGCTCTAAATCCAAACTAGCTACCAATCCAAGAATGATACAATTAAAGCCATCTTCACAATGGTGAAAATATCTCGTCAAAGTCAATTCCTTTCTTACGAAGAAATCCTTTGACCACCAAGAACTTTGTGTTTTACCACTTTTCCACGCCATCTTTCTTAAGCTTGAACACCCATTTATTCTTGATTGCCTTTTCTTTCTAAGCTCAACCAACTCATATGTGTTATTTTTCTTCAAAGATTCCATCTCATTTTGATTGCTAGCAGCCATTTTCTTCTCTTGATGAGATCTGACTTCGGAAACTCTGGCTCCCTCTTCATGAATATACTCGATTAGAATATCGGTTGACGGAATCCTACCTCGTTCGATCTCTAGCCATAGGAGATGTACTACTCTACGGAAGGATTGAGTCTCCCCCGCCGATCCTCTCTTCTTCACCTTGTTACGCACGGCTTCTTCATGCACCATTACTATCTCGTGGCGGGTTGTGCGGTCATGGGAACTAAATTTTGGGCACTATCTTTTGAATCGAAGACATCATGGGCTTTTCAATGTCTTTTATTGTGCGGTTTTCATGAAACACTACGTCTCGCTTCTAATAACCTTTTTCACATTTGGATCCCATAATCGTATCCAGATTCTTCATCTCGTATCCTATAAAGATACATGGGGTAGTCCTCATCGAGCTTACATGCGAGCTCTTTAGATACATGTACAAAAGTTAAACAACCAAATACTCTTAAATGAGAATAGGAGGGATGCTTACGAGACCATACTTTCTCCGGAATTCCAAAATTCAATGGAACTGACGATGATCTGTTGATTAGATAACAAAGCGCACCTTCTCCCCGAATGGCTTTGGCTCGCCATCGATCATACTTCCGACTTTCCATGATTGTCCGGTTCATTCTCCGGCTACTCCATTATGTTGTGGAGTCCTGACCGCCTTTCTCATGTCGAATGCCATCTGCGGTAGGCATTGAACTCCCGGAAGTGTACTCGCGTCCATTATCCGATCGGGCACTTCTTTCTCTCGGTTTCACGTTCTACCATGGCATGAAACAGTTTGAAGTAATCCGGTACTTGGTCTTTCATCTTGAGAAAATACACCCACACCTTTCGAGAAGAATCATCAATGAAAGTCGAAAATACCTATTGCCACCTAATGATTCCACCTGGGACCACAAACATTAGAGGCGCTGTGAAGCAACTCGATTTCCTCGATAAAGAGGATCCGAACGACTCTTTCACGCTACCAAATAAATAATTGCAAGGATCCGGCATAGCATCCTTGAAAGCGATATAAGCTTCTTCTGTGGTTGCAAACCTTTCACTCGTGTACCGAAGTCTGGTGCCAAATTGCGAGACGCTCTCCATGTGATATTGAGGGGGCATGCATATCTTCACATGAGTTTTATACAACGTTCCACAAATATGTCCTCGCGACAACTATGGCACCTTTCGTCATTTTCCATGTGCTTTACTAAAGTGATTGTCGTAGCCTTCCCCACAAAGGCTATTCCGAAAGTATTCTTAAGATCTGGAACATGACGGACATCCTTCAAAGTAATTGTACACCCTATACTTGTTTTGATTTGAACATCATCAATTCCATAATCTTGAGGGTATTTCCCATCTTACTGTCAAAGTCTCCACTTTGAACATGTTGAAGAACTCTACATGTGGAGTGACATGGTAAGATCTTCGACTACCCATTCGACATCTTGACATGAAATGTGAAGGCATGTTTTTCTTAGGTGGAACAATATGCCACCTCTCCTGTTGTGACGATGATTGGTCTTCGATTCTCGCTTCTGTTGCGAACTTTCTCTTCTTTCTTAGATGTCCCTCTATTCCACGGTGCACTTGTAAGTTGTCTTCCTTCCATTTGGATCCGCCTTGCTTGCTTCTCTCCACCTACTTTGAGTTCCACTTTCATTGCCTCCTCCTTTCTCGTGGAGGGCATGTGACCGATCAACCCTACATCCTTTCTCCTAGCCTCCTCATTGAGGGGCATCCTTAACCATTGACATAGTAAGTTTGCCATTGGGGCTGAATGAGGAAACTACTAGTGTTTCCCACCGGGAAGTGAAATTTAAGTAGTAGGTCGTTCTTCATCTCCTAACTTCAAGTCCAAAATAGTTAATTTACGACTCAAACTCATTTGGTGTGCTTTCACTGAAGTTCCACCGTAGTTTTGAATTCACCAACCGCATCAATAGGGCTTTATTAAGCGGTCTTGGCACTGCAAGTCCTCCAACTTCTACAAATGGCATATGCTGCCTCTGCAACATGGTGGAAGACATCGTGATCGATCCACTAATCGTTTTCCTGTTCATTTTCTTCCACTCTCCTTCTTTGGTGGGGTCAAGATTTTTCCCTTTCAACTCTAGGGGATCAAATAGATCTTTGTAACTAAGAAGATCTTCCATCCGGTGTCTCCATAGTGTATAGTTGGTGGCGAAAGCTTGATCATACCAGGATGATGACTCTTCCATGACATTTCTACTTTCAATGACTTGATCAAAAATTGGAGCTAAACTGGTTTAAACGGAGTCTGGTGTCCGGATCGGTAGAAAATGGTGGTTTTGACTCCTCCGGGTCAAAAATCCGAACTTAAAAATATTTGGGGCAGAATTGTAATTTACAAAACTTTTAGGGTCAAATTATAATTTCACAGACTATAGAGGTCAAATTATAATTTTCAAACGTTTAGGGGCTAAATTGTAAATATCAGAAATTATAGGGATCAAATTGCAACTTCTGAAAATTTCAAACTTGGTGCTGACGTGGCAGATGACGTGGCACCCTGGCGATGTGGCGACGTATGGACAATCGTGTGTGTGGTGTGCGTGGCGATGAGGAGATGACTTAGCAAATCTGGCGATGTCGATGGCGTGGCAGTAGTAGCTCGTCAACCTCCGGCGTTGCGGTCTTAGCAAAATTTTCAAAATTTTATTTTGCCTTCCAAATGCACCCACAAGCTTCACCTGAGCTCTGATACCACTTGTTGTGATTCTCCTATCACTAATGATAATTAATTTGAGAGAAATAAAATCTATTTCACAATATAAATAATTACGCAGTGAAAACAAAACCAAAACTCTCAAACACAAGACTCTCTCTGGAGCTCTCTCACAACTCTCTCTGGAGTTCTCTCCTCTCTGGAATTCAAGATACAAATACACACAACACACATGCCCTTTTATAGACAATAACTAAGGTGTGAACACATATAATAAAAGTTTACAAACTTCAACATTGTACACAAATGGTTTTCACCACCTTCCCAGCTCTTCTTGACTGTGTGTGTGGTGGGTGGCTGGTTAGGTGGGAAGAACCTTCTACTATATGTGGCTGGACTTTTTAGTATTTTACTGGATCTTTGTTGTTCTTCAATTGTGTTGGATTTGTATTGAAGATTCAATTGTGCTGGAACTGGATTGCAAACTCAATTGTGAAACTGGGTTGGTTTGGTTAATTGTTCTGCATCTGTTTTGGTGATTCTATTATGGCTTCCTTTGATCCGGCATGGGAAATGCCAATAAAAGCAATGAATGTCTCGAACTATTCGCCTGGGATGGACAGTATGGCAACAATTTATGATTTAGGTTTTAGAAAATCTCAAGCAGGAAAACAACTGATTTCAAAAGGTTTCAAAAACTTGATTGGAAAAAATGGGACTGAAATACAGACTAAGAAAATCAAAACAAATAAGACATTTGCAGGAGAGTCGACAATTGAGAAAAATGGGTCTGTTGCAGGTATGGGAGTTCTTTTACATGCCAAAGAGGTTTTTCCTTAAAAAAAGTTTCCTTCGCAAAGGTGGTTGGTGGGGCTTCACATTCACAAGCCTTATTAATAGTATTGAATTCACATAACTCTTTGCCAATCCGGAAAGGCAATTTGATTTTGATTCGTGTAAATAATGCCGCCTATCAGAAGCATATTGCTCTTTGTCAGTTTTCATTAATAGCTCATATTGTACTATTAAAAGGAAGAAAACCTTAGAAATTTGATGACCTGTACACAAAATTACAAAGCATATGGAAGCTGAAAAAATGGAAATTGATTTCTCTTGAAAGGGGATACTTTCAGGTGCTTTTATTTTCTGCAGAGGATAGACAAAAAGTATAGTCTCATCGCTCTTTAAATTTGAAATCTGGTATAGTTCAACTTCGATCTTGGGTAAAAAATTTTAATCTAGTAACACAGAAATCAATGAATACTCATATATGGGTCAGGTTTTATAACTTAAGCTAGGAATTTTGACATCCTCGCATTCTCACGGATCTTACAAGAGGGATTGATATTCCTTTAAAGTTTGATCAATCCACTATTGTAGGAAATTATGGTCATTATGCTCGAGTTTTGGTCGATGTGGATTTATCTGAATTCATTTCAGAAAAACTATTATTGGAAACGACAGACAACTGCATTAAAGTAGATTTACACTTTGAATCGTTTCTGAATTTTTGCACTTCTTGTCATAGTGTTGGTCATTCAGTAGCCAAGTGCAAGTCGATGATTAAAAATACTCCTCCTAAGGTCGAAGCTCATGTCAACAAAAAAGAGAATAAGACTCCGGGTTTGACTCAGGTATACAAACTGAAGCAGTCACCTTCCCTACATGTGGAGTCAACTACACCCACGGTTCCTTCTACCAATACCTTTAAGGTATTGAATATTATCATGACACCCACTCATACCGAGGATATGACCTACCATCATGATACGGTCCCTTCTAGCATGACTGTCATTAATAAAGAAATGAGCATTGCAGCCCGACCAACTTCTCCAAATCTACGTGCTACTCCCAGCAAAACTGACTTCAATACCAACGTGGGTAGGAATGTTCGCATTAATTCAGAGAGCCTTCAGATTCCATTACTCGATAGTACGGTTTCTTGACATGTCACATCGTGCGAAGACACTTTTAGAGACTCAGATGATGAGCTTGATGATAACAATTACACAGATGATAGAGTTAAAGACGAGTAGCCGCCTTTGCAAAGTAAGGGTTCTTTAAAACCCTCAAATGAATTCAATGGTACCCTCTATGTAGGTCAGAAACTTGGATTTGGTTACTTTGGAACCGTCAATCACAGAAACCACTGATCAGAATTTATGGAATATGGTTAAAAGAAAACCAGGTCGACCAAAGAAAGGAGAAATAAATAGAATGGTACAGCTATCGACATCAAGATTAGGGTTGACTAAGCCTTTCACACTGGCTTCTTGGCACACTACACATTGATTTTTGTTTTTTTGAACTGCTTGTGATAGTAGCAGAGTTTTTTATCTATCTTTATATTTGTACTTTTTTATTTTCTTTTTAATAAAATTGGCTTAGATATTTTTTGGGTGGTTTGGGGTTGGCTGTATGTCTTTCCTAACTACTTCAATAGCCTAAGTTACTTCTTTCCGATAAATAAAATAAGATGATAATCTTGGTATATTTTATGTAAAACAAAAAACAAAAAAAAAAGATAGAAAGGCAAAAAAATCAGATTTTTATTTATGTTTGGATTTTTTAATATTTGAATGGATTTTTTACTTAATATATATAATATTATTGATGGAATAAGAAGATCAAATAAGGAAAAAAAAAAGAAAAAAAGGAGATGGCAGTGAATGAGGATGAAGGAACACAGAACAAAGGAAAAGAAGTTGAAAAAAAAAGTGAACCTGTAAAGTCATGAGTACTTGTTAATTTTTACGATAAAAATGACTAAAATTTTAATTCTATTAAAAATTAGATAAAATAAAAAAGGATGCTTATGTGGATATAGTATCGAAAAATCATAGAATTTGAAGTCATTAGGAATGGACAAGTATAACATGTACGGGAAGCCCATAATTAAACACAACTTACAAAATGAAAAATTTACCAAAAAAAAACACTTGCAACATGAAAAGACCTACAGGCAAAAAAAAAAATTATTTTTCAATAAGGAAATTGGATTCTCTCCTTATTTTTGTCTCTTATATTTTAAATCGTAATTCTATGTTTAACATCTAATTGTTATAAACACGGCACCTCATTTTATCATTTTATTCTTTTTTTTTAATTTTTATTTTATCACATCATCATTCAACTAATTAAACATATATTTTGATCAATTCAAATCAGCTAAAATGACAAACACAAAAATATTATGTTTATGTACCAATATCAAATTAATAATTTTGCTTATGTGTAATTAAGTTGTTTTAACTCTAGACAACCAAAGTAAAAAAAATTAAATTAAATAGAAAATAATTTTTTTCTATTGATTTTTCATACTAACTTTGTTTGAAAAAGTAAAATAAAACTTTAATTTTTACCAAAATTGCTTCACCATCATATTTCACAAATTTATTAATTAATTAATAAATTTTATTAAATAAAAAAATAATGTCGCAAAAAAAAAAAAAAAAAAAGAATCCTCACCTTATTTAATAATATTTTTCCATTTTTACATATTTTTTGTTCTATTATATTAATTTATATCAGTTAATCCAAATACATATTTAATTAGTTAAATGATAATGTGGTAAAATAAAAGTAAATAAAAGAATTAAATAAAAGCATAAGGTAAGGTGATATATTTAGAATTATTAGTTATTAAATTGAATGTTGAGATTTAAAGTCAACGAAGAATAATGATGAGAGACAAAAAAAAAACCATAAAGGATAATGTTGATATATGATATTTTGCATACTCCATTAACCAGATAAACTAGATGATATCTATACCATATGGTCGAGTAACATCGAGTATGCTCAAGTAATTTTTTAATCAGCTAATTTTCTGACATATTGCAAATACAAACTAAATAAATTTTAAAAAAACTTAACGTTTTCAACTTAAATTGAAAGATTGGACAATATTTTAGAAATAATATTTATAAATTAAGAAAATAGATTAAAAAAATTATTAAGTAAAGAGAGGGGAGAAAAAAAAAGACAAAAATAGATAGGTGTGAATTTTAAATTTGAAGAACATTTCAGATAATTTGTTTAAGCTATGCGAGTATTGATATTTTTCAACAAAGCCCCTCAGGTGTGGACATGTTTCTTAAAAGCCCAATATTCAATGCGGCGTTTAACGTTGATATGGTTGGTGAACCAGTGGTCCTTGTGCAAATTGATTGAATTGCTTTGTATTTTGCTTTGATTGAATTGCTTTGTATTGCGTTGTTATGGTTGCTTTGTAATTTCTTCTTGAACATCCAAAATTCAATGTGACGAACCGGTGGTCGTTGTGCAGTCAGAGTCTGATTCAATGAGCATACGTATGGACGACAAGTGGGACGTCGGGGTTGATCAAGAATAGAAGATCAATCCAAGCAAAGTAGAGTTCTTTAAATCGTAGGTGGACCGGTGGTCCTTTTTTTCCAATTTTGCTAGCTCGGACTTTAAATCGTAGGTAACCGGAGGTCCTTTTTTTGCAATTTTGGTAACTAGGACTTCAAATCGCAGGTGACCGGTGGTTCTTGCATGGATTCCAAAATCAATCCATGCAAAATTGATTGCTTTAAATCGTAGGTGGACCCACTGCCACGTAGAGTCTTGTACTTGTGTTTTACTTTGTCACCTTATTCATAAAGTATTAACCAACACGTGTTTAAATCGAACTTTTTTTTTGTTTTTTCCCCCTTTAATGGGTTTAATCTTTTGTAATTGTTAAGGTACATGACCCATTGTTACGGTGTCTCAATTGCTTAACAGTCTTAACTGGAAGGTTCGCAATTAAGGAATGGCCTAATATAATTAAGAATAAAACTATTAAGGTTAAAAGCCAATTGAGGTGTCACTTAAGAGTCAAAACTGATAATAAGATTAATAATCTTATTCTTGTTTTGTGTGATTTTGAAAGATTAATTGCAATTTGATCGAATTCGGGATAAATTTAATAAGATGATAACGCTCATCTGTAAAATTAATATTGTTGCCAGCTATGTCACAATTGATTAACTACTATCAACACTAATTGCTTTGAAGTAGCTTTATGGTTTTCATGGTTTATGAGAACACGTATTTATATAGTATATGACATTTTGCTCGCCCACATTATCCAGATAAGCTAGGTTGTGGAGATATTGCTGACTATTCTTCTGGACATGTTGGTTGTCTCATATGCAAATTATGTATTTTGGTTTTAGTTTTTTATTATTATTATTCATAAGCTCACACCGTTGAATTGATCAATTTTTACGTTATACACTATAATATTAGAAATATTATGCAATAGGTCACATCGATACTATGAGTAATATCGCATGAAATGCTGAGCTTTTTTCTGGACTTTAATCCGTAAATTTTCTTATATATTGTAGGTATAAGCTAAATAAATTTGTGAAAAATAACATGTTTCACCTCAAACCAAAAGGTTCAACGAGCTTTTGTCAATAATATTGCAAATATAATATGTTTATCATATCATTTGAATAGAATCAAGTCAAGAGAGAGAAGAAGAAAAAAAAAGCAAAAATAAATAGGTGCCGATATTAAATTTAGAAGGCATTTTAAATATTTTAAGGCATCTTTATCTAAATTATGAGTCGTTGATATTTTTTAACAATGTGCCTTTTTTTTTCTTTTACATTAATGCCCCTATACTTTATAATTGAAAGACCCTTAAATTTTAAAAACAATTATAAATTACTCATAACTTAAAAATATAGTGTATTTTTACTATATGAATAAAATTCTTTGAATTGTTCATAAATGTACTCTCTTCTTTAATAATTCAATCTAATTTAATTTAATTTATCATCAATTATTTAAGCTTTTAACATTAAGAAAATTCTAAACAATTAAAATTATATTTTAAATATGAGTTAGGGTTAATTTTTAATCGTTCTTAAAATTTTAAAGGAGTTTGCGTCAATTTTATAATAGAAAAATTTTATAATTTTGGGCCTAATTTAAAAGGCGAAGTGATGTTGCCAAAAACCCCTCTATTGTGGGCATTTTTCATAAATACCCAAAATTCAATGTGGCCTTGAACGTTGTTATGGTTGGTGCACCGGCGGCGTTGTGCAATCAGATTTAATGTGAATATGGACAAGAGAAGGACGTGTGCCTCGATCAAGAATCGAAAATCAATCTAGCCTAATTGGATTGCTTTAAATCGTAGGTGGACCCACTATTCTCTATCAATGAATTTCTTCATTATAATATTTTTTTTTCAAAAATATTATTTAAATTTAAAATAAAATCAATAGGAAAAAAATAATCCTGATTGCTAAACAGCCTAACTAGAAGGCATCGCAATTAAGAAATGGCAAAATGTAATAATAAAATTATTAAAATTAAAAGTTAATAGAGGTATCACTTAAAAGTCTGAGAATAAGATTGATTAATTATATATTTTTATGTGATTTTATTTTAAATTTAATAAGATGATCACGCTTGTCTGAAATATTAATATGGTTGTCAGCTATATATGTCACAACTGATTAATTTTATTTTAAAGTTACTTTGAAGTAGCTTTTTGGTGCTATATGCTATGCTTTCCATGGTTTATTAGAACATGTAATTTATATAGGGCATTTTGCATGCCCCCACCACTAAGCAGATGAGCTAGGTTGTGGAGATATTCGTGATTATTCATCTGTCTCATGTGCAAATTATGTAATTGGTTTTAGTTTTTATTAATCTTCTCTTTTTATAAGCTAACACGTAAATTAATCAATTCTACTTTTATTCTTACGTTCTATATGCACTATAATATTAGATTTATTATGCACTAGATCGCATCGATACCATATGATCGAATAACATCGACCATGGTCGAGATATGTTGCTTAAATTACTGTGACTTTTGCATGGGCTTCAATCCATAAATTTTCTTAGGTATTATAAGTATAAGCTAAATAAGCTTTCAAAAAATGACATGTTTCAGCTCCAACAAAAAGATTGAACGAGATTTTACCAATAATATTGCAAATATAATATGTTTGACTAAGAACGAAAATATGTAGTTTGGGATATATTTTACAAAGAAAATGTGTAATAATTTTTTCTATCAAATATGGGTGTTCTGACAAGTATTTAAATGCGGAGGTATCCATATATCCAAGCCAACTATCTCCCTAGAGAAAAGAAAAAGAAAAAGAAAAAACACTAGTTCCTTAATTTTTACTTGTACCAATGGCCTCTGACATTGTTTTCCTCAAAGATGAGAAGCTCCGCCAGCTTGCTACGGTCATTCGCGGCCATGAAGTTGAAAACGTGAAGAACCTCTATTTCAAATCGGTAGGCCAGCAAGCCAAGTACCTAAGAATTTGCAACTCAAATCAGGAATCGGTTGAGAACATTCTAAATGTGTGTGGTGATTTAGTGAGTAAGTACAAGGATGACACTGTTCGGGTTCCCATCGCTGCTCTCATACTTTCTTATGGGGAAGTATGCCTCAACAATGCACTCCAGATCTTCACCAATTACACTCTTCGAAGGACTTACCTTGACAAGATCACCACTCAAGTCGACAACCTTATCAAAGATTTGAATGATTTGAACACTTCGAATCCCACTGATGTTGCCACTCTCACCAACCAAATTCAACATTACGAGGAGGCTGTTACCAACTTCACCAAAATGAGTGTCAATTCTCGTGCTTCACAAGAATTCTCAAGAAATCTCAGGAAGAGCGGCATCGAGTTCTAGACCCTAGTCAAAAGGTACCCACTTATACATGTATATTTCAATCATTATATCTATAAATCCTATTCAACTGGGGTGCATATGTGTGTGTGTGTCTGTGTGTGTACTAATGAATAAATATGGGCATGCAGATACCAGGCGAGTCTTGGTTTTGATGGACCATTTGAGTACTTGCAAGACGAGCTAAAGTTGCAGGTAGGTGAATGATTTTAATTGTGTAAAACTAAGCTTGTAAATTAATTAACAGCTTGGATTTAATATGCACTAGTTTAATTAAACTCACTAAAATTTAAATTTGCTTGATTTTATAACGTGTATGTATATAGGTGTATGAAGAAATTATTGAGGCATCGGGTCGTGGAAAAGCTATTGCTTTGCCATTTAAATCCAAAGATATATCAATCAAGGATGCAGGTGTATTCCTCTACAATGCAGCTAACATAGCTTGGGACGTATATACATCTGACCACCCAATCCAAACGGCAATGCGTGATGCTGTAAAGCAAGTAGCATCACAAGGAGGTGCAGTGTTGCAAGAGATTGTGGAAGCTGCCATAACAACTGGATTAGTAGGCATTGACGCAACTAGTTTGTTCGTTGCAGGGATAGGAGTTGTGGTTGGCATTGTGGGATCTTATATTCTTGGAGAAATTGCTGGCGTAATTTTTGATTTAATTTTTGGCTCCGGAGGCACAAAACCACTTCCTAATGAGGGCTTTATCTTCTACGTAGCAGACATGCCTAATGGAAAGGATTTGGCCAAACAAATTGCCAACAAGTAGGCATTAAAATAATTCAAGAGTTTCACTCTCAAATAATGCCTTCCTTTCCACCCTACTTTCTATTTTAAACTTGCTAAAATAAATAATGAGTTTGATGGTTCTATCAATCAAACTCTCACTGTCTATATAATAAACTTATTAAAATAAATAATGAGTTTGTGGTTCTATCAATCAAACTCTCACTGTCTATATATTTAACTTATTACAATAAATAATGAGTTTGATGGCTCCATCAACCAAACTCATTGTCTATGTATAAGAATGTTAAATAGCAAGTGCTGGTTTTATGTATTTTATTTAATTTGGCAATTCTACCTTCAAACTTTCTTTTCCTTTCCTTTTAATTTGTGAAGTCAAAAAATTTCATAACAAATTCAGAATCACTTTTACCAAGAGGACGTTTAATGACACCCTATTAACGTACATTAAAAAATCGTTAATAATAATTATAACATCCCTCAAAAACCATTGTTGTAAATTCAACTATTTAATACTCCTATTAGTATTTAACTATTTGATAAATATGCAGACGTGGCTTCTATATTTGTAAAAGATACGAATCTATTTTATGTCTAAATGGTATTTAATAAAAAAAATCTTATTTTATTTCAATCAGCTACCAAACTTTTTTATCTTTATTAGTTTTGAAATAAATTAAAAAAAATTAATTTTCTTAACCTAAACAACATCGTTTTGATCTCCCTCTCCTCCTTCTCTTTGTCTCTCGTTCTAGATCCCTAAATCATTTTTCTTTTGTAGCTCAATCTTTCTTCCCTCTCGTCTCACCCATCTTCATCGCTGGCTATAGTCTCACCATCTTAATGAATATATATATATATATATATATAGGTTTGTCGATCCCATAACGTTTAATAATACTTATTTATAGAAATAATAAAAGCCATCAAATTAATAAACAAAAGAAAGTACGAATTCATTGCAAAGCTCATGAAGCCAAACAAATGAAGAATTGAAAGAAAATATTTGGATAAAAGCCACCCAAATAATGTCCTTATTTAGATTGCAAGCCCCTCCAGTTGATCTAGTTCAACGTGGTTTATTTTTCTTGGACAACATGCATACATAATTGCGACAATGCCAAATATATATTAAAAGCCGCCTTCCACTAGCACTCCAGCATTTCTGCAGCTTTATTGTTTATGATACATATATAGATATATAATTTTATTTTTCAAAGTTGCCCTTTATTCTTTTTGTCTTGTGTAGCAGAGTCAGCTGCCAAGGTCTTAAAGGTAGCAGCCAAGCTATCAGTGACTACTCCATCCAAGGACATTATACCCACAAACTCCGGCGAAGTGCCTTGACCAATTGTCACAGAAGAGTAGCATCCACCCCAAGTGTCAGTAGCACTGGTGGATTTGCTTTCCAACAAATCTTTGATATAGTTCCAATTATCTTCCTCGTAGTGCTTAGCTTCACGGATTTCAGTATATGCCTACATGATAAATATTGTAATTAGAAATTGTGTATAATAGGAACAAAATTATGCTCCGTAATAGGACCAATATTAAGCCGTACTTAGAAACCACTAGTATTAGGTAAGTCGGACTTACATGATTATCACCAATAAAGGGAATGCCCCAAGAAAGCATCCAGTCACGATCATCTCCAGCACTGTTATTGCCGCGATACATAACGGCGGATTCTGATCCAGCCGTCCATGCGGTGGGTGGACATGCAAAACCCACCCCACTGGCCATTTTGAATAAGTGAAGGGTATGGGGACTCATAAATATGGCCATGCCAGTCATAGTAGCCAACATATGTTAAGTTATCTCCAGTAGCGTTGAAAATCATGCAAAGTGCAGAGATTCCATTGCCATACCTTTCCTTGAGGTTGTACACAAATTCTTTGCAATTCACGTCTCTACCGTCAGCATTCATGTATTGGATAGCCACTTCGGCCCTCAGTTCGGGCGTTACATCCTTATCTGGGTAAATTAATCTGACAATATCGTCGGTGACTGGGTTTCCAAACACGTTGCCTGCCATTTCACAACTGCTTCACTCTCTCTCTCTCTCTCTCTCTCGATCCACTAGTTACTTAATTTGAACGAGCTTTTGGTGCTATATATAGGCTATGTGCTCTCCATGGTTTATGACACAATGACTCCCTCATATTATATTCGTATTTTGAATTCCCTGACACATTATTCAGTGGGATGCAACATTTCTGCTTTCCCATATGCAAATTATATTATGAGACAACTTTTAACAATTTACTATATATCCTCCAAAAAAGAAATAAAGTTATATCATCCACGCAATGGTGTTTTTCTTAATTGTTAACCAATATCATCTTCGCAATGGTGTGGATTAATTAATTACTTTATTTATTTTTGTGTGATTTTCAAACATTTCAATTTGATCAAATTCGGAATGTAATTTAAGTAATATGATAACGCACATCTAAAATATTAAATTTCACAACTGATTCAGTGTCTCTTCACCAGTTACTCTGACAAAGCATTTTTGCTAAGCCAAGACACGCAGTGAATATTTTTCAATAGAACCCCTCTGTTGTGAGTATTTTCCTTAAAAACCCAAAATTCTATGTGGCCTTTAAGGTGGCTGTGGTGTCCCGGTGGTCCATGTGGAAACATAGACGGGTTAATGTGGACACGTACGGACAAGAGAACGACTACGTGTCCATCTTTCTTTTGGTGGTGAACACAGATATTATATATGTACTGAATAATATCTATATACAGCTCTATTTATATATTAACAGGTGGTGAAACTTTAATTTGAAAATAAAAAAAATAAGAAAAAAACCTTTAATTTTTATAGCTTCACCGTCTTATTTAACAAATTTTATTAATTAATCTTATTAAATAAAATAATAATGTTCCAAAAAAAAAAAAGGAACCTCCCCTTATTTAATATGTTTTCCATTTGTACGCGCTTTATTATGTTATATATATATATATATATATATATATATATATAATAAAGAAATGAAATGAGGATGATCCGGTTACATTACATGAAAAGACTGTAATATATAGTCGTGAGACGTGGCCACAATAAAATGCATTTTGATACCCTCAAGTTCTCTGAGTTTTCATTTTAGACCCTCAAGTTTTAAAATGTAGCAATTTAGTTTAGTCAAGTGGCAATTATGTGCCGAGAGACCCGTCATCAATTTAAACCGAAGAATGGGATTCGATCACATTGCAACAAATTGAAACATGAGGGTATTAAATGACCACATCTGAAACTTTAGGGTCCAAAGTGCAATGCTCCTAAACATAGTTGAAAATATCAAAAAATTTCACGAAATTTCGTAACAATTTTCACAAAATTTGGTAAAAAAAGAAAATTCTTTTTAAAGTAGAGAAATTATTTTTAAAGAGAAATAAAAAACGATTATAAAAAAAAATAGTTATCAACCAAAATAAAAAATACTTATCTCTCCGTCAATATTAATATTTTAAATCGTACTAATTTTCAATTTGTTCAATATTATGAAATTTTTTAAAAACAATTATTATCAATGTATATGAGCGTCCTTTTAATAATTGATGATGACCCCAAAAAAACAAAAATAAAGTTACGTCATCCACCCAATGGTGTTTCTTAATTGTTAATTGTTAAGCTATATACGTCCATGCAAATGGTGTTTCTTTCACCAAAAAAATAAAATAAAATAAAAAGTTCATTCGAAGTAATATAGATGTGTTTTTTCCACTAATTCTTCAAAGCAACATTTTTATACATATTTCTGTATTAATGAATTTCTTCATTCAACTATTTAAAATTACAATAAAATCAATAGGGAAAAAACAAATCCTAATTGCTAAACAACGTAACTGGAAGGCATCGAAATTAAGGAATGGCAAGAATAAAACTATTAAAATCAAAAATCAAAAGCTAATTGAGGTATAACTGAAAAGTCAAAACTGAGAGTATAAATGATTAAATTTTTTTTTTTGGTGTGATTTTGAAACATTTTAATTTGATCAAAGTCGGGATAAAATTTAATAAGGCTCGTTTGACATATTGATAACTTTGCCTGCCATTTCACAAGTAGTTTTTGCATGTTCCATTAAGAAGGTAAGCTATAGGTTGTGGATATATTTGAAAATTATGTATTTGTTTCTAATTTTTTTACTCTTCTCTATTCATATGCTAACGCATGAATTGATTCGTTATACTTTTTATATTATGCATTATAGTATTAGAAACATTATACACTGCATCATATTGATACCATACCGCCGACAAATATCAATTACGGTCGAGTAAATCGCTGCAATTTTTTTATTTTTTTTTGTGGTGGACCGGTGGTCCTTGTGGACTCAGACACGAGTTTTTCTTTTTTCTTTTTTGTGAATCCCAGACTCGAGTGAGCGTGAAAACGGTTAAGAGAGCAAAAGAATCAAAAATCAAATCCAAGCAAATTAATTGAATTGCTTTCTATCGTGGGCATTTTTCTTAAAAATCCAAAATTCAATGTGGTGGACCGGTGGTCCTTGTGCTGTGGCAAATTGATTTACCAACGTTGTTGTGGTGGACCGGTGGTCCTTGTGCAATCAGAGACTGATTTAACAACGACGACCTACTTGAAAATCCACCATAAGTGATGACCACAACCAAATGAAAGACCCAGATTTCTACTGTCCAAAGAGAAGAGAAGGAAAAAAAAAAAAAAGGAGTGTAGAAAAAAGGATGAGGAAGGAAGAGGAGAGTTGTGACATCCCACTTGCTTGTTTTTGTGGACGGCAAAGAAGAAGGGACAGGAGAATGAGATTTTAAAAAAAAAAATGTCCCATGTGACATCCATGTGAAAAAATTTCATCCAATATATCGAAGCACTGTTATCTATGGGTACAATATGAACGAAATTAGATGACTCAAAAGGTAAATTGATCAAATTAAAAATTCAGAGATAACGATACGTAAAGATGGCAACACTTTAGGAGGGTTAGGTGTAATTAACTCTTTTGCTTTTTATTTTGTGTGATTTTTAAACATTTCAATTTGATCAAATTAGGGGTAAAATTTAAATAAGATGATAATGCCAATCTGAAATATTAAAAACGTGGTCCGCCATTTAACAACTGATGCACTACCACTCTCTCTACTAGTCATTTTCAAGTAGTTTTTTGATGCTATATGCTTATATGCCACATGCCTTTAAAGTCATTGTGGTGGATGGGTTATGGTTATGCAATCAGAGACTGATTTAATGTGGAAAAGGACAAGACGACGACGTGTGTCCTGATCAACAATCAAAAATAAAATCCAAGCAAATTGAATTTTACCGAAACAAAAACCCAAAGCAAATTGCTTGAATTGCTTTGTATTTTGGGCATTTTTCTTCTTCAACACGCAATTTTGACAACTAGGACCGGTGGTACTTGAATTAGACTTCGTCAAATGATTTGAAAAAAATTAGATGAAAAATAATAAAGTAAAAAGATAGAAAAAGAAATGCAAAAATGAACAGGTGTGGGCATTAAATTTGGAGAGCATTTTAGATCGATATTTTTGCGCAAGTGTGGTTATTTTTCAACAAAGTCTCTCTATTATAGGTATTTTTCCAACAAATAAAAAAAAACCCAAAATTCAATGTGGCCGGTGCTGTGGTGAACCGGTGGTCCTTCAAACAAATTAATGTGACCTTCAAACGAATTAATGTGAATAAGGACAAAATCAAAATCAGTCCAACTGAATCTAAAATCGTACGTCGATCCACCGCCACACATAGTCTTCCACTTGTGTGTTACTTTCTTGTCCATAAAGTATAAACGAACACGTGCATAATCTCTGTATATGTTTTTAGTTTTCAGTGTGTTCGATCTTTCTCAGTTGTTAAGGTGTATGATCCATTTGCAATGGTGAAAAGTTTCTTTGAAAACAAAAAATAATACTAATAATAATAATAATAACAATAATAATGAAAAAATAAAGTTCTTCGCAAGTAACAAATATATGTTTTTTCCCTCTAATTCTTTAATAAAACACACACAAATATATATATTTCTGCATCAATGAATTTTTTTTTAATTTTACTATTGTTTTTAAATATTATTTGAAATTACATTAAAATCAATAGGAAAAAAAAGTCCTAATTGACTTTTGGTAAATAAGTAGTCCTAGTTCCTAAACAGCCTAACAGGAAGGTATCGAAATTAAGGAATGGCATAATATAATAATAAAACTATTAAAAGCATGAATAAGAAATTGAAAGCCAATTGATGGATTATATATTTTATTTATTTTAAATTTAATAACATAATAAAACTCATATGAAATATAAATAACATTGTCTGCCATTTCACAACTGATTCACTACTCTCTCCACTAGTAACTTTGAAGTAGTTTTTCCTTTTTTTTCTATATATATATATATATATATATATATATATATAAGTTTTTGTGCTATGTGATATGGTTTCCATGGTTTATGTTTATATAGGATATTTTGCATACCCCAGTGACCAGAGAAACTAGATCATATCCATACCATATGGTCGAGTAAAATCGTGTATGCTCACGTAATTTTTTAATCAGCTAATTTTCTTACATATTGCAAATACAAGCTAAATAAATTTATTAAAAAATTAAATTAAAATTTTCAACTTCGGCAATAGTATTTATAAATGTGATATATTTATCATATGAATTAAAGAAAATTAGATAAAATCAAATGATTAAGTAAAGAGTGGGGTTAATGAAAAAGACAAAAATAGATAGATATGAATTTTAAATTTGAAGAACATTTCAGATAATTTGTATAAGTTGTGAGAGTATTGATATTTTTCAACAAAAACCCTCAGTTGTGGACATGTTTCTTAAAAGCCCAAAATTCAATGCGGCGTTTATCGTTGTTATGGTTGGTGGACCGGTGCAAATTGATTGAATCGCTTTGTATTTTTGGCATCTTTCTTCTTCAACACCCAAAATTCAATTGGCTTTTTTACGTCGCTGTGGCGGACCGATAGCGCTGTGCAGTCAGAGTCTGATTCAATGAGAATACAGACAACAAGAGAAAGACGTGTGACGTGTGACGTGTGACGTGTGATGTGTGGATTGATCAATAATCGAAAATCAATCCAAGCAAAATAGATTGCTTTAAATCGTAGGTGAAGCGGTGGTCCTTTTTTTGCAAGTTTGCTAACTGGGACCGGTGGTCCTTGTGAGTAAGAGACGAGTCAATGTTAATACGGACAAGAACGACGTGTCCTGATCAAGGATCAATAATTAAACCAAGCAAATTGACTTGATTCAAATAGGTGGATCCATTATTACCAAAAAAAAAATAGGTGGATCCACAGCCACATAGGGTCTTCCATGTGTATTTTACTTTCTCACCATGTCCATAAATTATTAAACAACACGTGTTTAATCTCTGTATTTTGGCAATAATATTTTATAAATATGATACGTTTGTATTTAAAAAGCAGAATTAGATGGAGAATGATGAATTGAAGAGAGAGAAGAAAATCACAAAGTTAAATAGATAGGTGTAAATATTAAGTTTGAAGAGCATTTTAGAAAGTGTAACTCTTTTCGATTTTCTATGAGTTATATAGAAATGTTTGTATAACTTATGAGAGTATCTGTATTTTCCAATAAAGCCATTTATTTGTATTTGCAATAAAGCCTCTTTATTGTCACTATTTTTCTTAAAAAACCCCTTGTAGTGGATGTTGGTTCTTGTGCAATCATATAGAAATTTTTGTACAAGTTATAAGAGTATATGTGCTTTCTAATAAAGCCCCTTTATTGTCAGCATTTTTCTTAAAAACCCTTGTAGTGGATGGTGGTCCTTGTGCGATCATATAGAAATTTTTGTATAAGTTATAAGAGCATCTGTATTTTCCAATAAAGTCTCTTTATTGTCGGCATTTTTCTTAAAAGCCCTTGCAGATAGAAATTTTTATATAAGTTACAAGAGAATCTGTATTTTCCAATAAAACTCCTTTAGCTTTTGTTTGGTAGGAGCTTTTAATGGAGAGATTGAGGAAGGGGAGGGAATGAAGGGATTTGAGATGTGATAGTTGTTTGATAAAAGGAATTGTTAGAAGTGGTGGATTTGGAATGAATAGTAAATCTATCTAAATTCATTAAAAACACTCTTTCTAATATTGAAAGGATTTAAAAAGGAAGAGCTTTTATAATTAATTAATAAATTTTTAATTATATTTTAATCTATTATATTTTTTTTCCTTTTTATCATACCAAATAATATGAAGAATTAATATAATTTACTTCATCCTTTCATTAACCCCTCCCCCTTCAACACTCCATTATTTTTTTCACTCCATCCTTCCTACCAAACATTGCATTAATGTCGGCATTTTTCTTAAAATCCCTTGTAGTTTATGGTGGTCCTTGTGCAATCATATAAAAAAATTTGTACAAATTATGAGAGTATCTGTATTTTTCCAATAAAGCCCTTTTCTCCATCAATGTTTTCACTCCATCCTTCCTACCAAATATATAGTATTAATGTCGGCATTTTTCTTAAAATCCCTTGTAGTGGATGGTGGTCCTTGTGCAATCATACAGAAATTTTTGTATAAATTATGAGAGTATCTGTATTTTCCAATAAAGCCCTTTTATTGTCGGTATTTTTCTTAAAAACCCTTGTAGTGGATGGTGATTCTTGTGCAATCAGAGAATTAGATAAAAAAAAAATAACAAAAATAGACAGGTGTGAACATTAAGTTTGAATGTCATTTTAGATAGTTTAAAAAATTTCTATATAAATTACTAGAGTATTGGTATTTTTCAATAAAGCCCTCTCTATTAGCGACATTTTTTAAAAATACTTTGTGGTGGACGGTGGTCCTTGTACAATTAGAGAATTATGTGGAAAATAACAAAAATAGATAGGTGTGAATATTAAGTTTGAAGGTCATTTTAGATAGTTTAGAAATTTTTGTATAAGTTACAAGAGTATTGATATTTTCCAATAAAGCCCCTCTATTGTTGGAATTTTTCTTAAAAGCCCTTGTGGTGGATGGTGGCTCTTGTGGAATCAGATAATTAGATGGAAAATGACAAAGATAGATAGGTGTAAATATTAAGTTTGAATGTCATTTTAGATAGTAGTTTAGAAATTTTTATATAAATTACAAGAGTATCTGTATTTTTCAATAAAATCCCTCCATTCTCAGCATTTTTTCAATAAAATCCCTCTATTCTCATCATTTTCTAAAAACCCTTATGGTGGATGGTGGTCTTTGTGCAATAAGAGAATTAAATGTAAAATGATAAAAATAAATAAGTGTGAATATTGAGTTTTAAAGGTCCTTAGAAATTTCTGCACAAGTTATGAGAGTTTTAGTATTAAAAAATAAAAAGTCCCTCTAGTGTCAGCATTTTGCTTTAAAAAACCTTGTACAACAAAAGAATTAGATAGAAAATGATGAAAATAGATAGGTTCGAATATTATGTTTGAAGAGAATTTTAGATAGTTTGTGGTGGACCGGCGGTCGTTGTGCAATCAGAGACTGATTGAAGTGAATACGGACAAGAGAAAGGCGTGTGTGTTGATCAAGAATTAATCAAAAATAACCCATGCAAAATGGATTGATTTAAATCGTAGGTGGATCCACTACCACGGAGAGTCTTCCACTTGTGTAATACTTTGTCACCTTATTCATAAAGTATTAACCAACACGTGTTTAATCTTTCTTTCTTTCTTTCTTTCTTTTTTCTTTTTTTTTTTTTTGTGGGTTCAATCTTTTGCAATTGTTAAGGTATATGATCCATCGCAATGGTGTTTCTTTGACCACAAAATTATAAAAATAAAATGAAATTATTCGGAGGCAATAATTATATTTTTATCTTTAATTCTTCAAGCTAAAATTTTTATCCATATTTCTGTATCAATGAATTTCTTCATTCTACTAATTAAAAAATAATAATAATCCTAATTGCTAAATCGAAACTAAGGAATGTCATAATATTAGAATATTGAAATGTCATTTAAAAGTCAATATTGAAAGTATGATTAATTATTTTATTTATTTTGTGTGATTTTCAACCATTTCAATTAGTCAGATGCGGGATAAAATTTAACAAGATGAAAACGCTAATTTGAAATATTAATAATGTTGCCTGCCATTTCACAACTGATTTCTCCACCAGAATTAACTTGAAATAGTTTTCGCTCGCTATATGTGGTTTCCAAAGTGCAATATCGGGTAAAATCAACAAAAAAAAAAAAAAAGTTATCAATATAGATCAGCATCCTTCTAACAATTCACGATTATGCCCCAAAAAAAATTACTACATATAAATGGATATAAGGTGTTCGAAAACAAGAAGCGTGTCGCAGACTTAATTTTTTTATTGGTGACTTAGTAGTCATATATATCTAATGACCATATTGAAAAAATGACTAAAAAAATAAGACCAAATATAAGTTTATATTTTTTTGTTGACCAAACAAAAAAAAGACTAACGTAATTTTTTTTTCTTGGGATGATCATTGACTAAGAAATAAAATATGTAGCTTGGGATAGATTTTACAAAGAAAATCTATATTAATTTTTTAATCCAACACGGGTGTGTTGTATTCATTAATTAATTTCTAATTCTAAAAAGAAAAAAAAAATTATAACAATAACAATTAATCTTCACTTCAGTGTTGACGAGTATTTAAATACCCAGGTATCGTCCATATGTCCAAGCTAATTTGCTCCAAGAAAAGGAAAAAGAAAAACACTAATTCCTTAATTTTAAGTTGCATCAATGGCCTCTGACATATATTTCCTCGCAGGTGACAAGCTCCGCCAGCTCGCTACGGTCATTCGCGGCTATGAAGTTGAAAACTTGAAGAACCTCTATTTCAAATCGGTAGGCGAGCAAACGACGTACCTAAGAATTTGCAACTCAAACCAGGAAACTGTGGAGACCATTCTAGATGTTTGTGGTGATTTAGTGACCAAGTACAAGGATGACACTGTTCGGGGTCCCATCGCTGCTAGCCTACTTTCTTATATGGAAGTATGCCTCAACAATGCGCTGCAGATCTTCACCGATTACACTCTGCGAAGCAGCTACCTTGACAAAATCACCACCCATCTCGACAACCTTATTAATGATTTCAATGATTTGGACACTTCGAATCCCACCGACGTCGCTGCTCTCACCGACCTTATTCAAAACTACAACGAGGCTATGACCAACTCCACCAAAATGTGTGTCAATTCTCATGCTTCACGAGAATTCTCAAGAAATCTCAAGAACAGCGGCATCGAGTTCCAGACCCTAGTGCAAAAGTATCCACTTATACATATATATACATAATTCAATCATATTATATACATATATATATTTACATAGTTATATATTAATCCTTTTTTATTGGGTTACATATGTGTATACATATACTAATACATAAATATCTGCGTGCAGCTACCAGGGACTCTTGGTTTTGATGGACTATTCGAGGAGTTGGAAGATACACAAAAGCTGCTGGTACTGAATGATTTTAATTGTGTAAAATTATAAGCTTGTAAATTAAGTAAATGATCACTAAGTAACAATTAGCTGCTTGGATTTAATATATATGCACTAGTCTAATTAAGCTCACTACAGTTTGAATTTGGTTGATTCTTATAATATGCATATATGTAGGTGTATGACGCAATTAATGAAGCATCAGGTCGGGGAAAAGTATTGAACGATAAAATTCTAAAAGCTATTGCAGTGCCAACAGGTCGTAAGGAAGCTGGTGATATATCAATTAAGGATGCAGGTACCTTCCTCTTCACTGCAGCTTACATAACTTGGGACGTATACACATCTGACCACCCAATCGAAACGGCAATGCGTGATGCCGTAAAGCAAGTAGCATCACTAGGAGGTGCAGTGTTGCAGGACATTGTGGAAGCTGCCATAACAACTGGATTAGTAGGCATTGAGGCAACTGCTTTGTTCGTTACAGGGATTGGATTTGTGGTGGGCATTGTGGGATCTTTTATTCTTGGAGCAATTGCTGGAGAAATTTTTGATTTAATTTTCGGATCTGGAGGCACAAAACCACTTCCCACTGAGGGATTTATATTTTATGTAGCAGACATGCCTAATGGAAAGGATTTGGCCAAACAAATTGCCAACAAGTAGGCATTAAAGTTATGAAAGAGTCTCACACTCAGATTATGCCTTTCATTCCACCTTTCTTTCTTTTCTAAGCTTATTAAAATAAATAATGAGTTTGATGACTCCATGAACCAATATATGAATGTTAAATATCAGATGCTGGTTTTATGTAATGTTTCATATTTATCAAAGGTAATTTTATTTTAATTTACCAAAAAAGGTAATTTTTATTTTATTTTGCAATTATACCTTCAATTTTCATATTTATTTTCTTTTTTCTCAATCTGTGAAATCAAAATTTTTCACAAAGAATCACTATTACGAAGAGAAGCTTTGATGACACCCTATTAACGACGACTTCATGACAAAAACATCGTTAATTATAATTATTACATGGACAAAAATGCCCGTTGTTGTAAATTAATTTTACTATTTAATACTCCTATTATTAGTCTTTATGCGATTGATTTTTTTCTACAACGATTGTTAATGGATCTGATCTGATTCATAAAAACCAAATCATATCATTCCACAAATGCTATAAATTGATGGAAAAAAAAAGAAGAAAATAGTGCAATATATGCATATATATATATATATATATATATATATATATACTTGATTCCTCCTTTTTTATTGCTTCTCCCTGAAACTATCATTTACGAAAAAAGTGTAAAATAAATACTTTATGATAATAACTTTGCATTATATTTCATTTTCATAACCAATTTAGTTCTATCTATATAATATTTGAATTTTAAATATATTCAAATCCTGTGAAACCATTCATTTGACCTACATCTAAAAAAATCCTAGAATTAATTCCCTGGAAATTAATTCCTTCGACAATGTTTTGTTTTTCTTTAAACAATAACAACAAATACAACATAAATATACTTTCATACACATTCAACAAAGTGATTATAAGAACTGTGAAATAACTTGATAGGCTCAAAAAGAAAATCAAGAGCCAAGGCTCCTAAAACTAGAAAGAGCTACTACTGTAGCTACATATACAGTAAAAATTAAGTTTGTTTCTTTTCGGCCTGCCCGAAATATCGTCAAGAAGTTGTGACAAGAATATTCAGCATTATCACCTCGTCATCGAGTTCAGAATCTCCGGCTTGCAAGCTAGCACACTTCCGTAGAAGATCTCGAAGAGAAGCACAAGTGTCTGCATTTAGTGGGGTGTCAACTACTGCACACAAAGCAAATAGCTACAAGCAGTCACTCCTTGACAAAGTGCTTGCATCCTCCAAGGATTTCATCCCTTTCCTTAACATCGATATTCTAGCTACAGAATCCATTCCTAACATCACAGAGCAAAGGGCAGTTGCTGGAACATTCATTCGTAGAAGACTTAGAAATCAAAGTCTCTGGTTGCTGTGAGCTATTGGTGTCTTCTTGGATGACTGACTACATGTGTTTTCAAGGCTGGAACAATCATGAGGTTGGCAGGATTGGACTTCGTCGGTTCCAATTCTTCCGAAACTTTCAAGAATAATATCTCCAGGTAGCCTGATGGAGTAACTCTTCACATGAAGAATAACATTTGATTGAAGATCAGCATTGGAAGCCTCGAGACGAGACACAGCCTGAGATATAGATAGAAATTACGTGAATTTCTTTCAACTACGGATCAAATTAGAAAACACAGATTTGGCTGTGGCATAAAAACTCAAACTTTGACAATTTTTGTGAAGCCCAAAATATATTGGGCTATCGATGCCAATAATTTGGGCTTCTTTCCACGGTCTTTCTAATTTTAATGTTTATTATTTATTTATTTTCATCAAGAAAAATAATATATATTAGTTGAAATATTACATACATAACGTGGCAATATCACCGACCATTGACCGAGGCTGTGAAGTTGAGAATTAAATTGGGTGATGATGATGCTGCCAACGGCTCCAAATTCCTCGTAACGCAAAGTGGTTCGTTTCTCGGCGTCAAATTGAGAGTTAATTGGGCTTTGATCCCTGTATACGTTGACGACTATTGAATTCTCTCAAAGTCAGTCGTTCAACTCTGAGTCTCAGATCTCGGTTTCGTTGCCGCAAACACAGGGACGAAGGCTTTAGCTTGCTAGAATCACTGAAAGGTTTGCGCTTTATTGTTGCTCTATGAAAAATTAACTCTGATTGACCCAATTTGACATTGATTGTGTTTCAAAAGCTTTTTCTCAAAAATTAGTGCTATCCTGAATGTGGGTTTTGATTGGTGTGCATTTTGTTGTGTTCTTGATTGTGTTTTGTAGTTGGAGGAACATGAGTCATGACCATCATAACCATCACCACCATCACCACCATCATCATCATGATGGAGACAGCCCATACGATGATCCTTTCTTGTCGTGTTGTTGCTGCCCCTGTTATCTGTTCTCTTCCATCTTCAGGCGACTTTTGAGATGCGTTTCTGTGACTTGTCATCCTCTTATGCGGTGCCTTGGAATGGAGGACTATGGTCACCACCATCACCACCACAGGCATTTCAATTAAACCTGTTAGCTTTTTCGTTCTTTTGAATTTTAATTCTTTAAGTGTGAAAATTACATATTCTAAGTGCTTTTGGAGATGGAAACGGATAAAGATTAGTTATTGACTTGTCTCTAATTGCATTTTTGTGAATCTGAATACTGGTTTATATATTTTGGAAGTTCAATTAAAAGTTATTGGTTGAAACTATGTTGTTTGTCTTGCACTGGTTTTGATTGTCGTTTTGCGTTTTCAGCTAGTTGTCCCCTTTTCAATTGGTTGAATTTGCTTCAAGTCTTGGACCTTGCTGTATTCTCATGTTGATGGCATGTCAATTTGTGGTATGGTTATATGCATTTTATTATGCTTGCTCCCCTAGTTTCATACTTACCGACCATAAAATCTGGTTTAAACACCTAAATCAACCATTAAATTCTGACTTCTTGTCGTAGCTCTTCTATAATGAGAAAGAGATTAATTTTTGTGTCTTTGACTAAGGCTAACCTTGAGAAACAAGTGCCTGAAAGGACCAGCGAGGTGGGGATGTTGACAGCTAACAAATAGTATACATGGATGGAACTTGGAAATAAAGCGAGGGAATGGACAATATTGGTTGGTGGGTATTTGTGTTTCTTTTAGGTGGCTGGGGAAGGGTAGGTTGGGATCATTTGTGATGTGTTTCAAACTGAATGATACATGTACATTGAAAACTGTGTTCTTTAAAGTGGCTCTAAGCGCCTTTTTATTGTGTTAATTTGTTTTTGAAAAACAGGAACATCTTTTCCACCTTAAAAGCAAAGGGGTCTTGATTTCCCATCCATGAAATATCTGTTTTGTTGAAACAAGAACATGTTATGTTACCCCATCACCTTGGAAGCAAAATACTGAGTTTTGATTTGAATTCTCTTTTCTTGCTTTTCTTAGATGCTTTGTGCTTGCGTGTTACCCTTGATGTTGTGCTTAAAATAAATCAACAATGGTAATGAAAATCTCAGATACAGTCCTTTCCATATCACCGATTTTTCTTTCTTCTTTCTGTCCTTTTCCTGCCATTTTCTTAGTTTTTGTATCATGCATATCCTTTACAGGTTGTATGGTTTTATTATATAGACATTGAATTTCTCTTAGATCTGGTCAAAGTGCCTGCTAATTTTGTCTAAGATGGCAAAACCTTAGTGGGTTCTCGTATCGTACTGCATTAATGCTGACATGTGAGTATGTAAGCTAGTTTACAGGAGATTCAGGTGAATGTGAAGTAAATTGAAGGTTTTCACTTTTAGATAGTTTTGTTATTTGTTTCTGATTTCTTATTTCTGCAGTCTGTCTAGTTAAGTTTGTACTGAAATACAATCTGTGTATTAATTCTATTAAATGTGGATATTGAAAATTAAAAGTTTTTATTTGAAAGTTATTTGCATAGAGATGATGAGCAAGTTGTAAAAAAAAAAGAAAAAACAAATTGAAAAACCAGAGGAAAAAGGTGCAAGAGACATATGGAAATGACTACAACTTTATAATCATACTTGGTTGGAAGTAAGTATGATTATCTACACAGGCCGGCAGTGTATAAAATGTTTTCCGTTATTTGTTAATTTTGGGTAATTAATATATGATTTTTATTGATTGTTTCTTTCACATTTGTCAATAGAATTAGATTAGAAACTTTTGTTTGGGTATTCGATATTGTAGATAATTCAGTCATACCATGCGAAGCATTTTCTGTATAATTTAATATAACCAGAGCGCCAGTCGGATCGAGACTCATAAATTTGAGTGGGTGAAACTGGTGAGATTGGTGAAGGTTGTGAGGCAGAGAGGTCAGTTCCTCTAGCTGGCTTGAAATGGTGGACATCAATGGAGGATTGGGGTTTGGTGAACGGTGGACTGGAGGAAGCAGAGAGAGCCGAGCGTGTTCTCCTTCAAGCGTATGAACAGTGTCTTCTCCATGGAGATTTTTTAAGGTCTTTCCAATTCTCAGGGGTTAACGTGGGAGAAATTTGGAAAGTTTATATTTATATGATGGATCGAAAGTCTATAAAATCCAGATAATTAAAAAGTCAATACTTTTTAAATACCATGATTTTTGTAGAGTTTTGAAATGTAGTAATTGTGTTTTTGCAGGAAACTTGATTAAAATCTTACATCTGTTTGAAAGGGTAATTCGTGTATTTTTAATCCTACTTGAATGGGTGTATCGGATATGTTAAAGTCTGGGATACCAGCCAAGGACATTTTTATATTCAAGTTAATAATTAGAATATTATGTATCTGGGTGTTTTTGGGGTGTATATAAGGGTCACTCGACTGCCCTATTTGCATGTAACCTTCGAAAATGCAGGAGTGTGGCAGTTGTGATCGCTAGTAGAGGGTGAATTGGAGTGTATTGTGGAACTTGAAGATTCAAATTCTTGTGTTTTTATATAGTGGAAGCAAATTGGAAACCTTTATCATTGGAATTTATTTTAAAATGTTAGACTGAACTTTATAATTGGGCTTAAATAATTGAAATCTTATAGCAAATTATACATCCAAAAATTTTATAGACTTTTTAAAAGTCAATGAAAATTTTTATAAACCTTTTAAATAAAAATTCATATTAAATACCTCTAAATTTTATAATTCTATTAAATTTAATAACAATATACACCCCCCTTCATTAAAAGTGTAGTCAGATTCAAACCAAGTCGCATCCAAACCAGTTGGGCGAAATAAGCACCCCTGGAAGGTTAGTATAGCCAGCTTGTCGTACAAATAATTTGTGTTTAAAAATTAATTATTGTGGTGGAGCCGTGGTCCTTAAGAAATCAGAGACGACCCGTCGTTTGGGTTGATGTTTGTAGGGACAAGACAACGACGCGTCCTGATCAAGAATTAAAAATCAAATCCAAGCAGATTGATGGCTTTAAATCGTAGGCGGACCCACCGCCACTTATAGCCTTCCACGTGTGCTCTGCTTTCGTCACCTTTTGCATGAAGTATTGCCCCAGCACGTGTTTAATCTGTGTATTTTTTTATTTTTTTTTGCTGGGTTCGATTTTTCTTAATTGTTAAGCAATATCCTCCACGCAATGGTGTCCGCTTGACCACAAAAAATGAAATATTTTAATTAAAATTTGTATCCATATTTATGTATCAATGAATTTCTTCATTCTATTTCTTTTTTTAAAAAAAAAAAAACAAGGTTTTTGATGTGAATAACCCCTCTGAATTTCAAAATTAACGCTCAATATTATTACGTACAGATTAAGTCTCACATTATTAAGATATAAAAAGCGTCTCTATTTTAATAAAAGTAAAATAAAATAAAAGTGGTTGCAGAATATGGAGGATGGAGGTGAGTGTAGACAATAAAAAAAAAAGTTTAAAAAAAAAAAAACCCAAAATATTAAAAAACAGAGAGAGATGAGACACCTGGGCTGCATGCACGACTCGAAGCGCATCTAAAAGCTCTGACGTGTTCGTTTTTTCATCCAATTAAAATTAAATATCTTAAAAATATTATATAAACTAAAAAGTAATAAAAATAAATAAATAAAAGTAAGGCACACACGCAAAATTGACTGTACCATATTCGTCAATTTAATCCCTTGATTAATGGCGGTTTAGATCGCTATGAGCTCTCCAGGAGACCCATCGAAGAATCAAACTTGTGGGATTGTTTTTTTTAGGTAAAAATTTTTCGGAGAGAGTCAGTTTGACAAGTATAAGGTAATTCACACAAGTGCTTCGTTATCTACCTTCTTCCCTCTCTCAAAAAAAAAAAAAAAATTCACCTTTGGAGGCTTTTCTCATCTACACACTATCAGACAAAAGCGTCATTGAAAGCTTCCCTCAGCTCAAGACCCAGATTACTTCACACTGCGTAAAAGTAGACGTCTTTGCTTTGTTTATTGAAATCTGCGATCTGGGTTCTCAAAAACACTGTATTTTATTAGGAAAAAGGGCCTTATTTTATTGAATTTAGCTCTATGGGAATGGTAATTTGTGTCCCAGTCTGAGTTTTTGGGCTGTTAGCTTTCCCGAGGAAAAAGCAATCAATTATTTATTTTGTGAGCTTTTTTCGATCTGGGTCTTTCTCTTTCGGGCAATAGATTGGAGGGGACTCAGTATCAGTGACCATGATGAGAAAACAACTAGGGCTTTTGGTGTGTGCATGGTTTCTTCTTTTTGGGTTTTCTCTGGGTAGGTTTGTGGTGGAGAAGAATAGCTTGAAAGTGACCTCTCCGAATTCGTTGAAAGGTTTATATGAATGTGCAATTGGGAACTTTGGAATCCCTCAATATGGAGGAACCTTGGTTGGAATGGTGGTTTACCCAAAGGCCAATCAAAAGGCATGCAAGAGCTTCGATGATGTTGATATTTCATTCAAATCGAAGCCTGGAGGACTACCCACTTTTCTACTCGCTGATCGAGGAGGTTAGCAATTCTTCAATTTTCACTTTAGCTCTTCTAGTTCGATACGTCCATTTAATTTCTTCCTTTTTCCCCTTTAATTTCGACTTAACGCCAAATAAGGAAGGTTTTTTGGTTCCGCTCTATGAGTTTCTATGTGGTTATATTGATAAAAAAAAAAAAAGCTTTTGGTTTCGTTATAAAATTTCTATTTAAAGCAAGGCACTGGTGTCTGTATATTTTATAGTAGTAGTCACTTTGCAAAATAACTGACTTGATTATCATAAAAATCTACTAGTCATCTGCTTAGCTCAAGCCATTATTATCCAAAGGCTCCTGTCCTTGAATGCAACCTTTTGCTCTTTGGTATGGCTATTGCTTTGCCAAGAAGGAGTAGTGGTATTGAATCCAAAGATATATCAATTAAGGATGCAGGTGTATTCCTCTACAATGCAGCTCACATAACTTGGGACGTATATACATCTGACCACCCAATCCAAACGGCAATGCGTGATGCTGTAAAGCAAGTAGCATCAAAAGGAGGTGCAGTGTTGCAAGAGATTGTGGAAGCTGCCATAACAACTGGATTAGTAGGCATTGAGGCAACTAGTTTGTTCGTTGCAGGGATAGGAGTTGTGGTTGGCATTGTGGGATCTTATATTCTTGGAGAAATTGCTGGCGAAATTTTTGATTTAATTTTTGGCTCCGGAGGCACAAAACCACTTCCTACTGAGGGCTTTATCTTCTACGTAGCAGACATGCCTAATGGAAAGGATTTGGCCAAACAAATTGCCAACAAGTAGGCATTAAAATAATTCAAGAGTTTCACTCTCAAATAATGCCTTCCTTTCCACCCTACTTTCTATTTTAAACTTGCTAAAATAAATAATGAGTTTGATGGTTCTATCAATCAAACTCTCACTGTCTATATAATGAACTTATTAAAATAAATAATGAGTTTGATGGTTCTATCAATCAAACTCTCACTGTCTATATATTAAACTTATTATAATAAATAATGAGTTTGATGGCTCCATCAACCAAACTCATTGTCTATGTATAAGAATGTTAAATATCAAATGCTGGTTTTGTGTATTTTTATTAAGTTTGCCAATTCTACCTTCAATTTTTTTGCCCTTTCTCTTTAATCTGTGAAGTCAAAAATTTTGATAAAAAATAACAAATTTAGAATCACTATTACGAAGAGGACTTTTAATGACTCCCTATTAATGATAAGTACATAAAAAAATAAATAAAAATAAAAATCATTAATAATAATTATAACATCAGTCAAAAAGTGTCCATTGTTGTAAGTTTAACTATTTAATACTCATATTGGTCTTTACGCGATCTTTCTTTCTTTTCTTTTTCAACAACGGTTGTTTATGTATCAGATCTGCAAATTTGAGAGCAAGAAATTAGCGCAATGACAGTTGTTTCAGAGAAAGAAAAGAGCATCAACAGGTTTGTTTTGTTGGTAGCTAGGTCAGATGGTGGGTTGTTAATGTAGTACTAATTCTTTCCATATGTTTTAAATTTGGGCTTATCCATTCCAAGTGTTATTGTCGCAGAAGAGTAGCATCCATACCAAGCGTTATTATAATTACTAGTGGATTTGTTCTCCAACAAACCTTTGATATGCTCCCAAAGATCAGCATATGCCGACATGATAAATATTTTAAGAATAGTTTACAATTCTTACTTAATTAGCTACGAAGTTATATAATTTGAAAATTAATTATATGCGTAAATGATTAAAACCGTATATATAGGATTTTGATATACTGCATAACATTGCTAATATATATTATGGAGCATAATGCATAACAGGGGGGAAAGGCAATGCAATTATTGTGGGATTGCTATTTCATTATGGAGCAGTAGAACTAAAACACTACCAGGTAACATAGGGAATGCCCAAAGCAAGGATTTATCCGGTTAGAAGCAACTCCAGCACTGTTCTTGCCGCCATATTTTATATATATATATATATATATATATTTCTAATGTCGGGAAAAAAAAAGTAAATCTTTTCTCCTGATACGTTTACTAGAGAAGTGAATGATGATGAATTTTATTTTTTCTGATCATTGACTATGAAAATAGAAGATGCATTACTTCTACGGTTTCCATGATTATCGATACTGTTACATTTTTTTTTTCTGGTCTCCTTTACGAAGAAAGTGAAAGATGATGACTTTACATATATAATTTTTTAAGATTATAAAAAAAGACTAATACATTTTTATTTTTATTTTATTTTTGTTAAAATTGACAGCTCGTTAATTTTTTCTGTTGTTTTGGATAGAATTTTATTGGAGCAGCTGTGTTCTGCTGTGTAATCCTTCGTCTGGAGGCGTTTTGTATGTTTTCTGTTGAATGCAATTAATCCTTATTATCAAAAAAAAATCATACATATAATATATATATTTAGGCGCGTAGATCCCCAAAAAAATTTAATAATAATTACATATAGAAATAAAAAATTCCATAAAATTAATTTTTTTTTTAAAAAAAAGTATGAATTCATTGCAAAGCTCATAAGCCAAACAAACGAAGGATTGAAAGAAAATATTTGGATAAGCAGCTATATCCAAATAATGTCCTTATTTATATTGGAAGGAAAAACCCCCCAAGTTGATCCCGTACAACATGGTTTATTTATTTTGGACAACATACATAATTGCGACTATGCCAAATCATAAACGCTGCCTTGCACTGGTGTCTAGCAGTTGCAGCTTTATTATTTATGATAGATATATTTTTTTATTTTGACAAAGTTGCCATTTATTCTTTATCTTCCTTATCCTCTGTAGCAGAGTCAGCTGCCAAGGTTATTAAAGTAGCAGCGGAGCGTTCAGAGATGACTCCATCCAAGGACATTATACCCACAAACTCCGGCGAAGTGCCTTCGCCAATTGTCGCAACTGAGTAGCATCCATTCCAAGTGTCAGTAGCATGAGTGGATTTGTTTTCCAACAAACCTTTGATATGGTCCCAATGATCAGTCTCGTAGTGCTTAGCTTCACGGATTTCAGTATATGCCTACATGATAAATATTGTAATTAGAAATTGTGTAGAATTCTTTATTAATTAGCTGCGAAACTATAAGATGAAAATTAATAATATATGCATAAATGATTAAAATCATATATTTCGAATTTCGATCTAGTGGATAACAATGCTAACATTATGGTGCACAGATATATAAAATGCATAACATAGGGGAGAAAAGAAAAAGGCAATGCAGTCATTACGCGCTGACAATTCCACTTGTCGTGAATGGCCGATTCTAAGTACCCTACATTATTCTCCATAATGGGAACAATATTAAGCCTTACAAGAAACCACTACTATTACGTAAGTCGGACTTACATGATTATCACCGACATAGGGAATGCCCCATGCAAGCATCCAATCACAACTATCTCCAGCATTGTTCTTGCCGCGATATACAACAGCGGATTCCGATCCGGACGCCCATGCAGTGGGGTGGACATGCAAAAGCCCACCCCACTGGCCATTCTGAATAACTGAAGGGTATGGGGACTCATAGATATGGCCATGCCAGTCATGGTTGCCAACATATGTTATGCTACTTCCAGTAGCGTTGAAAAGCATGCAAAGTGCAGAGATTCCATTTCCATACCTTTGCTTCAGGTTTTGCACAAAGTTTTTGCAATTCACATCTCTACCTTCAGCATTCATGTATTGGAATGCCACTTTGGCCCTGAGTTGGGGCGTCACATCTTTTACATCTGGGTAAATTTGTCTGACAATATCGTCGGTGACGGGGTTTCCAAACACGTTGCCTGCCATTTCACAACTGAACAACTCTCTCTCCACCAGTTACTTAATTTGAAGAAGCTGTTTTTGGTGCTATTTGCTATGCTTTCCATGGTTTATATATGCAGTGGTGTGATTAAATATTTTATTTATTGTGTGATTTTTAAACATTTCAACATGCCATCGAATTCGGAATAAAATTTAAATAAGATGACATCGCTCATCTTCTGAAATATTAATATCGCTGCCTGTCATTTCACAGCTGATTCACTCTCTCGACAAAGCATTTTATGAAGGGATTTTTTTTTTCCGTAATTTAATTAGTTTAGAAGTTGATTGGAGATTATTAAATATTAATTAGACTATTCAATTAAATAAAAATATAAAAATAAAAATAAAAAATGAAAATATTATTTTAAAAGTGTTTTTATTTTATATTTGTATTTTTTATATATATTTTTACTCAATTCAATAGTTTAAATAATATTTAATAAATTTTAATCAACTTCTAAATTAATCAAATTACATATAAATTAAAATAAAAAACAACTATAATCCTAAGTTAATTATGAAACTGGATATTTGTCAACAAAGCCCCTCAATTGGTGGTATTTTCTTAAAATCCCAAAATTCAATGCGGCCTGATAAGGTTGTCAGGGTGTCCTAGTGGTCCTTGTGGATACACAGATGATTGTGTCCCGGTGGTCGTTGCGAAGCACAGACGGGTTAATTAATGTGAATGGGGACAAGGGAACGTTTACGTGTCCTTTTTGTTTTAATTAATGTGGTGATTTAATAACTTTTCTAATGACAAAATAAATAAATAAACCTTTTAAATAAAAATTCATATTAAATACCTCTAAATTTTATAATTCTATTAAATTTAATAACAATATACACCCCCCTTCATTAAAAGTGTAGTCAGATTCAAACCAAGTCGCATCCAAACCAGTTGGGCGAAATAAGCACCCCTGGAAGGTTAGTATAGCCAGCTTGTCGTACAAATAATTTGTGTTTAAAAATTAATTATTGTGGTGGAGCCGTGGTCCTTAAGAAATCAGAGACGACCCGTCGTTTGGGTTGATGTTTGTAGGGACAAGACAACGACGCGTCCTGATCAAGAATTAAAAATCAAATCCAAGCAGATTGATGGCTTTAAATCGTAGGCGGACCCACCGCCACTTATAGCCTTCCACGTGTGCTCTGCTTTCGTCACCTTTGGCATGAAGTATTGCCCCAGCACGTGTTTAATCTGTGTATTTTTATTTTTTGCTGGGTTCGATTTTTCTTAATTGTTAAGCAATATCCTCCACGCAATGGTGTCCGCTTGACCACAAAAATGAAATATTTTAATTAAAATTTGTATCCATATTTATGTATCAATGAATTTCTTCATTCTATTTCTTTTTAAAAAAAACAAGGTTTTTGATGTGAATAACCCTCTGAATTTCAAAATTAACGCTCAATATTATTACGTACAGATTAAGTCTCACATTATTAAGATATAAAAGCGTCTCTATTTTAATAAAAGTAAAATAAAATAAAAGTGGTTGCAGAATATGGAGGATGGAGGTGAGTGTAGACAATAAAAAAAAAGTTTAAAAAAACCCAAAATATTAAAAACAGAGAGAGATGAGACACCTGGGCTGCATGCACGACTCGAAGCGCATCTAAAAGCTCTGACGTGTTCGTTTTTCATCCAATTAAAATTAAATATCTTAAAAATATTATATAAACTAAAAAGTAATAAAATAAATAAATAAAAGTAAGGCACACACGCAAAATTGACTGTACCATATTCGTCAATTTAATCCCTTGATTAATGGCGGTTTAGATCGCTATGAGCTCTCCAGGAGACCCATCGAAGAATCAAACTTGTGGGATTGTTTTTTAGGTAAAAATTTTCGGAGAGAGTCAGTTTGACAAGTATAAGGTAATTCACACAAGTGCTTCGTTATCTACCTTCTTCCCTCTCTCAAAAAAAAATTCACCTTTGGAGGCTTTTCTCATCTACACACTATCAGACAAAAGCGTCATTGAAAGCTTCCCTCAGCTCAAGACCCAGATTACTTCACACTGCGTAAAAGTAGACGTCTTTGCTTTGTTTATTGAAATCTGCGATCTGGGTTCTCAAAAACACTGTATTTTATTAGGAAAAGGGCCTTATTTTATTGAATTTAGCTCTATGGGAATGGTAATTTGTGTCCCAGTCTGAGTTTTGGGCTGTTAGCTTTCCCGAGGAAAAAGCAATCAATTATTTATTTTGTGAGCTTTTTTCGATCTGGGTCTTCTCTTTCGGGCAGTAGATTGGAGGGGACTCAGTATCAGTGACCATGATGAGAAAACAACTAGGGCTTTTGGTGTGTGCATGGTTTCTTCTTTTGGGTTTTCTGGGTAGGTTTGTGGTGGAGAAGAATAGCTTGAAAGTGACCTCTCCGAATTCGTTGAAAGGTTTATATGAATGTGCAATTGGGAACTTTGGAATCCCTCAATATGGAGGAACCTTGGTTGGAATGGTGGTTTACCCAAAGGCCAATCAAAAGGCATGCAAGAGCTTCGATGATGTTGATATTTCATTCAAATCGAAGCCTGGAGGACTACCCACTTTTCTACTCGCTGATCGAGGAGGTTAGCAATTCTTCAATTTTCACTTTAGCTCTTCTAGTTCGATACGTCCATTTAATTTCTTCCTTTTTCCCCTTTAATTTCGACTTAACCCCAAATAAGGAAGGTTTTTTGGTTCCGCTCTATGAGTTTCTATGTGGTTATATTGATAAAAAAAAAAAAAGCTTTTGGTTTCGTTATAAAATTTCTATTTAAAGCAAGGCACTGGTGTCTGTATATTTTATAGTAGTAGTCACTTTGCAAAATAACTGACTTGATTATCATAAAAATCTACTAGTCATCTGCTTAGCTCAAGCCATTATTATCCAAAGGCTCCTGTCCTTGAATGCAACCTTTTGCTCTTTGGTATGGCTTCTTGATTTTTTTCCCCCCTTGAACTAAAGGTCTCTTAGGTTGTTTGATGTTAAGTATTCTTTGTTAATAATTGCTCAAGTTGCAGTGAACCTCTTCACTGTCATAAGAAAGTTGTTTTCTTGCTTTAAATTTTATGGCGCTCTAAATATGGCGGTGTTTTGCTGATAGTTGATAGAGAGCTGTTGGAAATTTGATGTGACTTATTTTGGTAATGTTTATTATATGATCCATATGTCTCTTTACTGCTTGTTCTTTTCTATGACCCTCCTGTCCTGGCAGATTGTTATTTCACGTTGAAAGCATGGAATGCACAGAATGGTGGAGCAGCGGCTATTCTTGTTGCAGATTACAGGAACGAACCATTGATTACCATGGACACTCCTCAAGAAGAAAAAGAAGATGCTGATTATCTGGAAAAAATCACCATCCCCTCAGCTCTTATTAGCAAGTCCTTGGGTGATAGCATAAAGAAAGCCCTTTCTAGTGGGGAGATGGTCAACATAAATCTTGATTGGACAGAGGCTCTTCCTCATCCTGATGAACGAGTTGAGTATGAATTTTGGACAAATAGCAACGATGAGTGTGGACCTAAATGTGACAACCAGATTGACTTTGTCAAGAACTTCAGAGGAGCAGCTCAGATACTTGAGCAGAAAGGATACACTCAGTTTACTCCACACTACATAACTTGGTACTGCCCGGAAGCTTTTATCTTGAGCAAACAGTGCAAGTCTCAGTGCATTAACCATGGGAGGTACTGTGCTCCTGATCCAGAGCAGGATTTCAGTAAAGGTTATGATGGGAAGGATGTTGTGGTGCAAAATCTGCGTCAAGCTTGCTTCTTTAAAGTGGCCAATGATAGTGGAAAACCGTGGCTTTGGTGGGACTATGTGACTGACTTTTCAATCCGCTGCCCGATGAAAGAGAAGAAGTATAATGAAGAATGTGCAAATCAAGTCATTAAATCTCTCGGTAGGTTAATATTTAGATTTACTGGCAATTTAAAATTTGGCACGCATTGTATGCATACGTTTATTCTCGCGCACACCCAGTGCATTACATTGTATGGCTACTTTGTCATATATCGTCTTAATTTAAAGTTCATAAACTGCTCAGTACCATCTTCTCCTTGACGCCGGTTTCCATGATATTTCTTTTCACATGCTGAGAAGCTTAATGTGTTTGTTTTAGTGAATTTTTGTGAATTGTTGACATGACCATTCTTTTCAATTTGGGCTGTGTTGTGTTGTCATCTTTTTGATGACTTATGTCTTTGTTCTTCTTTTATCAGGCCAAAACAAGTTGTCATCACTCTAGCGCCTAGTATTGATGTTAATTATTGCTTTTCCAAATTACTTAAGTGAATTATTTTATCAAGCTAACACATTTTAATCTTAAATAACTTTTTATCTGAGTCAATTGGGAACTCCATAAACTCAGTTAATTTGCGCTTGAACAAACTCCCATCATGTAAATTTTTGAGTTCATTTCAAGTAGGAAAATGCAATAGTGCATCCATTTTATGTTATCCCGTTTGCTAGTTATAAGAGGACATGAGCAAATTACTCTTTTGAGATCTGAATATTATCAAATATTTCATATCAATTTTATGTTTCTTTGCAATATTTGATAGGTGTTGATCTCAAGAAGATACAACAATGTATTGGAGACCCTGAGGCTGATGTGGTCAATCCAATTCTTAAAGCTGAGCAGGATACGCAGGTTGGATTTTCAGAATGCTATTATTTGCTGTTTATTTTATACTGATATTCTTATAGCATTATCTTCTGAACTGTTAAGTATATGTATGCTGTGTTAGTCATCTTGAGCTCAGTATATGATATTTTAAAAATCCTGGTTTCAGATTGGCAAGGGCTCACGTGGAGATGTTACTATATTGCCCACTCTTGTTATAAACAACAGACAATATAGAGGTTTCAAATGATTCTTTCGCGTATCTTTAACGTATTTAAGTGCAAGAATTTGTTTTTGATCTATGTTTTTGCTGGTTTCCAGGAAATTGGATAAAGCAGCAGTGCTCAAGGCCATCTGTGCAGGATTCCAAGAGACCACTGAACCTGCCATTTGTTTGAGTGAAGGTCCACATCTATCCTTTTCATTTTTCTCTCTATACATGTGTGTTGTAAATACTTCCTGCCTGCTTGCCCCTCTTTTCTCTGCTTTATATTAAGGTGCAAATGTCATTTTATCATCTCATCCAATAAATGTATACAACCTGATACTGTGGAATGAATCGCATAACACCGTGAAATGATGGCACCTGTTGAAACCAAAAAAAGACTCCTTGAATTCATTTTAATTGAAATTCTCTATTTCTTTAATATGAGTTCAAGTGTCCTATTTGACCTGCTCGAGTATTTTTAGTTTCCAAACTTACAACCACTATCTCAAGGCTCAAGCCTCTTGAATTGACATTTTGGGTTTTCAGCTAAATTTGTTTGCATCTCATGTCTTTATAGAATGAGTAATTGTTTTCCAGAAGATGATCAATCTTTATGAGTATATGATATTTATCAATTTGGATAAACTATTGATGAAATTGTATCGACTGTCCCTATTTATCTATCTATTACAGGCATAGAAACAAATGAGTGCCTGGAAAACAATGGTGGCTGCTGGCAGGACAAGGCTGCTAACATTACTGCATGCAGGGTATCTTCATTGTCTTGACCTTGATTCCTTGAATCTATGCACTTACATAGGACTGTTCTGCATTATTGTTTTCAGTTTCTTTTGGTTTTTGTTTTCTCCGCTCTTGTCTAATCGTTGTCTTTTCAGAGGATACTTTCCGAGGAAGAGTGTGTGAATGCCCTATTGTGCAGGGTGTAAAGTTTACTGGTGATGGTTATACACATTGCGAAGGTAAGTGTTTTACATGGGATGGCATTGTAGATTTTGGTTTTATTTCTGGATGAATTAAACCATAAGTAATCTAGTAATCAGTTACAGCTAGATTTTATTTTATTATTATTATTTTTTTAAAAAAAATTTTACCTTTATGTTTCTGAAGTTAATGTGTATATTATTGAATTTTTAATTTTACCTTTATGTTTCTGAAGTTAATGTGTATATATGTGCAACTTTAAGCCGTGCTTAGATGGTTTATTTGGACACCTATTCTCATGTCTCATATTTACCTTTCTTTAAATAGAAATCATATTGAATACAATAAAATATATTTTTTCTTGATAAAACTCATGTGATTTGATTTGAAAGGTTATATGAAAGAATATGTATTAGCAACATGCCTCGTGACATTTGCAGTCCACTGGTCTTAAGAGTACCCTTATAAGTATATCATAATTATCAGACTGGTAGGGCGACTTTCCATTTTTCCCATTTTCTTCGAAAAGTAATAAGCATCTGCAGATGTTATCAGTGTGATGATTGGTTTTTGGAAGATTGTTTTGGGAAATATTGGGAACCTGACTATCTATTTTTTATTCTTCTGTAATTATCTTCTTTTTGTTATTTTGTTTGCTATAATTATCTTCATTTTTTTTCAGCTTCAGGACCTTTACGTTGTGAGATAAACAATGGTGGTTGCTGGAAGAAAACCCAAAATGGCAGGACTTACTCTGCTTGTGTCGTAAGTTTTTCTGCATTGATGTTCTGAAATCAATCCTCCACCTCCACCCTGGCCAAAAACCCTAAATTGAAATGATAATAATACTAGTAGCAGTTGTAGTAGGAGCAGCAGGAGCAGCAGTAGTTTCTTCATTCTAATCAAGCTATTCTCTGATGGATGTTCAGGATGACAATACTAAAAGCTGCAAGTGTCCACCAGGATTTAAGGGTGATGGAGTGAATCACTGTGAAGGTACTGTCTGTCCCTTAGTATACCTGATTAGCATTTTTTATCATGATCGTCATTCTAAGGTGCTCTTACCAAAGCATAAATATGTCAAAACCTCCTTGGTCCCATTTCAATCTGTAGTGCTCCACATGGGGATAATATATGCACACGGAATTATTGCATGTCTATACACACTGGTATTTCCTGTTAAAATAGTTGTGTTTCTAATCTTACATCTTGATGTCACACCTTGAAATGTCTGTTTTGGGACAGTTCAATTGTTATTGCCTCTAAATCGACCCATAATCTTGATTTGTTTCTGTTTAATAAACTAAGATGACATGACACGTGTTTTGTTGAAATGATGCTTAGTTGCTTTTTTCCAATGTTATAGATGTCAATGAGTGCAAGGAAAAGCTGGCCTGCCAGTGCCCCAAGTGTAAATGTAAAAATACCTGGGGAAGTTACGAGTGTAGCTGCAATAGTGGTTTATTGTACATGCAAGAACATGACACTTGCATAGGTGAGTGTTCTCGATTACTAAGCTGAGTTCAAATTTGCATCTATTAACCAGTTCTGTATTAGCATTGAAACTATAATCGAAAATGCTGACACATGGTGTTTGCTATTGAAAAATCTAGTTTGAGCTAGTTACTAATTGATTTGGTAGCATTAGAGTTTGCACTACATGTTGATTGGGATTATGATCTGTCTGACATATGCTGCTTGTGTTTTTTTTTACACTTTCTTTGACTAACATCAATCTTCTCAAACGCACCATAGGTAACGATGCAAGTGTGAGCTATAACTGGGGCTTCATTTGGTTTATTATTCTCTGCTTGGCCGCAGCTGGGGTTGGGGGATATGCAATTTACAAGTACAGGATCCGGGTACGACTGTTTTTTGATCGAAACACACTAACATATAATTTGGCTGTAACCATGAAGAGCTTACTAATCATGATTATGTTAAAGTAGTGATCATCCTAAGTCGTTTGTATGTAAATGTGCAGAGATACATGGATTCAGAGATCCGGGCAATCATGGCGCAGTACATGCCACTAGATAACCAAGCAGAAATCCCTACTCATGCCTCTCGTGGAGATATCTGAGAAACTCACAATGGAGATAAAACCCAAAGGAGACGTGCATTATCTTTGACAAAATTCTGATGTCCACCGACACCCCCAATTTGATTTTTTTTTTTTTTTTTTAAATCATATATCATGGGAGTGTGTTTGCAAAATTATGGCTTCCCATAAGCTTTGCATATATTTAGCATTTAACTTTCTATTTAATTAGCTGGAAAAAAAAAAAGGGATGATATATAATATTAGCTTATGCATATAACCTCAGAGAGTAGCTGTGGTCAGTTATTCCAACAATACGGTGTTTCTCTTATGTACTAGTCTGAACCTAGGTTTTTTATTTTTATTTTATTTTTTAATCATTTTTTGATTTGGTGTTTCATTAAAATTGTAAATGTGTGTTGCTTCTGTGCCTGTGCATAAAGAATTAAACCCAGTCAATCACAACTCAACTGCATGATTCCTGAATCAAACACAAATTTAGTTGCTACTTGTAGTCATTATTCAGCGTCTTCACAACTTTAGCTGAGAAAAAAAGAATTTATTAATAATGGTAATAATAATGGTGATAATAAATAGGGGGTATGGTCTTTTATCTCTTAAAGGACCCACCAAAACTTTGATTATGAGAGCCCAATAATTTTTTCTAGCAATGAATGCCACTATAATACGTCTTAGCCCTGAATTTCTCTCCTATCAAAACAATGGACATTGTTCACTATCTAACTGATCTTTATTTTTTTTTACCAAAAAAAAAAAAAAAAAACTGATCTTTATTTTCAGCTGGCCTTTTCTTTACATCTGTTTTCTTTTCTTTTCTTTTCGTTCAAATTTTTTTGTCTCTCTTTTTATTATTATAATTTATATTAGAACATCTCCAAGGACGATTTTTCTTTTTTTAAAAAAATTATTTATATAATAAAAAATATCTTTGTTAACATTTAGATATAAAAATTGAAAAAATTTATTCAAAATCTGATAAACTTCTTATGTTTTTACTCTATTTTTTCAGGCATATAATCAGTAATAAAAAAATATTTTTAAAAAAACCAAAAAGATGCTAATAAAAATTAATAAATATTAAAAAAATTAATTAATAAAATACACAAAAACATGTACCATATTAATTAGTCTTGGACGAGAGCAAGTTTTAACTCTCCATATTTAAAATTTCAAACCAACTCTTTATTTTATACAAAGCCCCTTCGAAATGCTCTTAGTGGAGAGAAGTTTACGAGAGAAATAAAATCAAAGGGTGGAGCTTCGAGGAGGCCATCACTATTCTACCATAGTGACAAATCATCCATTTTACACCTACAGATTGTTTAGGTTGATGCAAAATTACACCTACAGATTGTTTAGGTTGATGCAAAATAGTAATGTGATTATCCACACGTCATTAATGGAAGACTACGAAAAAAATTCAGTACAGACGATTGGAATTTAATTTTTGTCATCTTTTACTAGATGCCACAAGCAAGAAGACTGGAGTGATATGGGAAAAAAATGGTCACCTTACAGTATCAAACTAACATCTACATTATTACCCTAACAAAACAGTAATACTAAACCTAAAACAAGAAATTAAAGTGCATCCTCCAAAAGCCTTACTGTAGTACAGAAACACCTGACCTCGGGGTATATCAAAATGTCTGATTTTTACTTCAAGCAGCAAGCAAATACATATCCAACACAATCACTTAACAGGTTTAGAATAGGTGCTGGGAATTTACAAAAATATGTAAATTTCTGCAGCTACAAGTAAAGAATAGCACAAGAAAATCTGTAGTTTGTTGGGTATTGCAATCCACCACCAGACATGAGACACCCACTATTATCAAACCAACTTACCTTCACGAAGTTCACTAATTATCTGCCCTGTTTTCAAAGTGTGGCCCTCTTTGCTGTTTCCCTCTTACCGCAATCCTGTAGACATAGAAAGCTAATGCAGCTCCACTACACAAGAAAAGCAACTGTCAGATATAATCGCTTATGGGAGAAAACCAGCATGTGAAATGTTACAATTATGCGAAACAGAAACTGGAGCAGAATAAGAAAATTTTCTTCGAGGTTTCATGTCAATGATGTATCTTATAGTTTAGCTATTTTATTAGGTAAACTCTACATGTCCCAATTGTTTCTGACTTTCTGTGATATGTGAGAGAGTGTTTGAGAAATCTTGAGATTGGTAGCTCCTATGTCAAAGAATGACCAGATATGCAATTATATAATACTAGCTGATTGTGGGGACAGGCAGACACAAAATTTGATCAGTAGCTTTGAATGCCTACCAAAGTCAAACACTAAAGTTCTAACTAGCAAAGAAGAGGGCGCAGACCAACTAACATGACAATCATAATGAAAACCCAACCCACTCAAAACCATCAAAATCCATGGATGCAGGATGCTGAAGGTATTGCTAAATCATGATCGCTCAGGCTTCCTCTGTCATTATTTCTATATCCAAAACCATCAAGTCTTTACCAAAAGCATATCTTATGGTATGGTTTTCCAGACATAAAATGGAAGTGGAAAAATGAGTGACAAACTATGGTCATTTTGTCACTCTTAGTCATAAAAATAATGTATTTATCCTCCAACAAAGGATCAAAGGAAACAAAACAACATCTCAACATCTTAGAAGTTAGAAGATAAGGTAATCATATTAACCTGATAAAGGTTGTTATAACGCTCAGAAATGATGGTCTCTGCAAAGAGAAGGAAAAAAAAGGAAACAGAAAATAGTAAGAGTTTACAATAATAAATCAGTTAGTATATGAGGCATCTATACAAACCACCAAGAAAAATATAAGTCTCAATAAATAACTGCTTACCAGAGACAGCAAGCCCCTCCCTCAGAAAGATTATACTGGCAATGGCTGCAGGTCCAACAGATGATTTATAGTCATGAAATCAATAGTAAATCAATTACATAAACAAAATCATCTGAGGGACATAGAATAGTATATAAGCATCAATATGTAGAATTACAAATATCATATACTAACCCGCCTGCCCTTTCAAGGATAAAGGAAATGATTCTCCTCGCCTATATGCTCTTAAGCTTGATACACTTAAAGCCAGAAGAGTACCACCAAGGATAACACCAAATCTAATGGCAGCAATGCTACCTGTTACCATGAAGGAAAGAAAGCCACCAACGGAAAGAACCAAGCCTGCAGAACATAATAAAAAATATTTGAAATTAACAATAAACACAATACACTAAAACAGAGAAAATTAATAATATTAATAATAATAAGCATCAGCTTGTTCCGGTACAAGCAAACAGATAGCTTTTAAGAATGAGAACATTTGGATTAAACTATGTTATTATGTGTTTCACATATCCATTTTTGGAGAAATTGATCTATGCATAATTTACTCAATTAAGTCCTAATAAAAATTACAGGAGCAAACTTCTCAAAATTTATTACATGTTACACATACCATATGGAATCCCAAGGTAAAAGTCATGGACTCGTGAAATGTCAGTGAGATCATCAGTTGAGGAAGTAAACGTTTCCACAATTTCTTTGAAAGGTTCAGGAGAATTCTCTGCAGCTGTGGTAAGATATCCTTTACCATCTTCACTGATTTCTTTAGCTACCTCACTCAGATCATGCCTCGCTTTATCAGCTTGTATTTTCAACTGCTCTGAAGTTTCTTTCAAAACGACCAATGCTTTCTTAGAGTATATCTCATATGCCTCTTGTGATACACTTTGTACCTTCAAGGCTTGTTCCTTGAAAGAAGCTAGGGCCTGTTTCCAAGCTTCCTGTGATTCATCAGCTCCCAGTTTGATGTCGTCCTTTCTTTCTCAACTTCAATCTCAGACTACCGAAAACCAAAGAAAATCACAATTATACGATCATCAGTATAATTTGATTAATATCAAATTCCCCTATTTTGACCTTTAATCAATAAACTTCTGGTAGCCTGATTTCAAAGCTAAGTACATGAAACCAGAATACATAAATTTTAATCCATGAAAATATATATATATTTAAGGCCGACACTTCAAAATGTACAACCCATAATGACAAAAGCAGAAAACTAATTATGCATGATTCCTGGAAAATGAGAACCAATAGTATAACCCAGAGCATATCTTTGTCAAAATAAGACTCATTTGAAACGCCGAAATAAAACAGCTACGCATGATTCAATAGGAGCATCTAAACTCAATTTCAAGGTACTCAAAGCAAATGCTTTTCTCTCAGAAAAATAAAACAAAAACGATAACTACAACACCAATTCATTCACTGGCAAATTAACAGTTTACATTTTACCAACTGCAATTCTCAGAAAACCCTCGGAATTCCCTCAAATATTTTGGTTTTGGCGTACAATGGGAAAAATAAACAAATTTTGCCACAACCCTCTTAAAACAATAAATTTTTCCATACTCCAAGTATATCCAAACACTAAACAATACGAAAACTATAACAAAACCTCAAAAATCCCAGCTCACCGATTCCTCATGAGAAGCAGCGAGAGCGACAATTGGCCGATTCCAGGAGCTCGGACGGTGAATGAAGCCAATAGACGACGAAGCAGAAACTCTGCAACCGCTAGGTCTGAGCAGCGGATGGAACCGCAAAGAAGAAGGCGATGAGCACAGAGCCATTGTAGCTGCCCTCTTCAATGGGAAGGACAAGAGACGGCTATGTTTAGGGTTTAAGACCAAAACGACTCGAATGCAGCGCTCATTGTTGATAAGCGTCCTGTAGCTGTGCTGAGAGAATTAGAGAAAGCGTCTGAAATGGAGGCGACGATGACGAGAGTGTTGGTGGTGGCTTATATACCTCTATCATACGGGCGCTGTCAGGATCAAGTTAAACACGGAGGTTGCCTAAAGGACGCTATGGGTGAGATGCGCATTTCTCACTTCGGTGTGTTTGTTTTCCTGGAAAATGCATATCATTGGGAATTAAATAAATTAAATGGAAAGGAAAATGCTTTTCGTGACACGTAATCAACTGAGAGTTGTGCTGCGCCCGTGCGAGCCCCACTCAATCTCCCAAATAGGAGCTTGTGATTGTCTACGACAACGGTGCATTTTCTCCGTGATCCCAAGCCGTGATCTCAAAGGCCACGAAGCTTACAACGAATCCCAGCCGTCCAAAGTAACAGCGTTCAAATTGATTCTACATGTGCAATCCATGTTTGGATCTGTCATATTTTCTTTGGCTCCTTTTTTTTTTTTTGGTAAAACATATTGTCTTTGGCTTAGTATTTAGGTTCTTGATTTTTTTTTTTTTTTTTCACTTTCATTCTGAAATTTAATTATCATTGTATAGTTACTCCTTAATCTATTTTATATCAAAATTTAAACCGTTTTGACATATATAATACACGTGATATGATTTTTAGATATATTTTAAGTTATTTCATTATTAATATTTTTTATTTTATTTCATTTAATATAAAGTGAAATGAAAAGGAAATATTAATAGAAAAATGAATTTTATATTAATTTACCAAAACTTAAATCACTTTATATTAAATTAAAAAATTTAGTTAAAATGACTTCAATACCCTTCAAAATGGCATCATATGTATTGCATATGTTAAAACCATTTAAAATTTGATAGAAAATAAAAAAGACTAATACACTTATAAAAAATAAGTGTACTGTTAGTCTTCAATTTATAAAATTGCAAGTTTTATAAAAATAGTTGATTATCTACGCGATATCTATTCGCATGTTTAAAAAGAAAAAGAAAATTTTTGACGTGCGACGTTTTATAAAAATTTCAGCTGATTATCGACGCATTATCTACTCGAGAGGAAAAGAAAAAGAAAAACTTTTTTGACGCGACATTTTGTAAAATTGGTGATTATTATTACGACATCTACTCGCACGGGTGAAAAGAAAATTTTGACGCGCGACGCTTATAAAAATTGCGTGATTATCTACGCGACATCTACCTGCAAAGCTGAAAAGAAAAAGAAAATAAAAAATTTTGATGTACGACGCTTTATAAAATTCGTAACATTATCTACGCATACGCGAAAAAAAAAAGGTTATAAATATCATTCGAGTTGAACGCTAAAGCTTAGATAATTATCTTGGATCAAAGAAAAATGACTCACCACATCAATTATTCACCATATTGGCCTGACCCATTGGTTCTAATCCAACAGCCGATGACATTTTAAGTCGTCATCAGGTAGGATTTACTGTAGGTTTATTAATTTTAATAATTGCTGTAATATTGTTTCTTCTTTATGGTGCCTGAGCCTCCACAGTAATTCAACATTCCTGTCATGGGCGGAGAGGTGTCAGCCCCATATTATGAGGCAATACCTCAATTACACTATGGTTCGATTATTGGTAAATTGTGTAAGATGCACTAAACTTCCTAACAACAAGTGAACAAAAAACTATCAAATGCACAGAACTTGCTATTTAGCAAAAACCTTCAACTGCTAAAAAATTCATGAGCTAATTTTTGCTGAAACTAATTTTTTTTCCTTTTTGGGAGCGAAACCTTTGACAAGTATTCAAAAGTGTTTTGATATATTAGGCTTTGTAAGACAAAAGGAAAAATGCATGGGAATAATCCTAATTATCGAAATAAAGAGAAAAGGAAAGAATTAAAAAAAAAAAAAAAAAAAAGGAGGTTAGAACAAGAATTATTAACAACATTGTATTTTACGTTATATGTTATGTTAGTATGTGGACCAATCATCTTGAGGGATAGGCAATGAACTAACAATTTAAATCATGATCTATACATGCCATATTCTCAATTACTTGAGTATAAATGCAAAAACATAGGGATATAAAGGATTCAAATGGCAGCATGAATGTTGCATATAAGCATATGATCGTGAAGAACAAGGTCAAGAAAGGAATATATACATTTTAGTGGGCAGCTAGAGTCCTTTTTCGGTTTTAGAATCAACAATGTTATTTAGCAAAGTTACATCTAAAAAAGGCCTAAATTAAGCATCTTTCTTCCTCACTCTTGGTATAGAAAAAGCTTTAACAATTTATTACCAAAAAAAAAAAATAAGCTTTAACAATTTGGGAAAACAGATAAGCACGTGCATTGCACGTGGGCACATAAAATTCCAAATTACAAGCTGGATTGATCACTAAAGATATGTGTGCCTTGGCAACAACATTATAAAAACCATTTATTAATCGGAATGTATGACCATACAATCAATAATAAAGTGAATATTAATAAAATAATCATATGATAAATTTTAATATTCCGTCATATGGTTGGATCATTAAAATTCGACTCCATCAAATAATTAGTAAATAATTATTTTATTAATATTAACTATATAATTGGTTGTATGGCCATAAAATCCTGTGTTAATCTTCTCCACCGCTAGGAAAAAGATGGCTTTCAAAATTTAACGTGTGATGAGTGTGTATAAAGTTAGAGTAGGTTTTCAAATGAAATTTCCCTTGGGCCTCAATATTGGAAAATGCTGCTGGACTAGTTTTGAGGCGGCCCAAAGAAAATAGGTGTATGGAAAAATTTGGGTTGTATTTAACAACGCTCAAGCAAACAAACAGGTGTAGCAAGCCCATGACCCAATTTAACCCGAAATCAGCCCAATTATAGGCCTGACTTTTTTGTGAAGAGATCTTATTTGGGCTTGGCCTACACGTGTTTCGAGGAATCCCTTATAATAGATAATTAATAAACAAAAGACCGTTTTCGAAGAAGAAAAACAAATCAAAAAACTTCAGAGCAGCCGAGGAGTGAAGCTTCTATCCGTTTTGCACGCCGCAATGTACGAATATAAAACTCCACCGCGCTGGTATCAAAAATCAGAATGATTAAATAAAAGAAATATATATATATATATTTTATATTTAATTTAAGATAATAATCAAGTATGCGAGTATGAGAGACCGAGAAATTTGATGAAGTAATTAATTTTAATTTTTTTTTTCCACCAATATCTTTTAAATTATATATATAATTAAAAATTGTCACTTAAATTAAGAAATTGGCTCAAATGACTTTTTAAATTTAAAAAATAATTATAAATTATTTCTTAATTATAAAATTGACATTAATATTCTTACATTTATTATATTTTATTATTTATAATTAATTATATATTTATTATTAATTATTATATTTGAAAAGTTCTAAAGAATTATCAAATAATCATGATGGCTATTTTTTTGTTTAATTAAGAAAGCGACTTGTTTATGAATGAGTCGCCACAAATGGGGCAAACAAGCATCGCCACAACTCTTTCTTTAAATCATTTTCATCTAGCCTAATTCCAGAGCGCATCATCCTCTGGAAAAATGCTAAGACTTTCGGAGAAGCAACCACGCCGAGAATAAAGTTTGTCTTCCTATCCATCATTCAATTTCAGGTGCACAGAGAGCCATGGAACTTAAGAATCTCGCTCTCGCTTTCTGAGTGTTCTTGAGGTGCCATTTTCGCAGGAAGGTTTACTAGTCAGCTTGATTTTGAATCATTCTGCCATGGAGTCCTTTCAATCAAGGCACTAACTTGCAACAATCTTTACAAAACTTATCTCACCTGACAGAGGATGAAGCCGAAAATAATCGAAAAGAGGCTGATTGGGAAACTTCTTTCCACAAGAATCTTCAAGAGTATAAGATGGAAGATAGCATTTCAAAAATATGGAGTTTGAAACGGAAACCGAAAGTTGAAGGGATAAGGAAACATCTTCAAGTTTATCTTTCGCACGCCGTGAGAAGGAGGCAATTTTCGTGAGAAGGCCTTGGTCCTTTAATGGAGCCCTCTTGATCCAAAGAATGGCCTCGAGATACGACGCGGAGGTAAACTTCAGATCGCAACTCAACGTGATGATACATGGACTTCCACGCTTGTTTAACTTAGAAAATGCAAAGAAAATCGGAAACTGATAAGAGAAATCCATGAAGACGCCTGACAAAAGAGGTCCTAGTGGGTGGGAGGTTCATCCGTTTGGGTGGTTGAAATTGCCGCTTGAGGACCCATACCGTGAGGTTTCTTCCGTATAGAGAAAAGGCAAAGAAATTTGGATACAGTTCAAATAACAATCCGGTTATCGGATTTCATACGTGGTCTACTTGATCATGTAACCGGAGCGTGGATTCAAGGTTCCAGCTACGCTACAAATAACAAAGGGATTCCAACCAAACTTTATGGGAAATGGCTTAGATCGAAAACGTACTTCCTCAATTTTTGAATCTACGTAAGGTAGCCGACTTCACTCCTGCCAAACCATACCCCAAAGTTTCACGCCAATGAAGTTCTTACTAGCCCCCGCAAATGATACTGAGAAGATGACCGGGATGGATATGGGACGAAAGAGCCTACTACTCATTACCTTGAGAAGCTCACGGCGAGTAAACTAACCTTGAGAAGCCCTACGGCAGTAGGCGTTTATGGATGTGATCTCGCTAACCCTACTGGCAGCTCTTAAGCCTCGCACACCACAAATGCCAAGGATTCAATTTTAATTCAATTCTTTACAAAAAGGACGGAGTGCAATTTCAACCAACAAGTTCTAACGGGCCGGGTTGAAAACTTTATGTGCTATCTTATATTCAAGGCCCAAGAGCATAAAAATTGCTCAAGGAAATGAGTGAGATAGAGAATGAGGATTCCGGAGAGGTGGGCCTAGATCCGCGAATGGGTAGAACTGGGTCCGAGCTCGCGAAAGACAAGCCCGGGGGAAAAGGATTCACCGCACTAGGAAAGTTTTACAGAGAAAAGACCAGTCAACACTTACGGTAGTTCAAAAGCGTAGAATTCTCGAGGGAAGTACATCACACCGGGAAGAAAGTGAAGATGGAAGGGATGGTCTGGCATCGGATTCAACAAGAGTTCTCTTGGGAAGAAAATCTTCTTCCCGATAAGAACCCATCATGGAGAAGACAAGAAGAAGGAGCTGGGGCTCACTTTACAACAGCTTCATCATCATAGCATGGCCTGGGAAGTGGCCAGTACCACAACAAGTAGGAGAGACTGGAAAAGAGGCAAAATCTCAAACCAGGTCAGAAAGGGAGAAAGCTCTACAATTATAAGACAACGATTTTCAGCAGTCGAGGCCGGGCCTCATCATGCCCCTCCCCATATCGAAGATGATTTCGAATTGGGGAATTGGTCGATCCAGGACGATCAATAATATCAAAGCCCTTATTCTGGAGAATAATCCAAACGTGTTTTTCTTATTGAAACAAAATGTAACAGAGAAAAGGTTTGAGAGGCTATGTAAAAGATTACATTTTCATAACCGCTTTATAGTGGGAGTCGATAGGAACGTTTGAGGTCTAATTCTCATGTGGAATGATGAAGTGGATATAAAGGTGGATTGGGAATGGATCGAATCATTTGCGGCCAATCGAAATCCTAGGTGGAAATGAACGTGGAAGTTGGTAGCTTGCTATGGTACTCTTACTTTCGAAAAGATCTTTTGGGATACTTTGTGGTCTCTCCCGGATTCGAAAAGCATACCGTGGTGTATAATAGGCGATTTGAATGAAATAACTGTGATTCAAAAGTTTGAGGGAGGCGATTGAAGCTAAGGAAGCTTTTCCTCAAGGATTTTCTCAAATGACTCACGCTTGATTTAGGCTACACCGGTCAGCTCTCACTTGGTCCAACAACCAAATGTGAGCACCGCTGCATCAAAGAACGCCTGACAGAGCTTTCTGCTTACCTAAGATTCGTTAGAATATACCGACTCAAGGGTTATCTATCCGAAGCCGAGGCCCATCATATTCTGATTATGCCGATAACTAAAGGAAGCGGTTGATTCCTCATGTATCTTTTCGCTATTTTAAAGCGTGGTCCTCGATAAAACTCTTGCTTTGAGGGGTCGAAGGCTTGGCATAATGGAGCGTGCCAACGGGA